>PVNU02000307.1:1200000-1800000 GCA_003013855.2 Liriodendron chinense
GAGTTGGATCTTCTTATATTTTTGTGAAAACAGATTGACGGAGTGGATATATAGAAACTATAGTACACCCATGCGATGCTTTTGTCATTGCCAAGATACATGGTGGTGGAGAAATTCTGTGTGTCCTCGCCTCACGCGTCGAATGGGAAGACCGTGTGTGATATCTGAAATGCTCATCAGGTGATCCTAACTGTTCAGTTCGCAGATCTCAAAAATCAAGCTGATGCGATGATCGGATGGGCCACACGTGTAAAAAACAAATTAACGAGTCAAAAACCAGCCGTCAAAATTGGATAGACATGAATAAACCGTTCAATGATCTGATCGGCCTTGTTTTTTAGATCTGTTATCTAGGAAGTGGGGGACGGCTCCGATATCGCACATGTGTGACTTATTGTCACGTGTGGGCACTGCGTGTGGTTAGCAGTACAGAGAGTACAGAGTAACAAAAATGAGTTCGTTTTGCCTACGCAGGTGTTGCCCCCATGGGGCCCACATGAAGAGATGGTCGGATCATCTGAACCGTCCATGTTCTTAATGTTCTCATATCCATTGAAATTTGCTTTTCATGTATCACATTCATTGGGTGGCCCGCACAGAGTAGCATCCAGAACTGGATGGCTCCGATCATCTGAACATCTGAAATGTGGGCCCAGGGCCACACGCTCGTAATCCTGAGTCAGGACATAGATCTAAAGAACTCGGTGGAAACGACGGGACCCACTTGTGTTCGATACACCGGGTGGATCCCTGAATGTGGAGCCCACTCCCTTAACGGCCATAAGTGAGCCTAGAGCCATTCTCGAACTGGACCTCAATGGAATGACTCGCAAGCACCCATGGGCCTGAAAATAAGCCCATGCCCAACATGTGGTGGGTGAGGCCCAAATGGACCACAGGTTAACCCAGACTTATTGGATACGGTTCTAAAACTTGCCGACTTAACTCGAAAGTCGCCCGAGTCAATTTGACTCGGCAAGATTTCACGCTGAGTTGCTTGGAAACTCGGAAATGGCAGTGACTCAGTTGTGAGTTGTGACTAAGAAAGACTTATCGAGTTGACTGGATGACTCGATCGATGTGACACGACTCGCCATGACTCACTATGCTCGATACCTGAGCTGGTGATCTTAGCAAACAACTCAGCTGATTGTGCTCGAGTCTTTGTGGGTCCACATCCTCTCGGGTCTGGTTCTTGTTTTAAAGGACCTGGTCCAGATTCCGGGCCGGTCCCCATTGGATCCTTTGACCTTGGTTTGGAGTGGGCTTGGGAATACTAGACATTTACATGGGCCAAACGAGGCCCAGATGAGAGAAGACGCCATCCTTTCTCACAAGCGTGTACGTCCAGGCAATATAAGAAATAACACGCCATCATAGATGACATCGAAACCGTTCATTCGTTAGATCCATTATGAGTGGCTCATATTTAAAAGTATTCCACCGTTTGAACGATCCTAACCCTTAAATTAGAACAAACTCATGTTCCATCATTTGTTCTGTGTTAGGCTGTACAACCGCAGGTGAATGGATGATCCTCGCGCTGTGTTGTAGAAGCTACCTCTCCATGGAATGAGTTCGTTTTCAATCCCCAGCACGTGTTGCCCCATTGGACCAATATCTAGAGATGGTCCAATGATCAGAACTGTCCATATTCTAAATTATATCACAGAACCCCACCTCGAATATTGAATTTTTTCAGAAAATCAGTTCTATACCATCTCCAGGTGGGCCATACTATAGAACTGATTTTCTTAAAAAAAGTCCAATATTCGAGGTGGGGGTCACTTGATGAGCATGTTGCATCGCATTAAAAAAACACTGTGGGCCATGCCATACAAACCTGTGGACCACCCAAAAACCTCACAATATTTGACCGGGTGCACATGATGGTTGGATTAGCCTGATTTTGAAGCATCCGATTTTCATTGTGGGATAACCCATTGATGGTCGGTAGGGGTGTCAATGGGCCCAGTTAGGGCTGGGCCATGCGCTGTCCAAACCGACCCCAATCATTTAGCCTACTCCAAAACCCAGCCCGGACCAGCGAGTTGCTAAAATAGTCCAACCCAAACCCGGCCCAAAGTAATTATACAATGTCTGCCCTAGTCTAGCCCAGGACCTAAAGAATTTTATAAAATTACATTTTGGTGGATCACATTATTGAAATTTTGTATCCAGGAAGATGCTCATCCTCCAAACTATTTCCCTTTGTGTAACCCACTTGAATAATGTATGGAGTTGATATTTGGACCACGTGCCAATGCTTTGGTTTGGTAACAAATAGTCAAGGTTGATTTTACCGAGCTCGGATTAGGTACTACTCCACCTGTGCAAAGCTCGGGACAAGCTTATACATGTCACATTTGTATGGGTGGCGAGCATACATTGCCACATCAACAAGCCTGCCACATCTGCTCTCCATCAATATAAACGTTACATGTTGAGCCTTTCCAGAGCTGTACACAGGCTCGGGTAATACCTAATCCGGGCTCAATTTTGCCTAGCTAATTATGGTGGAGCCCCATAAAAAAGAATGGCCCGCATCCTCCATATGGTCAAAGCATTCTTGAAAATAAAAAAAATACATGGGGAGGCACCCTTGATTTTTATGGGCCAAACGTGATGTCTATATGAGATCTACACATGAAATCCCACCTTAGGTTAAGGGTTAAAAATTAGGCTCGATTTGTGATACAGATGGGCCACATAAAAGGAAACTATTGGGAGCGTCCACACCACAGGAAACAGTGGCTATTGAACTCTTACCATTAAAAATTTATTGAGAGCATTAGAACGTTTATTTTCCATCCAGTTTATTGATAAGATCACACAAACCTAGATGAAGGGACAGCACAAATTTGAGATTCATCCAAAACTTTTGTAGCCCACAAAAAAAAGCTTTTAATGGTCAATCACCACTATCTTCTGTGGTGTGGTCCAAGTGATATTTGGATCTACTAAATGTTTGCGCTAATGTCCTAAAATAAGATAGCTAAACTTATGGATGAATTGGATATACCATAAACGGATCAAGGTGGGCCCCACGGTCAGGTATCCACTGAAAGCAAGTACGGAAAAAACTCCTCGAGACAGGAGCGGATTAGATTCGGCCCGGCCTCACCGAGGACGGTGCATCCCTTACCATGAGGCCCACCTTGATGTATTTATTCTATATCCACGTGGCTGATCCGTTTTTCCAGATCATTTCTTGACATGATTCAAGAAGTGAAGTAGATCCAATACTATGGTGGACCATACCACAGGAACAGTGGTTATTGAACATTAATGGGCCAGAGAAGTTTTGGATCAATCTGATACTTGTCTTCTCCTTTCATCCAAGTTATTTGAAATTATCAACAACTTGGATGGCATATAAAAATTATGCAAAGATTATGGTGGGCTATAGTATGGTTTTAATTAGAATTGTACATGAGCCGAGTAGAGTTGGGCTCAGCCATGTTCGAGCTAGGCTCGACCAATGACCACCTTCGCTCAAGTTCAGTTCAGCTTGGCCATTGAGCTGGAATTTCATGTTCGAGCTAGCTCGACCGAGCTTTCGAGCCAAACCGAGCCAATTCGAGCAAATTTCGAGCTCGAGCTAAATTCGATCTTAGGGTTGAACTTGGGAATATGTATATAAAAGTTTCATATACTAACCAATGCAACTAGGACAAAGCTGCTGGAAGTTGACGGGTGGCTGGAGATCCAACGGTGCCTTTGGAGGTCAGATGGGTTGTTGGAGGTTAGACGGTGCCTGGTGGTCGGATGGATGCGGGGGGGAGGGGGGGATGTGATTGGCCGAACGGTAGAAGGAGAGAGAGAGGACAGTAGCTGGTCGACTGGACGAACGGATGAGAGAGAGAGAGAGAGAGAGAGAGAGATTTCCAGTTGGACTTGTCAGCCGGACAGGGGGAAGGGCGCTTAGGCAGGTTAGGGTTTAGGGCGGGGGTGCTCAGGTCAGGCAAAGGAATAGGGAGGGATTAGGCTTTTTCTTTTTTAGTTTTTTTTAAATATAATATAATATATTATATAATATTATATATAAAATTGAGCCGAGCCGAGCGAGCCGAATCGAGCTACGAACAAGTTAAGCCAAATCAAGTGAGGCCTAGCTCGCGTTCGGCTCGAAATTCATTTCGAGCAGGGGGAAAAGGCTCGGCTTGGTTCAAAGCCCTCTTTTGAATCGAGCTAAATTGAATTGTTCCAAGCCGAATCGACTAAGATAACCGAGCTGGCTTAACTCATGTATATCTCTATTTTTAATAGTAGGTTGTTCGATCACCACTGTTTCCTACAACTTGGTCCACTTGAGAATTAGATCTACTTATTTTTTTTTTACTATGCACTAAAATGATATGAAAAAAATGGATGGATGGTGTGGACATAGAATACATACATCTTAATGGGCCCCACGAAAAGGGAATCACGTTTTGGGTGAGGCCATTGCTGCATCTCATCTAGTCCACCTTAGGACACCCGCATGATAGCTGTATATTTGTATATGGATTTAATTTTCTTGGAACCACCTTTTATCTTATAGGATGTGTTTGTTTTCATTTCCCTCATGTAAGTACATTGTAAATGGGTAATAATTATTTACAATGTATTTTTGTACACATTTCAAGAATAATAATTGAACACTTGCTTTTTGTGTACTAAAATTGAGGAGAGTGTAAATTTGTTATAGGGTCCACTATGATACGGAAAAGTTTCCTTTACATGGGAGGCAAAAAGATTAAATTTTTTGAGAAGATGAGAGAAAGAGAAAGAGTTGCAGGTGTAAGTGTGAATATGTCCTTTTAAAGCAAATCTCCTAACGGTCAAATTTCTAATGATTATGAGGATTTTTCAATGTAATACAAGCTTCAACCTTGGATTCAAACCCCCTCTTTGAGGGGATTTGAAACCTCTGGTTACTTTATGGTCCCAAACAGACAGGGGGTTTGAAATCTCCTCAAATCCCCCCATATCCACAATGTTAAATGACCCCTAATGTTCTCTATGATCCATAGATCATTAAAGGTTTCACCATTCACCCTTAATTGATTTATTATGACTAAAACAGAAAAAAGGTAATTTGAGATTAATCAAGAAGAATTCATGTGAATGGTTCAGATTCCTTTCTTAAGGTTTGCAATCTTGCACTTTTGCATAGGCTTTGTAAGGGCTTAATTAGCAAAATCTCCCACATTTGTTTCACCAAATATGCTCATGATATATGGACGTATATACTAATTGATAGATCACATAAAAGGCTCATCAATCCTTCATTTTGTTTTCTTATAATACTTCCTTCTATGCTTGTGATGGTTTGTCAAACTTTGTTGGTTCAATCGCTTCAATGTAACCTTCTTCCACCAAATCTTATAAACATGGGATTGAAAAGCACCTTCATATGAGTATTCCAATGATTATAATACTTCTTACTAAATTGTAAGAGTTGAGTAGATGTACATTATTCAATGCCATACCTCTACTCTCTCCTTTTGTAAACAAGCATTTATATATAGAGGTTCGATTCCATGTATTAATGATAGACATATTATATTTCAATACTAAAGTCATAGGTTCAAGTCCCCATAGGGGGGTTATATGTGAAAAAGAAACTTCTATATCTAGAGGTGTCCCTTTAACTCATCAACTAAACTAAACTAAAAAAGGAGACTGAATTCTAATAATGACCTAATCTAATTAATAAATAAAGTAAGCAATTAATGAAACTGACGCATAGGGGGGACGTGGTGAGGTTGATCACCGTTTTCCTCACAGGATAACTATCTTGAATCCACAAGGCTCCCTAGACTCCTCAACATGGCTTCCTCGAATCCACAAGAGAAAATTAGTAAAAATTAGAAATTATTGAATAATAATAATATAAAAGTTCACATTAAAAAATGAATAACAATCTTATATATCCCTAAATAAACCATAATTCGTACTTCCTAAAAATAGTAAGTTTTCCAAAATAGAAAGTTACTAAAAATAGTAAAATCCTAATTAAACACTACTACTAAGTAGACTCATTCTAAAACTTATTTCTTAACAAAAATAGAAACTCTTAAATAAATAAAAACTCTAAAAAGAAAAAATAAATTAAAATTTGGAATTATTAAAAATAGCACGTTTTCCTAAAATCTCATTTTTCTGCTTTAATTGTGCATTTTTTATCGAAACATACAGACACAACCTACTTTAGTGGGTTGGTTCAACTCAAAACAAAATTTTAGTTGGAATCCATATGTTATACATCCCGTAACTCCTCCTGGATTAAAAGTTATGGCCGATTTACGGTCCGCTTTCTTTTGGTCCATCTATGTGAAAATTGTTTATTTTGTCAAAATTTCCTTGATCTTTGTCCAATCCATGTGCTATAGGAATATGCTTAATCCATATCCTTCATCAAGTGTTTCTTGTCTTACATCAGACCCCTCCACTTCAAAATAACTCGTTCTCGAGTTATGCGTTGATAATGGGCCACGATGCACACTTAACTTCACACGCCTTCGCTTACTCGCCTTTTCAATGTACGTTGAAGATGGTATCGTTGATGTCATCAAAAGATCAAACACAATGATCTTGAACTTTGGCAATCCTAGCACTACATCTTTGGCGATATACAGGGGATCCACATTTATTGTTTGCTCGACTAAGGCCTCAATCATTACAGTCTTGATTTTTTTACCCTCAATTTCTAGTGGTATGGAAACCTTAGTAGTGAGGCTATTTGAACTTGGATCATCATTTAAATTAACGGTCCTCTCATCGATTTGTGGTAGCACCAAATTGGCAATTGAAATTTGATTAACTACATGTTCGTTTTCCTCTATGACCGAGGTATAACCATCCTCCACCTCCTCAGAATTGTGAACAATCTCTGAAATGGAAGTGAAAAATATTTCAAAGACCTCGTCTAAACTTGTATTACCCATATCCAGAACCAACATATTATCATCGATTTCCTTAATGAAATCCTAGACGGCTATAGAAGCTTGCCCCTCCACTTTAAAAGTTTCGGGTAAGCTTTTGGTCTTCACAAGGGCGACTTGCATGACACTGTGGAATCCGGCATCCTGTCGTAACTCAACTCTGGCTCAAAATAACATGATTCTTACCACAAGTTGTGAGATTGTTGGGATAATACTTTATTATAATTATCATCGTACAGGAATTGAAATCGTCTCAACATCCACCGTTTCATCCGCGATCATGAACGTATTAGTGCTTTTATCTCTTACTTCCGACAGTGCTAAACGTATTCCCACCAAGCCAAAGCACCACCATTTAAATGGTATGCCATGATTGGAACTTTTTTATCTTCAGGAATCTGCATGTAGTCGAAGCGGTACTTGACTTTAGAGAGCCATTCCTCGATGCAATCCTGACCATTGAAGTTAGGAAGAGCTATCGCCCTCCTGTAGGATCGATCTGTTGAGCGTGGTTAATCGGGGGTAACATTGCAACTCATCGCCGAGAGTGCTCTACGAGCAACTTGATTATGCAATTCAGCCACAACGAGAGGCTGAACATCACCATGAGCACGCGACAGAATTGACGTCTCCACAAAACTGTTGAGGGGTGCCTGCATACCTTGCATGGCTAACCGCCTCTTTCGACGGAGAGCTTCAATTCTCTCCGAAAGATAATGAATCATTTGATCACCATCAGCGGGGATTTTGTCCATAACTTTGTAAAGAGACATCGTCCCGAATTACTCCTCAGTTTGATACTATTGACACAAGAGGGCGTGGTGAGGTCGATCACCGTCTTCCTCACAGGATAACTACCTTGAATCCACAAGGCTCCCTAGACTCCTCAATAGGGCTTCCTCGAATCCACGAGGAAAAATTGATAAAATTAAAATTTTATTGAATAATAATAATAAAGTTCATATTAAAAAAGAATTTAATAACCTTATATATCCTTAAACAAACTCTAATTCGTACTTACTAAAAATAATAAGTTTATAAAAATAGAAAGTTACTAAGAATAGTAAAATCATAATTAAACACTACTACTAAGTAGACTCAATCTAAAACTTATTGCTGAACAAAAAATAGAAACTCCCAAATAACAAAAATTCTAAAAAGGGAAAAAAATTAAAATTTAGAACTACTAAAAATAATATATTTTCCTAAAATCTTGTTTTTCTGCTGTAACCGCGCATTTTTTGGAGAAATAATAAGTTGGTTTAGCCCAAAATAAAATTTCAATTAGAATCCATATGTTGTACGTCCCATAACTCCTCTCGGATGGCCGATTTACGGTCCACCTTTTTTTTGTCCATCCATGCGAAAATTGTCGATTTTATTAAATTTTCCTTGATCTTTATCTGGTCCATGTACGATAGGAATGTGCTTGATCCACGCCCTTCATCAGGGAGTTCCTGTCCTACATCAGAACTTTTTTAGAATACAAAAGTAATAATTAAACAAGCTAAATTAAATTAAAAAAGTAAATTAATTTAAACTTTAACATCAATATATACATCTAATACACTTAATGAGTAGACCAACCCCCCCTTTTTTTTTTAATAATAAAAGTGATCTTCATGATAAGGCTTATTTTTTCACAATACCTAATGAATGGCCCAACTTAATTTTTCAAAAAGATGATCATTTATGGGGAGATTTATCTTTTTTTTTTTTAATTTAAGTATTGATTTTTCTAAACCAGTGGCATATGGGCCTTATATTTGATCTATTCTTAATTTAAGGCCGTTTAGGTAGTGGAAAAAGAAAAAAAGAAAAGAAAAATTAGATAAGTTTTTCCATAACAAGATGTTTAAGTATATTTGGATGATAGAAGAATTTTACTAACGTCTCTACCTTCATGGGGATGTTGCGAGCATCCCCAAACCTTTTACTTGGCACATGGGGTGACCTATTATTCATACAAACTGTAAATTTATTCATACAACTAAGAGCAAACCATGGTGCAAAAAGCATATCAATCAAGACATCCTAAGCTTCGATCAGTAATATGAAAATGGACAATCAAGATTCACGAAAGAAACAAAAATAGGTATAATCATGATCTTGAAACATATATTGAATAACTTTATATTTTACATGATTCTAAACTTGCGTTTTACTTTGATGTTTGCAACCGTGTGATTTATGGCTCATAAACAATGAATAGTTGTAACAAATTGTCCCTTGTCAAAAGGTTATGATCATTTGACCAGCATGATTCTTACACCATGGCTTGCTCTTATTTGTATAAATGAATGAAGCATTTATATTGTTAATAAGTTGTGCTTTGTGCTATTTCAAAGTCTTTAAGATGTTGTTAATGCACCCACGAAGGTAGAAAGATTACTACAACATATAAAAGAAATATCATTGTTTAAAAAGTAATCAATACTCAAGCATTATAGTAAAATTCTCATGCATATGATAAAATTAGATTGTTGCATGATTTTATAAAAAAATCAATTGCTATAAAAATCCAAAAGAATGAAATTCATGAAAGTCCAAAATTTGGTAGAAATTGTGAAAATTATTATTGAATAATTAATATAATTTTTTTTCCATCCACTTTCCACTCGTCTAAGTAGGCTTTAAGACTTATTTAGAATGTACAAACATTCTTTTGCCAAAATTCATTTAGAAATGCTTGTTATGATTCTCACTCTATCATGGAAAGGTGAGATACATGTGAGCACCACTTGTTCATGCACACAGAGCGTACAACATCATAAAAAAGGGGGCACAAGTTCAGTAGATCCCCAAATCCACCGAGGTGGGGTGGATCCTGATTGTGTGGTGCACTTGATGTATGTGCCTTACATCCATGGAGTCCATTTGTTTTTGCATATCGTTTTAGAGACTATTTGATTGGAAGTACATGATGGCAAATGGTAATAAAAGCACAATAATGATTTCTCTACCTCATTTGAAAAGAGATGGAATTCCACCTAAAAAACTTGGCAACTTTCAACGACTTTTTAATGCAAAACTCTATGGCCGCCACCATAATGTATGTGTTATAGCCACACTATTTATTTATTTTTTCAAATCATTTTAAGGCATGAACCAAAAAATGAGGCAAATCCAAAATTTAAGTGGACCACGTTATAGAAAACAATAGGTTCAATTGTAGACGTAATTATTCTCATTACAAGGCACTTGAGCTTTGGATCTACCTCATTTTTTAGCTCATGCCTTAAAATGATTTGGAAAAATGAATGGATAGCACAGATATAACACATACATTATGGTGGGGGCCACAGGATTTTGATACATAGCACAATACTCAATGTAGCACTTTTTTTAACAGCGTGCATTTACAAGAAAATATAAAGGTAATTAATTATTCAGATAACGAGCATTTCCAAGAAAATATAAAGGTAAGTAATTATTACTTATTTGTGTTTGGCTTGTTAGCCTAGCTGGAAGATGCTTAGGTGTTTCAACAATAGATCTCAAGTTCAAATGCTAATGAGACACACTAATTGCACCAATGAGTGCATTGTGTGCTAACAGTATTGGTGCGTTGCATGACTAAAAAAAAAATAAGAAACTAATTATTACCTATTTACCATTGACGACTTGCAATCAAACAAAACCTTAGAGCATGATAAAAAAAAATGAATCATATCAGTATATTAGGTGGACCACACCATTAGAAATAGTGGTGATTGAAAACCCACCATTAAAATATTCTTGAGGGCCACTAGGGTCTTTATTTGCCATACAACCTATTAGTATGGTCATAGACCTAACAATAGCCATCTAACCGGTGTCAAAGCTTTGTGGGCCCCACCATAATGAATTTGTTTTTACCCCCAATCGATCCATTTTTTCAGTTCATTTTAGAGCATGAATATAAAAATTAGGTAGATCCAAATCTCAGGTGGATCACACCACATGAAGCATTGGAGACCTTATCAACAGGATGGATGACAATTATAAACATTACGGTTAGACGTGGGCAACGATCCGGGCTAAGTCGAGTTAGCCCTAGTTTGGTTTGACTTGTTTTTGTACCACCGCAGTTTGTGGATTGGCTTGGTTTGGGTTTCGGGCCGACCCATGCAACCCAAGTTTGGTTTGCTCCAGAAAAATTTGGTTCAAGCCAGGATCGGTTTGGTCAAAAATTTCGAATCGGGTCAGGCTAAGTTCAAACAGGAAACCGTTCTTCTTCTTTTTTTTTTGTTAATTAGAAAAGAATTTAAAAAGTTAGAAAAAAGAAGTACAATCATATTTTACTATATGATGTTTAACATCCTCCAAAGGAGTGCAACTTCAAAATAGACATGAAAGAGTATTTTCCAAACAAAAGTACACGAGCATATTTTTACAAGTGCAAGGAAACATGTATATGTATTATGTATTATCAATGTCATCATGTATATGTATTATCCATCCTGTCCATCTATTTTACATATCATTTTAGGACATGATTCCAAAATGGTATCATATTCAAAGCTCAAGTGGATCACACCACAGGAAACAATGTGCTTACCATCTATGAGCTGAATCAAATCAAGCTTCGAGTCGAGCGGAGCTAGTACTGCCCTAGTGTGAGCTTGGTTTGTTTTTTCAAACGAGCTTGACTCCAAGGCTTGGTTTGGTTTGAACTTCCATTCGAACCAATCCAAGCCAAGCTTTTTGGAACCAATCCGGGCCGAGCTTTCGAGCTGGCTTGGTTTGTGCCCACCTCTAATTACGTGGTTTTAGAAAGTTCTTAGGGCCCGTTTGATTTTTTTGGCTCAACTATAACTACCTTGTAAATGGGTAATAATTATTTACGTAGGTAATTACTGCATCTTCTCAATAAAGACAGTAACAGTTGCTTTTTTAACACTAAAATCGAGAAATTTGTGTAATAAATGTGAGGCTCACCATGATGTATGTGGCTTATCCACACCGCCCATTCATTATGCCAGTTGAATTTAGGACGTGAACCAAAAAAATGAGGCAGATCCAAAGCTCAAGTGGACCACACCATAGGAAACAGTGGGAATCGAGCACCTACCATTAAAAAAATTTTGGGGGCCCTAAAAGATTTGGATCAAGCTGATATTTATGTTTTCCCTTTATCCATGTCCGTGTGACCCTATGAACCGGTTAGACGATAAAAAAACTCAATACAGGCCTAATGAAATAAACAACTTTCAACGGTGGACAAATTAAGGTCACTATTTCCTTTCATGCGGGCCATTTGAGTGTTAGATTTGTCACATTTTTCAACTTATGCCCCAAAATGTGCTAATAAAACATATGAACGGTGTTGATATATCATATACATTATGGTGGGGCCCATAGATTTAAGTAAACACTTTTGGACTGAAATTCGAAGTGAAATTACTCACCCATTTTCAAATAAGATAAAAAAGTAAAAGAGGAAATTAATTTCGAATAATTGCTTTTTTTTTTTTAATAATTGAATAAAAAATAAACAGAATTACAATGCATATAAATAGGAAACTAAACCCTAGGTAAAGTACCAGACTCCAACTCAAACTCCTAGAAAACACAACTCACTATAAATAGTATACTTACTATTTATAGAAGTCGTTCAATCCTACTAGAAGTCTTGGTTTTCATCCAAAAATAGAAAGTTATCAAACGGGCCCAACTATGTTATTCTACTAAATATTCTAAGCTGTTTCCATGTTGGGCACTAACTCTAAAACCCTATAGATCCAAAGTTATGATCGAATTAAAACTTACTATAAATAGTAAAACTGAAAATAAACCAGCTTAATGACCGTCGATACGGTCGAATCTCGCGACTCCGGCATGGGCAACCCGGCATAGCAGGTTGGTTGGCTAAAGTAGCTCGAGCTACCCCAAAACGAAATATTATATGTCTCAAAACTCATTTCAGATTGCGAGATACGACCGATTTATAGTCCCGACGATTCGAATCACAACCTCGACCGGTCTTCTTTCGATCCATTGAGACTATGAAATAATCAACGATCCATTCTACATCATTTGGTTATGCTTAAATTTTGATCTCAACCCTAAAATGAGCTGGAAAAACATATGGACAGAATAGATAAAGCACATACATTCAAGGTGGGCCCAACAAAGTTTACTCAGCAATATAAGAGCATGCTGAGTACATCTTGACATGTGAAGCTAAAACCGATGAAAGGGGGTTATATAAAAACATGACACATGGCCTTCCACCAAATAAAGTCACATATTTTATAATGGGTGCATATGTAAGTGCACCATGAGGCATTGGATGTACCTCGTGCATCTGAACATGTGGCATGTTTAGACTAGATCTAAACCATTCATTTGATAACTTAAGTAGTGCATGGACCACAATCCAAAAGTCACATGTTTTGACAATCTTAACCCTCCATTATGGACAATGTTCTCAACAGTTCATATTTAGGTAGACAAGTTCTACTTATCATATGGATGAGATAGTCCTATCAAATTATTTTTTTATTACCAACTCATCAAGGATAGATCTCACAAGATGAGTGGTTTAGATCATGATACACGTGGCAACAGGATGCGTATAGTGCACCGAAACTCCGTGCTCGCGAGGTATTTGGGATGTTAGGGTCCCTTCTATCCAACGCATCTGAGGTGCGTGGTCACTTCATATCCTGACAAGGCTGTCGATGGGCAAGCCCAGCCATGAGGACGCAGACATCGCACTGAAGTGACGTCACCATGTTCTGTGGGCCCCAAAATGTTGTATGTGTTGTATCCACACCGTCCATCCATTTGTATCCACACCGTCCCAGCCATGAGCCCTAGCAAACCAGATTTGACCCATCTGGAAGCGGATTGCCTGGTGTACCCTACATCAGCTATTTTGCTGGTGTATGTACGTATCGCCTGCAGACAACTTCGTCAGTCCTGAGAGCTCATACCAACGGTTCAAAGAAAATCAAGATCATGTGGGCCTCAAGATGATGTATTTAACATATCTACACCATCCATCCAGTTTACAAGATCATTTTATGGCATGATCCAAAAGATGAGATATATCCAAATTTCAAGTGGACCACACTACAAAAGACAGTGGGGACAATGATTTTCACCATTAAAACATTCCTATGGCCCACCATGATGTTTATTTGCCATCCAAACTGTTCATAAGGTCACATAGACCTGGATGAAGGGTAAAAATAAATATCATATTGATCCAAAACTTCTGTGACCACCAAGAAGGTTTCAATGGTCGACGTTCAATCTCCCACTCCATTCTGTAGTGTGGTCTACTTGATCATTGGATCTGTCCTATTTTTGTGTTAAACCCTTATAATGATGTCGCCAAATGGACGGACGGTTTGGATATACCACGAGCCTCATGGTGGGGCCCACAGAAATTGGTGACATCACTACACCAGCGAGCTGGCTGGTGTGCGGTGCACCAGCTAATCCGCTTCTTGTCGGGGCACCAGATTATGCACATGTGGGGCCCACAATCTGATTCTCCCGCTCATGTTAGGACGTGGCTCCAAAAATGAGTCAATCCAAAACTCAAGTATACCACACTACGGAAAACTGTGGAATGGATGTGGTTAAAATCTTTTTGATAACACAGAAGTTTTGGATTGGATAATATTTGTATTTCCCGTTCATCTTAGTTAGAATGACCTTATGAACGGTCTGGATGGCTTATAAACATCATGGTGGGCTCCATGACGGTTTCAATTGTGGGCACTTCCATTCCTACTGTTTCCTTCAGTGTGGTCCACTCAAGTTTTAAATCTCGCTTGTTTTTGGGGTCATGTCCTAACATGATCTGCAAAAGCTGATCGACGGGGTGGATTTCTGATGGTCATTTCGTGTGGCTCCAAGTAGCTTCTGGCAACTCGTGGGGTCGTCAAATCAATTGTCTGGATACCGAATCAGCTACTCCACTATATTAGCTACTGTCAGGTTAAGTAGCTATCTCGCTACTGAAGTGACGTCACCAACTTCTGTGGGCCCCACGTGATGTATGTATTGTATCCACACCGTCCATTCATTTGATAGCTACTCAACCTGTCTGTAGCTAATCCGCGTCCTACTCCACTTCTCTGAAATCAAAGGACGCGTGCCTCGTAATCTAGATGGGCCCACCGTGATTTTTGTGATAAATCTATGCTGTTCAACCATTTTGTGAGATCATTTTAGGCGTTGAGACCAATAATGAACGGAATCTAAGGCTCAAGTGGGCCGCAATAAAGAAAAAAGGTGGGTAGGGAAATTCTTACCGATGAAACCTCTATGGGGTCCACAGTGATGTTTATATGACATCCATACCGTTCATAATATTATTCCTATATAGATGAACTGAAAACACAAATATTATCTTGATTCGAAACTTCAGTGGCCCCACGAATATTTCAACTGTAGAAATTCAATCGTCACGTTTGCAGCTCACTCAAGTCTTGGATCCTGTTCATTCTAGGTCGCAACGTCTAAAACGTTCTCAAAAAATGGTTAGACGGCGTAGATTTATCACAAACATCACGGTGGGTCCTAATTAGATTCCGAGTGCAGGAGATGCCTGTGAAAGGCTTTCGCAGGCAATCCGCGTCCGAAATTAAACCAGGGAGCGGATTGCCAGTGACCCCGGGCACAGAGATGTCTCTGTGCCCGTGGTTGTGTGGGGTCTATCGATATGTTCTTGAAAAATCCACTCCGTCCATGTGTTTTTAAAGACCATAATGAGATAGGATTGAAAACGTCAGGCAGATCCAAAACCCATGTGGGCCATACCACACGAAACGGTAGGGATTGAATGCCCGAGAGTCACAGAAGTTATGTTTCCGGATGATATTTGTTCCTACAGTTTATCTGATTGGTAATAATTCTATGAACGGTTTGGATGGAATATAAACATCATGGTAAGCTCCAGGAAGGTTTCAATGGTGGACGTTGTTGTTCCTACTGTTTTGTTAGTATGGCCCACATGAGTTTTGGATCAGCTTGACTTTTCGCATACTGTCCTATTGTAGTATTTAAAAACAGATGGACAGAGTGGATTTTTCAAGACCATCTCTATAGACCCCACAAAGCCACAATCACAGAGATATCTCTCTGTGCTCGGGTCACATGCAATACGCTCTCGAAAACAGCGGGGCACCATACATATCCTCTACACTGGTGAATTCAATGACAAATGTAGTGCACAATCAAGGGTGGTGGATGGGCCAGGTTCTGCTTCAGCTGGGTCAGATCCTGCCGTTTATTAATTGGGCCCAAAATATCGATGGGCTAGCCTGCAGCCCAGGTCCATAGCCAACGCATAAAATGCAGAAACCTTCCAAACTACCATCCGCGGACAGACACCGTTAATCGAACATAAATTTCCTGCAACACGGTTAGGGCTGTCAATGGCACGGATCAAGATCCGTATCCGATCCGTATCCGATCCGATTTAATCGGATTCGGATCAATAATCGGATATCGTGTCGGATACGGATATCCAATATGATCCGTTTAATATTCGGGTCGGATTCGGATCACCTTGATCCGGCCCGTTAACGATCCGACCCGATAAAAATAATATAAATAAATAAAATAAAATAAAATAAAATAAAATAAAAACATACGAGAATCTCTCTTTCTCTCTCTCTCTTTCTCTCTCTCCTCTCTCGGATATCCGGTCGGATATCGGGTCGGATCATAATCGGATCGGAAACGGATTTTGAAAAATTTAATCGGGTCGGGTTCGGATCATATACTTGTGATCCGAATCGGATTCGGGTCGGATATATTCTTAATCGGGTTGGATTCGGATCATCACTGATCCGGCCCGTATCCGACCCGTTGACAGCCCTAAACACGGTGTATAGAACACATGCGACCAAAAACTGTATGAGGCCCACCACGATGTCTTTATCACATCCACTCCGTCCATCAGTTGAGCGAGATCATGTTAGTCTGTGATTTCAAAAATCAGGAAGATCCTGGCAAAACATTAGAAACAGCTGGAATGAGGACGCCCACCATAGAAACTTTCTTGGGGCCCACCTTCATGTTTAGATCCCATCCAATAGGTTCATACGGTTGTTAATACATGAATGAACAGAAATCATGAATATCAGCCTGACAAACACTTCCGTGATCTCAAGAAGTTTCAACGGTGAGGATCCCCATACCAACTTCTTCATATATTGTGGCCCACTTGAGTTTCTTATCTTAATAATTTATGGTTTAATTCGTAAAATAAACCGAAGAAACTTATGGACGGTTTGGATTTTACAAAGATATCAAGGTGGGCCCCACAGTGTTTTTTGTCGAATAGCTCCGTACAACAAGTGTGGTAGAAGATTTGGATCCGTCGACGAGTGGCATTTTCGTCATTTTCAGGAATACGAGACCCGTTACCAAATCAAATCGAAATCGGGCGGCAAAATCACATTACCCTAACCAGAGGTGGTTAGGGTTCTTCGCTGGCATGGCCGTCCCCAACCCTAGTTAACTAACCACGGTTAAGACCAGATCTTTCTCCATCCCTCCTATAAATACCAGACCGAACTTGCCGTCGCAGAGCATTCGAAGGCGTCTTCATACACGCCCCATCTGTATTTGCTTTTGCCCTCTTTTTTCTTTCATATCTTCCGTTTCTCTCCCTTCCTGCGAAAATGAGAGAGTGCATTTCCATCCACATCGGTCAGGCCGGTATTCAGGTCGGCAATGCCTGCTGGGAACTTTACTGCCTCGAGCACGGCATTCAGGTCAGTCATTTTCCTCAGATCTGATGCATTTCCTTTTTTTTTTTTTTTTTTTTTTCTGTAGATCTGCTTGTTTTTCTGCGATTTTGATTGATCTCGGGCCAGATCTAGATTTTGTTTGAAAAATGCTTTTACGTTTTCAATGATGCTGGGTACGTTGTTGCAATTGATAGATCTAGGGTTTTCACATCAGAAGCCATTAGATCTGTTTGTTTCTGTTGATTTCTTTGCCTGATTTGGATCGATCTGCTAGCATTTATATTTTCTTATGCATTTTTCATCTGATTTTTATCAGATCTAAGGGTTTTCATACAGATCTGATGACTTCATGCGCGATTTGTTGATGCTTTGAATTTTTTTTTTCTGCATTTTCGTTCGTTTTTACTAGATCCGGTGATTTTCTATCTGATCTATATGCACGGAGGTCTTCCTGCATTTTCTGTTAAGATCTGATATCCTTGGTTGTTGAAATCTCGGATCTGATCTCGTCCAATAGATTTTATGATTTTTCCTAGATCATTGTAATCTCTGGGAGATCTGCTTCTGTTTTATCTTATCTTAGGGTTTCTTTTTTTGCAGCCTGATGGCCAAATGCCAAGTGACAAGACCGTTGGTGGAGGTGATGATGCATTCAACACCTTCTTCAGTGAAACTGGAGCTGGAAAGCATGTTCCTCGTGCTGTCTTTGTCGATCTTGAACCCACCGTCATTGATGAAGTTAGGACCGGGACCTACCGTCAGCTCTTCCACCCGGAGCAGCTGATCAGCGGCAAGGAAGATGCTGCCAACAACTTTGCCCGTGGTCACTACACCATCGGCAAGGAGATTGTTGATCTCTGCCTTGATCGCATCCGGAAGCTTGCTGACAACTGCACTGGTCTTCAGGGTTTCCTTGTTTTTAATGCTGTTGGTGGTGGCACTGGGTCAGGCCTTGGCTCGCTCCTCCTTGAGCGTCTCTCTGTTGACTACGGCAAGAAGTCAAAGCTCGGCTTCACCGTCTACCCTTCTCCACAGGTCTCAACCTCTGTTGTTGAGCCTTACAACAGTGTCCTCTCCACCCACTCCCTCCTCGAGCACACAGACGTTGCTGTGCTTCTTGACAATGAGGCCATCTATGACATCTGCAGGCGATCACTCGACATTGAGCGGCCCACCTACACCAATCTCAACCGCCTTGTCTCTCAGGTGATCTCATCTTTGACCGCCTCCTTGAGGTTCGATGGTGCATTGAATGTTGATGTTACAGAATTCCAGACCAACCTTGTCCCATACCCAAGAATCCACTTCATGTTGTCCTCGTATGCCCCAGTCATCTCGGCTGAGAAGGCTTATCACGAGCAGCTCTCAGTGGCTGAGATCACCAACAGTGCATTTGAGCCATCATCCATGATGGCGAAGTGCGACCCACGCCATGGCAAGTACATGGCTTGCTGCCTGATGTATCGGGGTGATGTTGTGCCAAAGGATGTCAATGCTGCTGTGGCCACCATCAAGACAAAGCGAACGATCCAGTTCGTTGATTGGTGCCCAACTGGATTCAAGTGCGGTATCAACTACCAGCCACCGACAGTTGTCCCAGGTGGAGATCTGGCCAAGGTGCAGAGGGCAGTTTGCATGATCTCCAACTCCACCAGTGTTGCAGAGGTGTTCTCTCGCATTGATCATAAGTTTGATCTCATGTATGCGAAGCGGGCCTTTGTGCATTGGTATGTGGGTGAGGGCATGGAGGAGGGAGAGTTCTCAGAGGCGCGTGAGGATCTGGCCGCACTGGAGAAGGATTATGAGGAGGTCGGGGCAGAGTCTGCTGAAGGGGATGATGGTGATGAGGGAGAGGAGTACTGAGAAGAGAGAAGATGGGTTTCTTTTCTAGTAGGATTTATGTTGTGTTCCTGTGTTGTTAGCTACTTTTTCTTTCTGTTGTGATATGTGGGGCTTTTGATTCTGGACTCTCAAGTTGTTCTGCATCATCCTTATTGATGCTTCTGTTGATGGTGATATCTACTATTCTGTTTGGTAGTATATCCAATACCTCTTATGTGAATGTCCTTGCTGTTGATTGTTCCATATGTTGTTTTGTGATTTTTCCTGTTCATCTATGCTTTCCTCAAAGGTAGAAGGCTATGGCACATTTATAGAATGGTGTCTGATTTTGCATGCTATGGCCCATTTGATGTGTGCCATATGATTGAGGTATGCTCTGTCCCAGCAGAGAATATTACTAGAAGAAAATGGTTTTTTCTCTGCATGATTGCAAGGCACCCATTGGAATGGCATTCAGAAAGAAACTTAAATATTCCTGTTTAAAACATAGAGAGGAATGAAAATGTTTTGTGGTGGATTACCTGACCATGGGACCTGTCTACACCAGCCCCATGGGCTGGATCACCTTACCATAGGACCCACGAGCATGGGCTTGTGCATGATAACTCTATTTTTGTTGTGTGCATTGAACGCTGCTGTGATTTATCTCGTCTTATGCAATGGTTTTTTCCACTATGGAAAGTGGCATATGCTTCAGTGATCCGTCCTAATGATGATCTTGGATGGATTAATTCCCACTAATTCAAATCAAAATATCTTACTTTCTGGCAGAAGATCAAGCATGTAATTGTTCTGCGTTGCCAAAGGTGTGTTTGGATAGCGTATTGAATTTGATTGTGATAATTCGTTCATCAGATAGGATTGCGGTAGTTAGTTCATCAGATGGGAGACAACCAGTTTGGAATTAGTTCATGATGAGTAATTAGTGCTAAAATTCCGGTCAAAATCATTTCTCATCCAAATTGGAAAAGACGTAATTGCAATTCTGATTCAATATATTGCCCCAATATGAATAACTAAGAAGGTAATTGCAATTTGGTCATATTTGCTTTATTGAACTGAACATTTGCAATTCGTCCCAATTGTGCATCCAATCACAAACCTTAGGTTTGATTGCTGCTGAACATCATTGTCTTTTCAATAGTGATGGAAGTTTGATCGTCGACGTTGCGGCATGGATGTAGTCTCAGATTGTGGTGGACAATCAAAACTTTACACAGCCCTGAAGGATAGAAATGTTACCCCAGCCCTCTCCTGAGGGGCGAGAGTAGGAATGAACAATCCTACTAAGGCTAACCACTAAAGCCATAATGAACCTCTTTTGAGAGAATCCCCTTTTTCGTCACTAGCTTAATCTCACTTAGGGAATTCTTAGAGATGTATTTATTTATTCATCATTCTTAATAAAAGGAAGGATAAAGCCAAAACCATCGAATCCTTATTGGCTTTGAATCCCGTAACTAAATTATTCCTGGCTTTTAGTCTGAAGTCTCTTTGTTCACAGCTTCTTGAGTCCTATCACAACTTTAGTCATTCTGCCTGAAGGAAGAGTGTTCTCCATACGTCACTTCAAGGATTCTTTGTTTTCATTCTTGTCAGCGAATCAAGAGGGGAGACGAGAGAGTAATGTGTTCTGTGAGTAACAAAAGCCAATAGGGGAGACGAGAGAGTAATTTGTTTCATTCTTAGTATGCACACCCTCACGATTAACACAATCCTACCAAGGCCAACCACAAAAGCCACTAAAGCAAGCTATCAGCCATATAATGTGTTTCGTGAGTGAGAACTTGATAAAAAAGGAAACACTTTGTTTCCCTCTTCTTGAATTGGCAACCGCAAGAGAGAGCCAAAAGCAAGAGTTTTGACTATGGTCCTGGAAAACCCTCCGAACACGACTGCAAGAGAAGGTTTATTCTTCGATCTTCCCTTGCAGCTTCCCCCCCCCCACCCCCCCCCCCCCCCCCCCCCCGCAGAAGGAATAGAATCCATTTGACCTTGAGTTCCTGTGCTTGCACTGGCCTGCCTTTCGACTGGACTACCACTTGAACAGGTGGAACAATAGCAAAACCCCACTTGCTTTTACTGATTGCGCGATGGGGATCATTTTGCCCCTTTTGTCTAATGAATGATTTTGTCACGGGGCCAACCAGCTATCTTGCCACTAATCTAAGAACACAGATTCTAGATTCATTCCACTAAATCAGATCAATACAACTTGCACACATTCTGGTAGAAGTTCAAGCACATATTACATAAGAAACACTACTGGGGCCCACCATGCTTCATCCTCTATCTGAAATCCTAGAAACAAAGAAAACCTAACACAAGTCTACCTTGCCATAGGATGTGTTTGGATAGCATATTGAATTTGATTGCAACAATTAGTTCATCAGAGGAGATGATCAAATTGTGATTACCTTGTTTGTTTGTAACGAGGAAGTAGCGGTCAAATGGAGGGATGCAGCGAGATGGTCGCCTAATAGCACCGGATTCTATAGGGCAACCGGGATTTGGAAGAATATTATGAAGTTCAAAGAATCCGTTAGACAAGGGGTGGTTCATGTTGTGGGAAATGGGGAAAGGATAAGATTTTGGAAGGATATATGGGTCGGCGACAAAGCATTGCAAGAAATTTTCCTTAATCTGGCCCTTGTCGCCGTTGATTCAGACATATTAGTTAGTCGTTGTTTCTCTTCCATGGGTCCAAATGGGGTTTGGAACCCGTTATGTAGAAGAGATCTGAGGGAGGTGGAGATGCAAGAATTGGTGGTGCTTCTTACTCTTCTTGAATGGATTTCGGTGTCAGATGGGGTTGATTCTCTACGTTGGAGTAAAGAAAAATCTGAAAAATTCTTGGTGAGATCTTTCCACTCCATCCTTGCCAATCCCCAAGATGAAGTGGGCGCACACTTTTCAGCTATGGGCCTATGGCGCGCCGTTTAAAGTGGCGGCCTTTGCTTGGTTGTTGGGTTGGAATAAGGTGTTAACTATTGATAACCTACGCAAGAGGGGTTTTTTCTCTCACCAATGCGTGCCTTCTCTGCTTGAATTATGAGGAGACGGTCCCGCATTTGTTCATGCATTGCCGTTTCTCCAGGGTAGTGTGGTCTCTTATTTTCCAGGTCTTTGGCATTGCTTGGGTGACCCCGGTTCGCATTGATGATTTCTTTCGTCAATGTGAAGCAGGGAGCTTAGGTGGAGCTGCAGCTAAAGAATGGAGATTATTCCTCCTAGTTGGGTTATGGGCCATCTCGAAGGAAAGAAACTGGAGGTGCTTTAGGGATTTGGTTGCCGATCCAGTGGGGTTTTTTTGTAGTGCCCGATCTTTTGTTTGTGAATGGAGGTCTTGCTCCCCTAATGGCGAGATCCGGTTTGGGAGTGGGTTTCAACCAGATGCCCATCGTGTCGTCGTGTGCTTTGGGTGGTTGTGCTTTAGGTAGTCTTTCTTGTAGTTTTTCCTTTGTATTTTTTTTTCAGTTGCGGCTGAGTTTTTAATAAATTATCATCATCCTTAAAAAAAAAAAAAAGTAGCAGTCAAATTGCACCCACATTCCTTTCTAGTTCAACTAGGAAGCAATGTATTTGCAATTTCAAGCTAGCCTCAACGTGAATACTAGAGAAGGTAATTGCAATTTGGCCATTTGTGCTTTATCAAACTAATATTTTGCACTTCGGCTCAATCAAGCATCCAATCACAAACCATAGTTTCAATGGCCGCTGAATACCTTCATATATGTCAACTTGCCAATGCCAGCGACTTTGTCTATGATTTCATCAAGAAATTGGAGGTAAACATCCATCCAATGCTTCTTGATCGATAAAACAGTAAAGAGGGTCAAAATCCCTGTTACAAACCCACAACCAATGTTAGCATAAAACCAAAATCCCTCTCTACCTTCATCTTCATCGACGTCAGGCAGAACAGTTGGAGTTTCTTCTTCACAGCTCTTTTGAAGTGGATATCCACATAGGAATGGATTACCAGCATATATGGAAGGGTCAGTAAGCGTCTGCAATTGCCTTCCAAAAGGTATCATCCCGGAAAGATTGTTGTTAGAAACATTCAATCCAACCAAATAATACAAGTCTGCTATGCTTAGAGGGATTGCACTGAATAGCCTATTATCCGAGACATCCAAAGATTCCAAAATACGCAAACTTCCAATGTTCTTTGGTATGTTACTGGTCAGATGGTTTCCTGATAAGTTTAGGACTCGTAAGCCCAAGAGTGCCATCAATGATTCGGGTATTTCTCCAGATAATTTATTGCCTGAAAAGTCAATGGCAGTTACAAGCGAAATCGTTCTGGTGTATTCGAGTTCCATCCCTTTAGTTACCACCAATACCTTCTCCTCGTAGTAGTTTGCTGCACCATACACTTCTGTGTGGAGCCGAAGGTCACGATTGGTTTTAGCAATTTCTGCCATGCTGGTGAAATTGCCAAAACATGGAGGAATGGGCCCAGACAAGTTGTTATCTGCGAGGTCCAAGATTTGAAGAGAAGTTAGATAAGATAGCTGTGGAGGTATGCTCCCGCTGAAGTTGTTTGATCGTAGGCGGAGGACTATAAGAGATGATAAGCTCTCTCCTACCCATGTGGGGATATTCCCTGATAATTGATTTTCTCCGAGATTAAGCATTACCAGATTGCAGCAACTTATCAGAGAAGGGACTTCCCCAGACAAGCTGTTGTTGCTCAAGTGCATTGTCTGAAGATTGGTTAAATGGCTGAATGACATTGGAATTTCTCCAGATAGATAATTGCTATCTAGATCAAGAACCTTCAACTTCGAACAATTCCCCAAGCTTGTTGGAATATTACCCGTGAATTGGTTTCTCGAAAGATCAAGAACTATCAACCCTTGCAATCTTCCAAGAGACACAGGAATGCTACCATTGAAAAGATTGCCTGAGAGAGATAAGTATTCTAGACATGGGGCAGCTTTTCCAATGCTTTGTGGGATGGGACCGGAAAACCGATTGTCGGAAAGATCTAGTAAACCAAAATTGAAAGACGAGAACGGAAAAGTTCCCTCCAACTGATTAGATTTCAAATCGACTTTGGCACGCATGGGGAACTTCATTGACTTGGGGACTTGGCCAGAAATTAGATTATGAGCGAGCCTGAGTGCACCAAGATGTGATGTAACCTCTCCAAACCAATCAGGTATAACATCAGAGATACCTGCATTTGTTAAATTCAAGTACTTGAGACTCTTTTGAGTTCGAATCCATGCAGGAAACTGAGGACCCAGATAGCAGTCACCCAAACCAAGGTCTACCAATTGAAAGGGAGGAACCCAACCAGAACTCACCTTCAAAGCCAAAGAATTCTGGCGAGACATCAGTCGCTTCATGCGTCTTAGGTTTGAGAAGTGAGTTTCGGATAAGTCGCCTTGTAAGAAATTGGTTTCTATGTCCAAAAGGACAAGCTTTGAAAGCTGTCCTAAACTACTCGGGACAGACCCATTGAATTGATTATCATTAAGACGCAATATTTGCAATGAAGCCAAATGCATTAGAGATATTGGTATGGGTCCGCTAAGCGAGTTGTTAGAAAGAATGAGAGTACTTAGATTCATAAGCTGGCCTACAACCTCGGGCAAACGCCCGTGGAACTGATTTCCACCAAGTGTGAGATGGACAAGGCTAGTAACATTGAAAAGCCAATTGGGTATTGTAGAACTGAAGTAATTGTTGCTGATGTCAAGAAAAACAAGAGATGGAAATTTTAGAGAAGGAAGATATGGAGGGATGTTTTCAAGGGAACAGGAAGAGAGAGACACGTACGAAAGAGAGCGGAGCTCATTGAGCACTTCGACCCAAGTCTCGCCCACACTCGACATGTTGACATTATCCAATTCGAGATGTTCCAAAGAAGAGAGACGAGAAAGCCACTGAAGATCATCTACTTTCAATGAATGCCGCCCATTCGATGAGACTTTAGAAGCAAGGCTAAGATTACACAAGTTCGAGAGGTCTCCAAGCTGCCAAGGGACGGTTCCCGCAAACCCAGCTCTACTCAAGTTCAGATGACTCAATCTCTTCATGGAGCCTAGGAAACCCGGCACGTGGATGCCTTGGAAATCATTCAAACTGAGATCCAAGTAAACAACATGGGCTAAACGAACCAAAGAGCGACTAATGTTGCCGCGCAGACTCCCATGACGGCTGTAGTTAGTATTCTGGAGGTCGATCCCAATAACATGCCCCGTTTCGTTGTGGCAACGTACTCCTTCCCATGTGCAACAATCACCATCCAACCAAGACGAGAGCCTTCTTTCAGGATCTACAAGGCCATTCTTGAATTCTTGCAGAGCTGCTTTCTCCATTTCCAAGCAACCCATGTTGGATTTTCCATTGCAGATATTGAATTGGATGGTGTTAGAAAGAAACAGGATCCAAAACGATAGCAGAATAGCTTGAATGGATCCACCACTTGTTTCCATTATCACATTCTACCTCATAATAACCAGCCATTCTACTATAAATAATAACAAGCAATTTCACTCCTGCAAGGCCGGCCGGCCGGCCGGCTTGTTTGCTTGTATGTTTACTGAAAATGAACCAGTGCAAACTGACTTGGACATTTGGACATTCCGATCATCAATCTGGACCTGTCCATTCAGTCCTCACTTCATGCCATGTATGGATTGCAAATTCATGATTAACAACTAAAAATGTCTACTGGAGCACATAATTAAAAGACAGTGTGGAGATGCCATTGGCGGAAGTGAAGGGCCACTTGAAGATGGGACCCCATTGAGCAGAAATGAAACTCTGAGAGTTACTGATTTGGTACTCTGGCAGAGTATCAAGTCAGATCTCAATTTCTACAATACAATATAGTCCGGCAGTTTACCTTGACTACTAAGAAAAGAACCCAAATGGCAGTACTGGGCTTTTACTTAATTGTTTTTCTCTGTCCTGTTTTAGGGTCTTACGGAACAGCCATTAAACGACCAAGTCCTGGGGTTTTTGGCATATTAGTTAGGTTCTTAAAAATAGAGTGAAAGCTACCATATTGTGGAATGTGCTATTTGGATAACCAAAGTGCAGCCATCATACTGTATTAGGGTGGAAAATGCTACTGGATAATCAGTGCAGCTGCCATGCTTTGTCCTAGTGAAAAAAGGTAAGTGGAAAGGGCTACTGATGTAGGATGTGTCATAGATACATTCCTAGCATGGCAGGACCAAAAGAAGGCCAAAGGGAAGTGGAAATAGTTTGTCAAATCCGGGCCCAATACATAGGGTATGATGGAATTGGGCCCAAGCGTGTCTGATTCAAAGAAATATATTCCGAATGGAGAGAAATTGCCATTTGAAGTGTAAATCGTAGGCCATAACTTTTGATCTTGGTATCATTATGGGATGCACGACTTATCGATCTTTATGTGGTTGGCCATCTGGGGTCACAACCCACATGGTGGGTCGCATCCGTCCATTCTAAGAAAATGCATGCTTATGTTCAAAATCAAAATTACTAAAAATAGTAAATTTTCCCACAGTGGGCCGCCATGGATGTCGGCTGAAGAACATGGAGCTTGACTCATTCTATCAGTCTTGGGGCTTTTCGTGTATTGGTTAAGTTTTTTACTACCCCTAGTACATGTTGGCAAAGATTTGAATGGTTTGGTAGGGCTCTCAATGGGTCGGATCTGGATTGGATCTAGTGGAATCCAGCTCCAAGTCCAAATATCTGTAGACAGATTTGGATCGGATTCGGATCCAACTCGGATCCAAAAGGTGATTATCTTTTTTTTTTTTTGAAAGGTTCCAAAAGGTGATGTCCATATCTGATGCATTTATAAATAGTTAGTTCCATTTCCGATCCAAAATCCATATATCCATCGGATTTCGGTTGGATCTAGGTCCAAATCCACCCCATTACAAATCTAAAAAAATATATAATATACTATATTTAATTTAGTAGCAAAATGATGCAAATCCCACTATTTACTATGATATGGTTGACCTGAGAGTGGCATGTCTCAATTTTGAGACATGGCCAAAAATAATCTGGAAAACAGATGGCCAGCATGAATATAACATATACAATAAGGTGACAATGATTCGGATATGGATTAGATTCGGATTGAACTCGGATATGTTTTTTGAATCCAAATCCGATCCATTTAAGTAATCAGACCTATTTTAAGATCAAAATCCGGTCCATTTAAATAATCAGACCTATTTTAAGATCCAAATCCACATTATACGGATTCAGAGCGAATCGAATCTCGGATGTAACCCGCTCCATTGAGAGCCCTATGGTTTGGATTGAGATGCTTACATGCCATGTGCATACTTGGTAACCAAAATTAAACCGTCCAATCTAGTATCTACTGCATTTTTACCATACATGTAATGGACGGACCGGATTTGGGGAACCACCAAGGTTGGTGGATTCGTAACTGCGGGGCCCATCATGATGTGTGTTTTAAATCCATGCCGTTCATCCAATTTTCCAGCTCATTTTTAGGGCATGAGACAATAAATGAAGCAGATGAATGAATGCCCACCATTAAAAGCTTTCTAGGGCCCACTGTAATGTTTATTCGCCATCCAACTTGTTGATAAGGTCACACAGACGTTGATGAAGGGAAAACCCAAACACCAGCTTGATCAAAAACTTTCGTAGCCCCCAAGAAGTTTTTAATGGTAGACGTTCAATCACCACTGTTTCCTGTGGTGTGGTCCACTTGAGATTTGGATGATTGGATCTGCTTCATTTTTTTGGCTCGTTTCATAAAACAAGCGAGCAAAACGGATGGACAGCATGGATATAAAACACATACATCGCCATGGGCCCGATAATCACGGATCCACCCACCTTGGTGGTTCCCCGGATCCACACCAAATACCCATACTGAAAATACTTTGAGGGTTTGTCTCACTTACTTTAAGTAGATAATAGAATCCTAATGCATCAAGATGTGGATAGTGTCCTAATGAACCCACAAGAAGTTGAGTCCAATTTTTTGGAGATCAAAGTCACACCATGGATGGGAATAATACACATAAAATCTTTCAGACTTGGAGATGCTATAGCCATCAATTACCTGACTTCTCTTTTGCTTTTTCTAATTGTTGGTCAGTCTTAGAAGGGTTAGCAACTAAGCATTTTTTGGGGGGCATTCCCCACCCACCACTACACCCATGAGATCAATCAATGGATTGGATCACCTCACCTGACCATGGGACTCATTACCTAGACTTTCATGACAACATTGGGACTATCTGTCATTCATCTTCTTTAGCAACTCATGTCACATTCACTAGTTGAAACATCAGTTAACATGCACGGCTTCAAACAACTGAAAAAAAAGAAGGAAAAAAACAAAACAATTGAACTCTGACTCGTAACTGCTGGACCTTCCTAGTGTCCTACTTGCAAGGTTGAAAGTGGACATGATTGTGGACTGAACTGCTTCCATGAGAAATTTTTATGCTAGTTTTTTTGCAGAGCTCCAAGCTCGTAGGGTTTGCTGGGGACGAGAAGTGGAGTCTAAAGGCAAGATATGAGTAAGTTTTGAATGAATTCATTGCTTGGTTATTCCGGGAACAAAGAAATCAGGGTCCTAATAAGTTTTGAAAGCATGTTTACATGCAGGAATATATATATATATATATATATATATATATATATATATATTTGGGTAAGTGTTTCTTGCTATTAGCTCTGTATTTTCTTCTCCATGGTGATTGAAGTTGATCATCGACATTGCAGTGTGGATGTAGCCTCAGACTGCGGTAGACAACCAACACCTTGTATCTCCTCTTGCAGCCCTGCTTAGGAGGACAAGTAGCAAAACCCCACTTGCTTTCTCCAAGTGCGCAAAGGCAATTATTCTGCCCCTTTCTGTAATGAACAATTTTGTTATTAGGCCAACCAGCCATCTGACCACTAATCTAAGAACACACAGATACTAGATTCATTCCACTAAATCAGGTCAAAACAGCTTGCATACATACTGGTAAGAAAATCAAGCACTTAATTACATAAGAAACAATACTGGGGCCCACCATGCTTCATTCTCATGTGAAATCCCAGAAACAAAGAAAACCTAACACAAATCTGACTTACCATAGGATGTGCTTGGATAGCCTATTGAACTTGATTGCAATACATAGTTCGTCACAGGACATGATCAAATTGTGATTACCTTCCTTGTTTGTTAGTAACCAGGGAGTGGCCGTCAAATTGCAGCCACATTCCTTTCTAGTTCAACTGGGAAGGAATGTATTTGCAATTTCGAGCTGGCGTCAACATGAATACCAAAGAGGGTAATTGCAATCTGGTCATATCCGCTTTATTGAACTCAAATTTTGCAATTCAGCTCAATCATGCATCCAATCACAAACCTTGGTTTCAACGGCCGCCGAATACCTTCACATATATCAACTTGCCAATGGCAGTGACTTTGTCTATGATTTCGTCAAGAAATTGGAGGTAGACATCCATCCAACGCTTCTTGATCGATAAAACAGTAAAAAGGCCCAAAATCCCTGTTACAAACCCAAAACCAATGTTAACATAAAACCAAAAACCCTCTCCACCTTCACCTTCATCGACGTCAGGCTGAATGGTCGGAGTTTCTTCTTCACAGCTCTTTTGAAGTGGATACCCACAGAGGAATGGATTACCAGTGTATATGGAAGGGTCAGTAAGCGTCTGCAATTGCTTTCCAGAAGGTATCATCCCTGAAAGATTGTTGTTAGAAACATTCAATCCAACCAAATAATACAAGTCTGCTATGCTTAGGGGGATTGCACCGAATAGCCTATTATTCGAGACGTCCAAAGATTCCAAAATACGCAAACTTCCAATGTTCTTTGGTATGTTACCGGTCAAATTGTTTCCATGATAAGTTTAGGACTCGTAAGCCCAAGAGTGCCATCAATGATTCGGGTACTTCTCCAGATAAATTATTGCCTGAAATATCCATAGCAGTTACAAGTGAAAGCGTCCTGGTGTATATGAGTTCCCTCCCTTTAGTTACCACCGATACCATCTCCTCATAGTAGTTCGCTGCACCATACACTTCCATTTGGAGCCCAAGATCGCGATTCGCTTTACGAATTTCAGACATGCTGGTGAAATTATCGAAACTTGGAGGAATGGGCCCCGACAAGTCGTTATCTCCAAGGTCCAAGATTTGAAGAGAAACTAGATAAGATAGCTGTGGAGGTATGCTCCCGCTGAAGTTGTTTGATCGTAGGCGGAGGACTATAAGAGATGATAAGCTTTCTCCTACCCATGTGGGGATATTCCCCGATAATTCATTCTCGCCAAGATTAAGTATCTCCAGATTGCGGCAACTAATCAAAGAAGGGAATTCTCCAGACAAGCTGTTGTTGCCCAAGTGCATTGTGTGAAGATTGGTTAAATGGCCGAATGACATTGGAATTTCTCCAGATAAATGATTACTATCTAGATCAAGAACCTTCAATTCCAAACAATTCCCCAAGCTGATGGGAATACTGCCAGTGAATTGGTTTCTCGAAAGATCGAGAATTATCAACTGTCGCAATCTTCCAATAGACTCAGGAATGCTACCATTGAAAAGATTGCCTGAGAGAGACAAGAATTGTAGATACGGGGCAGGATTTCCAATGCTTTGCGGGATGGGACCAGAAAAATGATTGTTGGAAAGATCAAGTGAACCAAAATTGAAAGACGAGAATGGAAACGTTCCCTCCAAGTGATTATTTTTCAAATTGACTATAGCACGCTTGGGGAACTTCATTGACTTCGGGAGTCGACCGGAAATTCGATTAGTAGAGAGTTTCAGTGAATGAAGATGTGATGTAACTTCTCCAAACCAATTGGGTATAACATCGGAGATACCTGTATTCCTTAAATTCAAGTACCTGAGATTCTTTTGAGTTCGAATCCATGTAGGAAACAGAGGACCCAGATGGCAGCCGCCCATGTTAAGGTGTACCAATCGAAAGGGAGGAACCCAATCAGAACCCACCTTTAAAGCCAAATAATTCTGGTTAGAAAACAGTTGCTTCATGAGTGTTAGATTTGAGAAGTGAGTTCTGGACAAGGTGCCCTGTAAGAAATTGAATGATATGTTCAAATTGACTAGCTTTGAAAGCTGTCCTAAGCTACTCGGGACAGACCCATTGAGCTGGTTACCATTAAGATACAATGTTTGCAATGAAACCAAATGCGTTAGAGATATTGGTATGGGTCCGCTAAGCGAGTTGTTAGAAAGAATGAGAGTACTTAGATTCATAAGCTGGCCTACAACCTCGGGCAAACGCCCGTGGAACTGATTTCCACCAAGTGTGAGATGGACAAGGCTAGTAACATTGAAAAGCCAATTGGGTATTGTAGAACTGAAGTAATTGCTGCTGATGTCAAGAAAAACAAGAGATGGAAATTTTAGAGAAGGAAGATTTGGAGGGATGTTTTCAAGGGAACAGGAAGAGAGAGACACGTACGAAAGAGAGCGGAGCTCATTGAGCACTTCGACCCAAGTCTCGCCCACACTCGACATGTTGACATTATCCAATTCGAGATGTTCCAAAGAAGAGAGACGAGAAAGCCACTGAAGATCATCTACTTTCAATGAATGCCGCCCATTCGACGAGACTTTAGAAGCAAGGCTAAGATTACGCAAGTTCGAGAGGTCTCCAAGCTGCCAAGGGACGGTTCCTGCAAACCCAGCTCTGCCCAAGTTCAGATGACTCAATCTCTTCATGGAGCCTATGAAATCCGGCACACGGATGCCTTGGAAATCATTCAAACTGAGATCCAAGTAAACAACATGGGCTAAACGAACCAAAGAGCGACTAATTTTGCCGCGCAGACTCCCATGACGGCTGTAGTTAGTATTCTGGAGGTCGATCCCAATAACATGCCCCGTTTCGTTGTGGCAACGTACTCCTTCCCATGTGCAACAATCACCATCCAACCAAGAGGAGAGTCTTCTTGCAGGATCTACAAGGCCATTCTTGAATTCGAGCAGCGCTTTTTTCTCCATTTCCAAGCAACCCATGTTGGAATTTCCATTGCAGATATTGAATTGGATGGTGTTAGAAAGAAACAGGATCCAAAACAATAGCAGAATAGCTCGAATGGATGCACCACTCATTGCCATGATCACATTCCACATCAGAATGACCAGCCATTCTACTATAAATAATAACAAGCAATTTCACTACTGCATGGCCGGCCGGCCGGCTTGTTTACTTGGATGTATTACTGAAAATGAACCAGTGCAACCAAGTAGCACCAGAACATGGTGCAACTGACTCGGACATGTGGACATTTTGATCATCAATCTGGACTGTTCACTCGGTCCATCTCACTTCATGCGAGCCATGTATGGATTGCAAATTCAGGAGTAACAACAAAAGTTGCCTGTTGGAGCACTGAATTTGATGCAGACATCAGTGGTGCACCATTTAGAGTGTACCAGAGGAGGCGATGTTGTAGATCGAGTGTTGGAGTAAATGTGCTGATGTAAATGGACACTGGGCCCATTGTACCCATTTTCTGACTGCATTACGAGTACATGAATTGCAGGACCGTGCAGGAGCATCATCACAGTAGGACCGTTGAGCGGATTTAGTTTTCGGCGTTTTTCTATTTATTTTCTTGGTTTTAGGCGCTTTAGTATTGTTGTTTACTTTTACGCGTTTTTTTTTTTTTTTTTTCAAGTACTTTAGTGTAATTTTTATTTTCATGGCTTATATATACTATGAGAAATCCTATTTCGAATCATTGAATGAATAAAAAAATGAGTGCTTTCTTCCTTTATTTTGAGATATTAGGGTTTCAAGATTGGCACTCAGGTATTGAGAATTCCACCTTGGATTCAAGTTTCTTTATTCTTAAATCTTCAAGGTGCATAAAAAGGTAATTCGTGCTTCTCTCATCTAGAGCTCATCTTTCTTTTCAATCAGTTTCTTCTTCCCCATATTTCCCATTTGATATGAACAGTAGAAGAGGGATGGTTAGTCCAGAGAAACGGATTCAAACATGATTGTAGCTGGTCTAAGCTAGATTTAGGGATATTCACATAGCCATAGGAGCGGATTCAAACATGATTGTGGCTGGTCTAAGCTAGATTTAGGGATATTCACATAGCCATAGGAGTGGATTGCCTGTGACCTCGGGTACAGAGATATCTCTATAGCCGGAGCTATGTAGGGTCCACAGGGATGTCCGTGATAAATCCACTACGTCCATCTTATTTTAAAGACAAAATTAGATCAGTAATATAAAAATCAGAAATATTCAAAACCTCAGATGGACCACACCAATGAAACAGTGAAAACACCAACGTCCACCATTGAAACCTTCCTGGAGCTGACCATGATGTTTATATGCCATCCAAACCGTTCACAAAATTATTAACACTCAGATATACTCTAAGAAAAAAAATATCATCCTCATTCCAAACATTGTCACTGCTAAGTGTCCAAGACCCACTGTTTCGTGTGGTATGGCCCACCTGAGTTTTGGATCTACAATTTATTTTTATAGAATCTTGTCCCAACTTGCTTCCAAAACAGATAAACGGAGTGGATTTGTCACGGACATCCCTTTGAACCCTACACAGCCCCGGCTACAGAGATATCTCTGTGCCCGGGGTCACAGGCAATCCGCTCCCATAGGTCCTCCCTTTTTACTCGTTTATATGCGTTTATGCTATGGGGCATAATCTTAATGGGTTGATTTCGTCTCGTTGTTGAAGCTTATTTAAATTCCTTTGATTGAAAGTAGTAGTTAATTAACTTTATTACTTGAATCCCTTCTACCTGATAATCCGTGCATTTGGAGTTAAGTCATCGCATGGCCCTACAACAAAATTAGTTACACTGTAGAGATGCCACGGGTGGAAATGAAGGGTCACTAAAAGATGAGACCCAATTGAAAAGTAATGAAACTCAAGAGAGTTACTTGATTTGGTAATTTGGCAGCGTACCAAGTCAGATCTCAATTTCCACAATATAAGTCTGGACCTTTTCTTTTTGTCTGGAAGTCATGACCTTGGCTACTCAGAACAGAGTCCAAATGGCAGTACTGGGCTTTTACTTATTTGTTTTGCTTTCTCCAATTTTGGGTGCTTCCAGAGCAGCCATAAACGACCAAGTCCTTAGGCTTTCAGCATATTGGTGAGGTTCTTGGCAGCCCCACCTAATGTGGCCAAAGATCTGAATGGTCTAAATTGAGATTCTTACATGTCATGTGCATTTTTGGTAACTAAAGATTAAACGGTCCAATCTACTATTTACCGCATTTTTACCATACATGTATTGGACACGAATTCAGTGGATATGGTGAACCACCAAGGTCTGTGGATCCATGACTGTGGGAGCCCACCGTGATGTATGTGTTTTATATCCATGCCGTTCATCCGTTTTGCCTGCTTCATTTTTAGGCATCCAAATCTCAGATGGACCACACCACAGGAAACCATGGTGATTGAACACTCACCATTAAAACTTTCTAGGGCCCACTGTAATGTTTATTTGCCATCCAACTTGTTGACAAGGTCACATAGACCTGGATGAGGGGAAACCCAAATATCAGCTTGATCAAAACCATTTGTGGCCCAATCACAAATCCGCATCCACACCAAATCCCCGGATTGAAAATGCTAGAGGGTTTGTCTCACTTACTTTTAATGGATAATAGAGTCCTAATGCATCAATATGTGGATAGTGTTCTAATGAATCTACAAGAAGAGTCACCAAGAACGTGAGCTATAGAAGATGGTGAAATGTTACAATCTCAATTGTCTAAAGGGCCTAGCTTGACGCCTTCCATCAGTCCTGTGGCTTTTGGTGTATTGGTTAGGTTTTTGACAGCCCCACCTACATGAGACCAAAGATTTGAATGGTCTGAATTGAGATGCTTACATGCAATGTGCATCTTTGGTAACTAAAATTAAACTGTCCAATCTATTGTATTTTTACCAGACATGTAATATGCTACATAAGTTCTGGTTCCGGTTGGCACACACCACACATACATGTAATGATGTTTCAGCAAAATATAGCCACAAGATGAATAATAAGGTGGCCACTTGACGCATCTGTTCGGTGCAACTGGAGACCACCTTTCAGTGATCCAAAGCGATGATATGATGGGCCCCATCATGGATGGATGGATAATGCCCCCAAACCTTTCAGGTTGTATGGTCTTGTCCAGCCCCTCTATGCCTCCTATTTCAGACTATTATTGTGTTCTCTCTAACTGTTCATTCACTAGCCACCTATCCAAGGGTTAGAATCATTTGATCTGGGAGTTTTGATTAGTAATCACCCATCTATTTCTGGTTCCTTCAGATAAATGGTCAACTCTAATTCGATGCAGTACAACTCAACATTATTAATATATTTACAATTTTCAAACATTAAATATTATTGAAAATACCAAAAGAAATTCATGCAAGATTTGGAGAGATAATCAAGAAACTCAACTAGAGTTTTCAAGTTGACACTTGACTGGGTTTTGACTCAAGTGATGTTGTGTTTCTAAATTATGACAACAACAACAACAATAAAGTCTTGCATCTCTTTTGTGGAAGGCAGATCCTGGCTCGAGTCCCGTTGATGCACCGATCTTGGTCTGCCTGAACCGATATGCAATCCAAAAAAAAAGCCTAAATACAGAATATATATATAACATAGTAGGTCGTTTTTTTTCATAAAAATTGAGATTATAGAAGAGAAACTATCCAACAGTTGATGCCAATATCTCAGTTATCAAGCACTCAATATCTCTACACGTGGCAACATGTGTGCAAGACCTAACAGTGTTCATTGTACCCCATAGTGGATACTGAACAGCCATCAAACAAAGCCAAACAGTCGGACGATCCTCAACATCAATTGGAGGACTCTTGCCCATTGAACATGAACTTAGTTGGACTTTTTCCTAACACCCCTTCCCCCATTTGCAATTCCCTAGTGTCCTTCAATCAGTGACTAGGATCACCTGGCCACTATGTTTTGTGTGATACATCCTATCAGCAGTAGGGACGAACAAATGGAAGGTCTGGATCTCATAAACAGGTGCAACATCTATGGATATTGAATGCTTGATAACTTATAGCACTACATAGGTTGCATATTGAGTACAACAAGGATTAGGTAGCACGGATCCTCTAAATCCAAATTCCCATGATTCAAGTACCTCAAGGAATGACTACTAATCATAAGGTCTGATCACTAAAAATTCTAAATAAATGTTGCAGATGTTTTCTAGCTCCACATGCACCTCTTGCAGGTGGATTTGAATGATAACCTGGCATGTATGTAGGACATCCAACCCATGTATCAGATGGGACACACCATGTCTCAGGCTGGTCAACTGTCAAGTAGGATACACATTTTGGATAACAATGGGCAGTCAGAAAAAATGCAAGTACGGATCATATCTCCAAACATGTTTGCCCTACCTGATAGTTGATAAGTGTGAGTTTTGGTCGCATGATCTATATTGTTGGTCCCACCTGATACAATTTCGGATGTCCTACATGCATGCCATCTAGGCACGTACTAACAAACCTCCATAATTGTGTACAAGTAGTCTCCAATAAGCTGCACTGATGAGATCCTTCAAGTGACATTTTTATCTTCGCCCGAACTTCCGAACAAGACGATCCTCAATTTCCATCCTCTTTTTCATGAAAGAGGTGTACTTGGATAGGAGTTCTGTATCTCCTGCAGGTACTGAAAGCTTACAACCAAGAGACGTTTTCTCTATCTTGTCTTCATACATGCATGAGATGGGTACAAAGCAGCGTTCCCTGTTGCATAACCACCCATGAGCAGCCCTTAAGGCCGCACCCAACGAAGCCGAATCTGTAATAGGGCAGAGAACCAAGACTTTCCAACTGACCCAAGTGGGAATTAAAAGAAATCAGCAACTAAAAGCCACTCATCAGGGTAGAAAACATGAGTGGTCTATTTGCAGCTACACTTATTATGTTCTTTGTGGTTTATTCATTGATTTGTTCTGTATTTTGTTTTTCATGAGAACTGCCAAGTTCGATCTACAATTGTATCAGCCAATATATTGATGTTGCACTAGGCGATATGATATCCACTTATATTCTCAAAAATACAATGTAATAGCGATATGATATCCACTTATATTCTCAAAAATACAATGTAATATCAACACGTTGATATATCGCAATATTGAAAATATCACGATATATTGGTGAGATGACAGTTGAATAAATAGGTCGTATACTGACCAATACCTAGCGATAAACGTGAAAATCATATGAAAATTAAAAAAAAATTTAAAAAAATCCAGAAAACATTGCAATATATTACGCACACATGCGATATTTCCCAATGTTTCCCACAATGTTTCTGCATCCCAAGGGGATGATGCATGGTGTGATCCCGATTACAAAATATTGAAAACTGCAACCGAAGACCTTGTACGTGGGATTGTGCATACAGGTATGATATGATTCTAGCGAACAATGAAAGCGATAACATTAACCATAATCCTCCTCGTATGAGCTCCATGTACAATCAGCTAGTTGTGGCAATGTGCTGGGTTCAGGCATGGAAATAGTAAGTGAAAGTCCACCTGTTTACTGAATGGGCTGAAACTCAGGCCCAGTCCCAACCAATGGACTCAGGCTCAATCAGGCCTCTATAGAAAAGTCGTAGAAACCTAGAAATTGGACCTGCTCATTTATTTATCAGGACTAAAATTAGGCCCTGGCCCAACCCAGTGACCAACGCGAGGCCTGATCCTAGATAGTGACAGGCTACAACCATAAGTCCAACGTGCCGGTCCCACCCATTGCCATCCCTACAATATGAACTAAAATTTGGTTGCTTGATATGATGAACTGCATTAAGTGAGTCAAGAAAATTGATATAAGCCCACTAGAGCATCCATTTATCAACATCTACTAAATGAATGCTCGTAGAACTAATGATACCAAAACAAAATTCAGATATAGACTTGGAAGCTATTACACTCAATGGCATAGGTACTCACCCAAGGCTTAAATGTGTGATTATGGCTATTGCACTTAGTAATGATGAATCGGATACAGATATTGTAAATTCGTATTACCGATTTTTAAGTAACTGTGTAAAATAGAGGCATACAGCATTCGGCATCATGATTTCAACACCATCTAGTTGTTGAAAAGGATGGGATTTTCTATCTGTCCACCTAGAAGAGGGGTGGTCTATAGTTGTCTGTTGTGATGGTATGTTGGATGCATTAAAAAGTCACATACTATGAAAAAGGGAAGGAATTCCAGAGTCCTGGGCATAAACAATGTATGCTTCCCTGAGGTACGGGATTCTTACATGTGGGAACTGTGGGTTGATGATCCAGAACCTTGATCAGATGGGCCCCACGGTGGGTTCGGGACGCCCAAAAATTGCCCTGATTGGAAGATCCCAACATTTCAATCTTCGACCTAGTTCTCACTAAATATGAATGCTATAGTTTTTTCCTTGACCGTGTTTATAGGCTGATTGATGTGTTAGGATCTTCCAATCAGGGACATTTGTTTTAGGATCTTCCACTATTGTGTTTGATTGAAGTTCCATAATCGTGTCTGATGGAAGAACTAAAATTCATGCCGATTTCAAATTCTAGATTCTAGACATAAGGCTGGGGTAGCAACAGCGACGTATATGCAAAAATAAATAAAATCAGTTACATACCAGGTTGCTGTACTGTATAGACAGCACAACCAAAAATGGAAGCAATTGCATTGAGAATGCTTTTATTTGCCGATGCTCCACCAGTTACTATTATCCGTTTGGGAGGTGTTGGCATTCCAGACCTTTCTGCATGAGCTCGCATGGAGAGAAGTTGGCCTTCAATTATTGCACGTACCTTCATTCAAAGTCATATTGGCCATTAATGACATTTCATATGCCTTTTGACAAGGGAGTGTTAGCAAATGGGTTGCTTGCTAATGCCTATATGGTGCGGTGCATAACTAAACTGAGGTTTGGATATAATCCTGAAATGCAGTTGGCAGGAATTCAAACAAAGTACGCTTGGTGTTTAGGGCAGAGCAGTAACAGAGCTTCCCTTTTCCTGCTTTTCTCCACACTAAATCGTAAGGCTGTCAATGAACCAGACCCGGGCCAAGAAAAATCAAAATTTTGAATAGATACATCCCGACAATTAGCCAACCAGCACAAAATTCTGGTGCAAACCAACCAACATCAGCCCGTTGACAGCCCTACCAAATCACCAACGAGATAATTAGTGCTCATATATTGGCTACTTCCGAACGTAACATAATCTATGTTGACCAACCTCTGAAGGGGCATCAAACTCCTCCACTTCATGCTCTCTCAAGTCATCCAAAGAGCCATTTGTTAAGTTGTCAAGAACATATCTATGGAATCCTAACTGCATAGATGCATTAATTCTGGTGATATTTTTGAAAACAAATTTCAAAGGTTGCAACAAACTTGAAGTAAAAGTTTTTACTTGGTAGAGGAGGCAGGATTTCATTCTCTTTATAATAAAATCCTAACTTCGCACCTGTTGCACCAGAAACCTTGAAAATGCAAAAATATGTGTTGTGAAAAGTAACAGATTCCACTCACAATATATTCTGCTCACCTGAGAATAATATGATAACAAAGAAATGACGAGGCAAAGTGATTGGTAATATAGATTATATCACCATAGAATTATTTGAACGAGAGCATATAACACAAATGGTGTGTTTGGTGGTTCGTTTGAATTAATAATCCAATTCAATAAAGTGCACATGACCAATTTTATTCACATTGAGGGACACACCCCAAATTGAAGATATGATTGCTTGAAGTCCAACTTGAAACATATGGAATTGCAGTTAGAGGTTTGGTTGTCATTATGAATAAAATGGTGCCATACCCACCACTTAGGTTATTTCTTCAATATTTGAATTGGATAGTTGCAATTAAGTTCAATTGAGCATCCAAACAGTCTTCAAATAAAATAAAATAAAATAAAATAAAAAGAGAGGAAAAAAAAAAACTGAACCATTTAGGGGAGGTGTTTTCTCCAGAAACTTGTTAAAGACATCCCAAGATTTCTCCGCACACCGATTGCGTACATCTACCACCACGTTGTAACAACAAACGCAGTATGAGGCACTAAAAAAAAACTTCACTGAAGTACGTAAAATCCACAAGTAAAATTTAAGGTATTACCTTCCCGAGTTAGAGACCCATTTTTATATACCAACATTACCATGTAGCATCTCGGGTCAACGGGATTCGGTAAAACATGTCCTTCTAGGCTAGGTTGAGGCTCAATGGCAACCCCAAAGACCTGAAATGAGAATAAGACTAGGAGTACTCTATTAGAGGAGTTTTTCCTGCTCACCAGAAAATCTTTATAGTTTGTAATGCACATGGAACCACTGTTCATAGATCCAAACAGTTGATCTGATGGTTGCAATATGAACTGAGGATGCCTAAAAAATTATTCCAGATTGGAAGATCCTAACCTTTTGATTGGCAGACAATCTTCCATTGAACATATGGAACTGTTGGATTCTCCTTAACTGCAAACTTGCAGGCAATTTGATTAATGGTTTAGGATCTTGCAATCTAGGAGATCTTTGCTGGCATCCCACTTCCACAACAAGGCCCATCAGATGGGCGAATTGGATCTCTGAACCATGGTCTGCATGTGTGGAAGTTTGCAAACCGTGGAAGTTTGCAAACCAAGCAATTACAACCAAGGTTTATTTGCTTACGGTGTCACTCGTGCCCAAACTGATGGCAAGATCCCCAGGAGTATCGAGGGTCAAACCTGTACAAGTTCAACATCCAATTAATAAAATGAACAATGAAGAAAAGCAACAAGAACTATATATAAATCATTCAAGAGGACTATTCCATTTTGTGCACGAGCTTTTTTGTTGGACTTGTGTCCCCTAGAAAGCCAATGATTATGATGATTATGAATCTTGATGATCAATGGTGTTAATGTCATATTCAATGAGGGGAAACTTTAATCGTTCATATCATAGTAAGGGTTAAAGAAATGGATTCCTCTGTGTCCGTAGGGAAGATGAAAGTGGACACAACAGCTTTTGGCCATGGAAGAGTTGCGATACATGCTTCTCAAGTACCCTAAACATCCATGACCATCTTTAAGCAGGTTTGGGCTACCTGTTATCGTGTTTTGCAGTCATCTTGTGTGATGGGAATCAACGACGAGTTGAGATGGCCAGTCTACACCATTAGGCACCTTCTGCCTTTACCCTACCCCACATGATAGTCTAAGTGTTCATCGTGCCTGGAGGTTCTTGTGTTTAGGCCTAATTGAATACTTGAATCGGAAGATTGTATCAAGTCTTTGGTCTAGGAGGTCCATCATGTCCATGATGACTTAATCATGTATAAGCTTTGACTAATCCTTTGACCCAAAGATGTACGAGGATTTTGATGTCTTAGTGTTGTGTGCTTTGATTCACCCTGCGAAGTTACAATTGTGACTGACAAACAGGTGTGGTTGGGTGAATGCATTTAAGAGGCAGTTGAAGTCCACAAGTTCCGACATGGGATCCACTATTTCACCTGACACACTTTAGTGGGTTAGATCTTAGTGATTCCATCAAATTGGTTTTAGTTGGGCCCAATACTCAAAAGGTCTTAGATGCTTTCTGGATTGCTTTTAACCGTTGATCTTTTGTTTCATCGTTGAAAATGGTTTTATCAAACTCAATGGATATTTGATAGTTGAAACTTCTTTTATATTGACCGATGGTTGAAATATTGTTGCTCATTTCGTAAGCTTGCATACGATTTATGAGTTAAGAATGGATACTACTTTTTTTTTTTTTAATGGGTGGATATTCTTTATTGAAAAGGAAAATAGAAATACAACAAAATTACAGGTTGTGCATGTGCACAACAGCGGGCCATAGCTGCAAGACTGCTGAAATACAATCAGAAACCCCGAAAAAAACATAACCTACACAAAGAAGCCCCTAGCCCAAACAGCGTTCCTGAGGGGGTGACTAACGTTTATACACCATGTTCCCCCTCCAAGTAACCATAATATTCATCAGTTACCCTGCAAAATTTCTTCCCAATTTTGCAATATCATGGCCCTAGAGACACCTCCAAATTGACAAGTTGCCCTTGCTCACTCTTTAAGGTGGCCACAAATCCTGCTGATAATCACATGAGTTAGAGATTGTTTCCCTAAAAAGGTTCTCCTATTTCTCTCGATCCATATCCCCTGTATAACAAAAAAAAAAAAAAAAAACCCCACAACCACCTTCCATTGCTTCCCGAGGCACTCACTAACCAGCTCTGAAATAACGTAAAGATAAGATTCTAGAAACAAGCATTGCCGCCCAAATTTCCTTCTTTGACTTGCAATGAATAAAAAAGTGGTCCACTAACTCATCCATGGTGCAACACACAATATACCTGCTAGGGAGGTCATGCCTTCCGCAAAAGTTGATCTATAGTTAAAATTTTCCCTAAACGTGCCAGCCATACAAAAGCTCTTATCTTAAGTGGGAGTTTAAATCCCTTAAATAATTATCCTGAAAAGGTAGAATGTGAGGGGAGTCACTAATATGATTTGCCAAAGACCTCACTATAAAGCCCCTATTAACTTCATGGCTCCCAATTCTTCTATAGCTCCCACTGAAAGAGATGGAAGCCATTTCTAGCAATCCCAACATCTTAACAAAGTTGTATCTCTTCATCTTGGAGGTTAATCCTAAATTGGGACACCACACCATTCTTTCACCCACTTTTCTAAAACATATAAGTCAGCACCATTGATGCAGGACAACCCTAAATATGATGCATGTTCATGAACACAATTATTCAGCGGAAGTAAAAGCAATAATAACAATGAGATCTACCATTAATCATCATAAACTAAGAAGAACATAAAGGAAACATGCAATGGAGCGGGCCATCATCACAACCATGGAGTATGGGATTCAATTAGTGCATAGGTTGGATCCGGCGAGGAATGGAACCCCCCAATCTTGCATGGCTATACCCGAGCGATCAATGAAAATCACTAGTCCGAAGAATTAGGAAGTTTCTCGGATTAGGGATTTGGGAATTTGGGGTTTTAGGGTTTAGCTTGATTCCCAAGGTTTAGATCATGGGGAATAAACAAAACAGAAGTTTAGGAGGATAATAGAAGATAGAATACCTGGAAGAATTTGGAGGGACACAAGAAGAAATCAGAAGAAGAAGATCAAGAAGAAGAGAAGAATCACCATGAGAGAGAGAAAAGGAAGGAGGAAGCTCAAAGAGGCTTTCATTAATCAATATCAAAAAGTTAATCTCGTGTTTAGGGCCTAGCCCACTTAAATAAACAAATAAAACAAGTAAAAAGTCTAAATTACCCCTAAAACTAAGCAAAACGCGCAAATAATCAAAAGTGCGGGAAAGTTCGGGCGCTCGGTCGAGCGCCTGAAGACGTCCAGAGAGTTTCGGGCGCTCGAAAGGCCAAACTCGGGCGCCCGAAGGCAATGGTTGGGCGCTCGATGGGCGCCCGAAGTCTTCAGCTTTTCAGTCCTTCTTCTCCATTCTTCCTTCACATGTGTCCTCCCTGGATGGGGTCTTCTATGTGTTTGATCACATGTGGAGGGTCTTCAGCTCCTCAATAGTCGCCTATCCACAAGGATGGTACTTGTGGGTGGCGCTTTCTTCGTTGGTACACTTGAAATGGTCTGGTGTCCTCATCAACTCCCCTCGGGTGAGAAAAACTCGACTCCGACGAGTTAAAACTCTTGTGGCGCTCGAGTAAGTCTGGATCCACATGCTGCACTTCAGCTTCAGTCAACCACGTAGATTCAGAAGGTGGTTTGTTCCTCCATTTGACAAGATACCTCTGGAAACCTCCATCTCGCATAGAAACTATCTCATCATCCAAGATCTCTTCAATTTCTTCTTTATGAACAATAGGTGGAGGGAGGGGTGGAAGGGGTTGTGAAGCAAAATCAGAATAGGGCCATGAATGAAATGATGGATCAATGGTAGGGTCAGGGGAACGGATTAGATCTTCTACATTAAAAGTCGGGTTAATACCCATTTCAGATGGAAGGTCAATCCGATACGCATTAGACCCAATTTTCTGCACTATCTTGAATGGTCCAGCACTGCGTGCTTGTAATTTCTTAGCGGAACCCTGTGAGAACCGCTCTGCCTTTACCCTCACCATTACATAGTCTCCTTCTTGAAAATCTTGCAGTCTACGATGAGAATCAGCTGAAATTTTATAATTATCATTACTCTTACTTATCCGTGTCTAATATGCGTATGCAATTCATGGATATGTCGTGCAAATGCATCGGCTGATTCAGAAGACCTTTGGGTGACAGACATGGGTAAAAGATCTATTGGCATTTTAGGTTTATACCCACTGACAACTTCAAATGGACTCATCCCTGTAGATCGATTTACTGACCTATTATAAGCAAATTCAGCAGTTGGTAAAATTAGGTCCCAAGTCTTACCATGATCACCCACTAGACAACGTAGAAGATTTCCAAGACTACGGTTTACCACTTTAGTTTGACCGTCTGTTTGTGGGTGGTAAGCAGTAGAGAATTGCAAACGAGTTCCCATAATGTGCCATAGTGTCTTCCAAAACTAGCTAGTAAATCGAACATCACGATCAGACACTATGGTTTTAGGTAACCCATGGAGACCACCACACCATCAAAAAAGATACGAGCGACATGAGACGCATCTGACGTTTTCGAATGTGGGAGGAAATGCGCCATTTTAGAGAAACGGTCCACCACAACAAAAATGAAATCGTGCTTTTTTATTGTCTTGGGAAGCCCAAGCACGAAGTCCATACTAATGTCCTACCACGGAGCATGTGGCACTGGCAATGGCGTATACAGCCCGGTATTTTGTTTTCTTTGCTTTGCCAGTTGACATATACGACACTGCCCTAAAACTTTGGCTACGTCTCGCTTGAGACTTGGCCAATAGAAACGATCTTCCACAAGGGCAATGGTCTTATCACGACCAAAATGGCCAGCTATCCCCCCTGAATGAAGCTCCCAGATGAGGAATTCACGAAGAGACATACGGGGAATGCAAAGTCTGTCTTCCTTGAAAAGGAAGCCATCTTTAAGAACATATTCACCCATAATACGCTGGTCACTAGAGAGCGACGTGTAAGTACCCCCAAAATCAGGACATGTGGGGTATTCATCTTTCAGTTGCTCAAACCCGACTACCTCTACACTCAAGGAGTTGAGCAACGCCACTCTTCTACTAAGGGCATCCGCTGGTTTGTTTTCAACCCCGGCTTTGTGTTTCAAAGCAAACGAATATTCCTGAAGAAACGCTACCCACTTGGCATGCCTTGGGTTGAGTTTCTTCTGAGAATGCAAATATCGCAAAGCCTCATGGTCAGAAAACAAGACGAATTCCTGCGGTAGGAGATAGTGTCGCCAATGTCTCAGGGATTGCACTACCGCATAGAACTCTTTGTCATAAGTGGAGTATTTCTGTTTTGCCTCATTCAATTTCTCACTAAAATAGGCTACTGGGTGGCCCTCCTGGCTCAACACTCCACCTATACCAACACCAGACGCATCACATGCCACCTCAAAGACTTTAGAAAAGTCAGGTAGACGCATGACAGGAGCTTCTACCATCTTGCCCTTAATCTCCTTAAAAGCCTTAACTGCAGCTTTAGACCACACGAACTCTCTCTTTTTCATGCATTCCGTAATGGGAGCCATGATCGTGCTAAAACTCCTAATGAACCGACGATAAAAAGTTGCTAGGCCGTGAAAGCTTCGCACCTCATGAATGTTCCTCGGTTCTGGCCCCTCAACTATGGCCCTGACCTTTTCAGAGTCTGCACGCATCCCTTCAGATGACACTATAAATCCTAAGAACACAACTTGGCTAGACATGAATGCGCATTTCTTAAGATTAGCGTACAACTTTTCCTTCCTAAGGATGCTACAAACCTTCTTTAAATGTTCAAGGTGTGATTCCTTAGTGGTACTGTAAATAAGAATGTCGTCAAAGTACACCACTAGGAACTTTTCCATGAACAGCCTCAAAGCTTGTGTCATCACCCGCATGAACGTACTGGGTGCATTAGTCAAGCCGAAGGGCATGACCAACCACTCATACAACCCATCTTTTGTTTTAAATGCAATTTTCCATTCATCTCCTGGGCGTATACGGATTTGGTGATATCCACTCTTGAGGTCTATCTTAGAGAATATAGTGGACTTCGCCATCATGTCAAGCATATCATCAAGTCTAGGTATGGGAAACCTATACTTGACGGTAATTTTGTTTATGGCACGGCTGTCTCCACACATGCGCCACGTGCTGTCTTTCTTTGGCGTCAACAATGCAGGCACGGTACACGGGCTCATACTCTCTTGGATGAAACCCTTTTGCAGAAGCTCATCAACTTGCCTCTTCAATTCTGCATGTTCTGCAGGGTTCATCCTGTAGTGAGGAAGGTTCGGTAGAGTAGACCTTCGGACAAGATCAATGGCATGCTATATGTCCCTCATAGGTGGCAACTCATTCGGTAAGTCTTCAGGAAATACATCACTGTATTCCGTCAGAACCGAAGTCACCTCACGAGGCAACTCTAATGGAACCTCAGGTGTAATCTCTCTAGCCACAAGGGCATACACCGTAGAATCCTCCTTAGTCTCTTTTTCAAACTCTCTTGCATTGATTATATGTAGAGACTTAGGTTTGGATTTCCCCACTCCTTTAGGCTCACTTGCCTTCTCATCCTTTTTCTTCCCTAGGGTGCTCTCAGGTGGCATAGGGTTAAGTTTGATCTTTTTACTGTTATGCATGAAGGTACACGCATTGGAACGGCCAAAGATCGTGACATCATTATCGAATAGCCACGGTCTACCTAGGATAACATGTCCCACATCCATAGGTAAAACATCACACCACAGGGACTCTTTGTATGACCCAAACTCGATGGGGACTAGACATTGATGGGTGACAGGTAGGGATGTTTTGTCAACCCAAGAAACTTTATATGGGTCTGGATGAGGTGTGGGTTTCAGTTTCAAGCGCTCTAAGGTGTTAGTGGAAATCACATTCTGACAACTTCCACTGTCCACTATCACCTTACAATTCTTTTCACCACACTTGGCAATAGTGTAGAAGATGGTGCTTCGACGCCAGTCAGCACTGCTTCTAGACTGAGCTAGCAGACGCCTGACTACTGCAAGCGTTGCTTCTCCATCTAACTCTTCATCATCAGTAAGTCCTCCTTCAGGGAGATACTCTTCAACTTCATAATCACCCTGGTCATCTCCACCCTCGTGGGACTCGCCTATGACCAAGGTTTTCTCACGGCTCTTCGTAGGACACTGACTAGATATGTGGCCCAGATTGCCACACTCGTAGCATCTCACTTGGCTACCTCCACTAGGACCTGCACCAAGAACCCCTTTGCCCTTGTCCTCCCTAGGCCTAGGCGAAATGGTCGCCTGTGTCCTAGGTTGACTGCCAACATTAGGTCTCGTTCCCTGGAAACTAGATCTAGCACTGGAGTCTCGGGACTCGAAACGACGGACGACAGGAGTCTTTAGGTATTGCTCTAACTCCTGCACGACTTGATATGCTTCATCCAAGTCCGTCAAGGGCCGAGTCATAAGCTCACGCTGAAGATCCGCACAAAGGCCTGTCTTGAAACGTGAGAGCGTCACTAGAGGGTCTTCTTGGATATCACATCGCATCACATATTCTTCAAATTTAACGATGTAGTCAGCGACAGACGTTGACCCTTTGCGTAAAGATTGCCATTGGTGAAGGAGCTTCTGACGGTATGAGAGAAGAAGGTACTTCTCCTTCAACTTCTCTTTCATTTCATACCAATGTGTGATAGGGGCTCTACTAACTCTTTCTATTCTACGCTCAGTGTTGGTCCAAAAGAGCTTGGCTTGACCCACAAGCTTCATCTTAGCAAACCGCATTTGACGGTTTTCTGACATGCCATAACACTTAAAGTAGTGGTCCATGTCAGCAACCCAATCAAGGAATGCCTTGGGGTCCAAGCGCCCATCAAAACTTGGGGCCTCGACTCTAACACTCTTCATCGCATGCTCATCTAGATCATAGCGGTCTTGATGATCATACGTGGCTCGTGCTTCTCGCACAACACCACGACCATTACCACGATCTCCATCTTCACTACCTCCACGTATGGCAGTGCGTTCCTCTACAATTCCTCCCACTTGGGAGTGCGCATCATCCCCAACAGCGGGGTTTTCCCTTTGGGATGCCTCTAGTTGCTCGACCTTGGTCCTGGTAGTGGTGATCTGGTTCTCAAGATGGGCAAAATCACGATTATGACTTGCCTCTAGGGCGGTTATCTTTTGTATCAATTGAGCAAGTTGCTCAGATAACTGCTCGTTACTCATGGTAGGCTGAAGTCCGAAACCTCTACCTCTCCTAATGGGCATACAAATAAGACTTGAACCAAAACTCTACCCCACTAGACACTAGGTGTTTTGACTCACAAGATGGATGTGATGACTGCAAAGCTAATATGAACTGACACAATTAAATTAAAACAGGAAACAACTCAAATCTGGAAATTTTCCAAATTAGGAAACTTTCTAAAATTGGAAAGTTTCTAAAATTGAAAACTTTCTAAATCTGGAACTTTCCTAAAACAAACCTAAAAATCAAAACCCTAATTTGATAACTCGATCTAGACACAAACCATGCAAGCCTATTCTCTGATACCAAATTTGATGCAGGACAGCCCTAAATATGATGCATGTTCATGAACACAATTATTCAGCGGAAGTAAAAGCAATAATAACAATGAAATCTACCATTAATCATCATAAACTAAGAAGAACATAAAGGAAACATGCAATGGAGCGGGCCATCATCACAACCATGGAGTATGGGATTCAATTAGTGCATAGGTTGGATTCGGCGAGGAATGGAACCTCCCGATCTTACATGGCTATACCCGAGCGATCAATGAAAATCACTAGTCTGAAGAATCAGGAAGTTTCTCGGATTAGGGATTTGGGAATTTGGGGTTTTAGGGTTTAGCTTGATTCCCAAGGTTTAGATCATGGGGAATAAACAAAACAGAAGTTTAGGAGGATAATAGAAGATAGAATACCTGGAAGAATTTGGAGGGGCACAAGAAGAAATCAGAAGAAGAAGATCAAGAAGAAGAGAAGAATCACCATGAGAGAGAGAAAAGGAAGGAGGAAGCTCAAAGAGGCTTTCATTAATCAATATCAAAAAGTTAATCTCGTGTTTAGGGCCTAGCCCACTTAAATAAACAAATAAAACAAGTAAAAAGTCTAAATTACCCCTAAAACTAAGCAAAACGCGCAAATAATCAAAAGTGCGGGAAAGTTCGGGCGCTCGGTCGGGCGCCCGAAGACGTCCAAAAACATCCAGAGAGTTTCGGGCGCTCGAAAGGCCAAACTCGGGCACCCGAAGACAGTGGTCGGGCGCCCAAAGTCTTCAACTTTTCAATCCTTCTTCTCCATTCTTCCTTCACATGTGTCCTCCTTGGATGGGGTCTTCTATGTGTCTGATCAGTCTTCTATGTGTCTGATTACATGTGGAGGGTCTTCAGCTCCTCAATAGTCGCCTATCCACAAGGATGGTACTTGTGGGTAGCGCTTTCTTCGTTGGTACACTTGAAATGGTCTTGTGTCCTCATCAACCATTTTTTGTCTGAAGCTGTCGCAAACAAATCAACGGACATTGCACTTAGTGGGCTGTCTGAACACCTAGGATCCCTCAAGAATCTAGTTTTGATTCCATCCACAACCTTGTATATAATACAAACATACCTGAATCTTTGCACCCAAGAGATGGCCCTCCAAATGCACGACCGATTATTATGAGTCGCTATAAGAGGAAAGAGGAAAAGAAGGAAGAGAAGAAAATTCTCTCTTTCACCACTTTTTCATCCCAAACACTAAGATGATCTTGCTCTCTTGATAGAAAGATATAGAGCTAAAGAGAGGCATCATATTACCAAGCAACTAATGATTTGTTGCTAAAAATGAAATTGTAAAACATTATAAAAGTTGTAAACAATTATCTTGTAAATAAAACTTAAAGAATCAATTTATAGTATGATTTACCTATTTTCAATTTCATCTAGTATCTCAATTGACTCAGAAATATTCTCATAGTAAAAAAAGTTCTAACTAAATGTTAATATTGTACGCTTATCTTAAAATTACTAAGACAATTCAGAAAAAAAATAGTGATATACAAAAAAAAAATCTATAATAAAAATTATTTAGCATGAAAAAATAATTAAAAAAGTAATTACCCAACTCATCTTCTATTTCAATAGATATATCCAATTCTTAATTCACTTTTAGGAGGTTTAGACTCCATACGCAAGAGTAAGTTCAAAGCAATTTTATTAACATATTTATAGAGTTCAGACATAGGTAGGGATAAAAGAATCATTGGAAAAGCCAAATACTGACATGTGTCACTAAATTAAGGGTCAAATTTTCTTTTAGATAAGTGGGAGTAGGCAAGGAAAGTAGGGGAAAGCAAGGGAAGCAGAGGTAGGTAAAGATAGTTGGGGTTGACAAGTAAATGTAGGAGAAAATAGTGGAGGGAATAAATTAGTTTTGAAGAGTTGCTGTCATTTTTCAAAATAATAGGGATAATCATAGTAGTATGACCTATGCTTATTTGCTATGGCCTGCACTCCGAATCATAGAACATAGAGGATTTAGATCTTCAACAGTATGTGGACTCAGCATGTTGGCTATCCTCAGTCACAATAAGTGAGCAATTTTAATAACTAAAAGTGAGTGATGTGAAGAGGGTCAGTCACTACCATTTTTCAAACAATGCAGTAGTGTCTTACAGAGGTTTGCTAGAATACATGCTGACAAATTATAGTACGACATGTTGGGACTTCAGCCAAAACATTTATAAGATGGACTGCACTGTGGACTGAGGATACCCAGAAAATATCTCAGATTGAAACATATTAACCTTTTTGTTATTTAAAGGTTAAGACAGACGACTGTCATATTCAAAGGTAAATGTCAAATGATTGAAGGGCTGGAGATACTCAGGTTAAATGCTTTTAGATTTTGGATGTACACCATCCAAGATGAGGCCCATCATATAAACAGTTTGAACTGTGTAAAAATCACTCATATCCAAAGGCGGAAGTCCTGATGTATCCTGTAGCTCTAAGTCCAGATATTTTCTAGCAAACCTCTCTTGAGGAAACAAGTATATAGGTAGCAGATGTACACACAGTTGCACGTCTCTACATGGCACAAGTTGTGAGATCAGAACATCCCTCAACAAAGATCCCAATGTCCACATCTCTGCAGAGAGAAATCATGCACGCCCGCTCATCTAATCATCCACAATTTATGATACAATGGAGAGAAGAGCTTAACTTGACCACATTCCAGCATCCGTTGCCCATGGATGCCTTCCATCTCTTGTTCAAGCTGTCCAAGTGGGTGTCACCTGACCTATGGTGGTTCCGGTCGAATGGCATGGTCCCATCCCATCTGCATGTTATAATATAGCACGACCTACAGTGCCTATCAAGCTGAGTAACTGACCTTTGCAATTGTTGAGTGTTGGGTTCACCAGGGTGTACATATTACCCACCCGCACATAAGGGTCCCCTCAATATAAAAATTGCACCGTTGGCACGCAACAAAACTCGGGGCGATCAACCATCAAATGAGCCACCACTTTAACTTGTAGGTGTTTCATGTTTGATAGGTGGGATAGATCGGGGAGAGACCTAGGTTGCAGGATTGGCATCAGCATTCATTTGATCGGAGGGACACAAATCCGAGGTAAAATTTCAACCTCTGAATTTTATGTTTTTTGAAATTTGATTGCACATATGTGGGTATCCATGTTGGGAATTGGGATTAAAATGTGAATTTTCTAAAACCTTTACGCTTTTGTCTTTTGAAAATTTACCAATAGCTTCAATATCAAAATCTGATTCAAAAAAAGAACTACAAAATCTAGCATGTACTAAAAGGTGGAAGAATTGAAAAAACATGTTATTCAAAAATTTCCATGAAAAAATTTACCTCATATGTGTAACCACGATCATCTTATTTGTTGCACGGAGACGAAGGAAATCCCACAAGAGATGTTCATTGTTAACCACAAGAAGGGAGAGAACACTACATAGTCACACTTTGGGATCTCTAGATTTGATGGACTAAGGTTTATAGGAGGGACGGATTTCTAAAAGGCTAGGGCTTGAGAGAGAGAGAGAAGGTTTCTAACCAAAGCCCTAAATCCCTTCTTATAGGCTTCTAACTTAGAGAAATCGTACTTGAAGATAAACTCTAATATCTCTCATATTATGGTGGTAGTGAGGTGTACCAAATTACCATGCTCCCTCTTAGTTAAGAAACTTAATCTACACCCTTCAATAAGATAGATCTAGCGTGAGACCTCTAAAACTATTATCCTCTTTAAGGGATATCATTACATGAAATTCACAAGTGGACCATAAATGACTCATTCTCTGATCACCTGTCCTAGACCGTTGATATAACCATACTCAATCAGGCACAATTAATTCCATATGTGCTTGCGCAATTTCCAATGCTCTAATCGTGATACACACTTATCTTCTTTTGAGATCGAATGGATTTTATCTTTACAAACCTGATCAATTAAAGTCCCTTGAAATTATTAATATACATATATAATATAAATATTTTTCCAAACCATTTGCAATAACATACAACCTTCCATTCGATTTGAAGCCTTAGATAAGTCTCATGTGCATCATTACCACTCGGCCGCTTTCCCAACGTGTTTCTGACCCAACCAAATTCGTATACATGGCCTTGATACTACACACCAAGTGCATCACTTCATCACGGTCTTGCCACATAGCATAAAGTAATAAAGAAACTTGACTCACCTATGGGGACTAGCATAGTTGCATAGCAGCTAGATTGGAATCGATTCGTCACTTGTAGGTAATTGGTCTTGCAACATGTGTGGCCCAACTCACATATCATAAATGACCAAGCACTAATCAAGGCTTACATGTCATCTACGCGATCATTACAAGGGATCCATCTGATCATTCAATGATCTATCGTCGCTGTAATACATAGGCTTACATGATCTCACTAGGTAAAGATCCCATTCTGCCGATCTATGTGAGATCTCATCATGATCATTTCATTAATCAAGGTGTATGTACATCTCATATCTACATGCATCTCAATATGCATCACTCATATTGTGTATACTAGCACAATGGTCTACGTCGTGTGAGAAGTAGACCAGACCTTTCAATCAATGAACGTAGGCCACATCTTGTCATGATGGCCAATCTGAATATCTGTGTATACATTATCATGAGAAAATCACATCAACACATATAAAACAAAAGCATGGAAAATCTCAATCTAATTTAATGAATAATTATGTACATGTGTCAATATCAATCTAATGGGCACAAAATTCTAACATGCATCTTCGGCAGGAAAGGAACAAAAGATGAGAGGTCTATTGTTATTGTCTTCATTGAAAATGTAGAAAACTAGTGATGTGCTAAAACTATTCTAGTTCCCACCTCAGACATAGGGTTCGTTTGGAATGTTTTCCACATGTAGATGTAAGCACGGACCAGTGTTCCGAACACGAATGGATGGCAATGGTACCATCTGTTATCATTATACATTCACAGTCATCTTGCCATCTGCATTTTTCATGATGTGGAAAATGACTATGCTTCCGCAAGGTGTGAATCGGAGAGGCTGCATTCCATTTCATTCTCTTTCTTGGGTACATCCATGTAAGCCATAGTTTTTCAATTGCCTGCGCACCAAGCATAGGAAATTTGAAAATCGCACATACTTGTGTGTTCCACAATTGATGGACCTTGACGCTCAGGGAAAAGATGATGATCTCTGGATCTTCCTCCTCCTTCACACCCTTAAGCACTACTTAATCGGAAACAATCGTGTTGATCTTGCATGCAGAGTTGGGGACTAAGAACTCTTGTTTATAGGTATGAAACTTCCATATAGTTCCCATTGTAGGAAACAGGAAATTTCAGCTTTCTCCTCGTCTCATAGGGAGAGAATTACATGTGTATCTTTACTCCTCTTTCATAGAAGTATGGTACTCCTCGGGACTATGGAAAACCGTATACAATCACATCTATGTGGGCCTTTACCGGTCACTCATAATGTGGATCCAAACCGTCAAAGCCTACCTTCTGGACACAGGTGCTAAATGCGGTCCACCTTTAAGGGCAAATGCCAAAAATCCAAGCAGACCATAGCATTCACTAGAATATCCGCCATAAGGCCCAACAGAAGAAGGCTTGGATCTCATGCACTCATTTACCACATCAATGGATATTGAATACTTGACAGCTAACTTAAATAATCTTGATAGCATTGGATCCTGTATATTTATTTGGTAGGATTAGAAGTTTGGATAGCCTCCACAAGTAGCCGGGGACTAAGCAATGATGATGATGAAGATATGATGAATGGAAGTTTGGATGAGAATGACTATGTACCTGCCAAGCTATTTGGGTTGTCTCCAGACCACTGAATAACCAAACAGCTCTTTCTAAAGTGGAACCTGAAAGCAGCTTGAGGAAGCTACATTTATCAGCCTTATAATTTACTATATTAGAGAGAATGCTTTGCAACACTTGATGAAAACAAGATCCTCAACCTGAAAGATATGCACAGTATACTCAGGTCTTAGGTTTCTTCAATATGGACACATGGTTCCATGATCTTGACCATTGTTCAGTTAGGCCCCATCCTGATGGACCATGCCTTGAAGTCTCCTCTGTCAGCAGGAGAATTTGTCACCTGTAAATAGAGGGTTAAAAAGAGAAATGCAGCAATAGCCTACGTTCAACCAAAATAACCCAAGATTGATGGCTAGGATCTCTAGATTGAGAAGATTCTCAGCAATGATCCATCCATGATGGGGCCAATCGTACCATTGGTCTTGATAACTAAAATGTAGGGCCCACTTGTAGAAACTGAAAACCTGAAAATGCTGCATATCATATAATCCCTTGTTATGTCTTACTAGATTATGCCTGAACAGCACTAATAGATGACCAAACAAGAAATCAATAGTTATGTATCTTTAAAAAAAGAATTACAGAATCACCGAACCAGGGACCCCACTTTACAAACTGAAAAGCTGAAAGAATTGTCTGTATTCCTGGATCTAGCATTTGTATTAATGCAAACTAGGTTTTCAAAAAGAAAGAAACAAAGAAGGAAAAGTAGTTGCACGAGAGAAGATCAACACAACGGATTGCTGCAAAGATCTTACCACACAAACCAGTGGCATCCACATGCAAGAATACAGAAGAACACATGCACAAAATTAGGAGAGAGAGCTCTTTACATAGAAGAAGTGATGTAGGATGCCCTAATAATGATGCATGCTCATGAACATAATCAAACAGCGGAAAATAAAAGAAATAAATAATCTAAATTTCAGAATCACTCATCATAAATTAAGAAAATTCACAAGGAGCTTGCAATGGGTCGGGCCAACTGTCACAACCATGAACTTTGAGTTTCAAGTATAGCTTGGGTTGGATCCGTCGAGGGATAGGACCTCCCGATCTTACATGGCCATATCCAATCGATCAATGAAGATCACTAGTCCGAAGAATCAGGAAATTCTCGGATTAGGGATTTGAGAATTTGAAGAATTAAGATTTAGGTCGATTCTCAGAGTTTGATCGAAGAAGGATTAGTAAAACTAGAACTAAAAAGAAGAAAGATAATTACCTGGAAGAATTTGAAGGGGCACAAGAAGAAGATCAAGGAAAGGGAAGAAGCACCATGAGAGAGAGAGAGAAGAGAGAAGCCACCAAAGAGGTTTGCTTTTTTCATTAATAATCAACTAATTCGAGTTTAGGGCTTAGCCGACTTAAATAAGCAATAAGAAATATATAAAAAGACTAAACTACACTTAAAAGTTCGTAAAATAATATATAAAAAATTTGGAGTCGTGCGGTGGTCGGGTGCCCGATGACCATTTGGTCAGGCGCCCGACAGAAGCCAAAAACGTCCAGAGAGTTTGGACTAAATATTCAGCAATTTCGAGTGCCCGGTAATTGGAGGTCGGGCGCCCCATGACTTGTGGTCGGGCGCCCGACGACCTTCAGTCGGACGTCTTCTAGGGACTTCAGCTCCTCAATGATCACCTAACCACAAGGACAACACTCGTGGTTTGCGCTTTCTTCGCTGGTACACTTTGAATGACCTTGTATCCGCATCAAGAAGCCTATTTTTATTTGACTTGCTTGGTCAACCCACCAAGTCTCGGGTCGACCCCACCCAGCAAAAGGGTGAGTCCTGAAGCGAGCCCTCATATAAAACCACAATATTCGACGCCTTGCTTTTATATTTGACACTACCCTACATGTCCCTGAATCACATAGATCTTATGTGATAAGTGGAGGTTGAAAGAAGATTGAAAAACTGGAGTTTGGGCAGCAAATGGACACAATCATACTCGAAATGGGATTTGCTAAGCTCGTCATCTCAGCAATATGAGTTCTCTCAGTTGTTGTGCAGCTGAATCATAATAATATTCCTTTTGGAGCTTATCCAATCCCTTGAAAGCATAGTGGCATGCATGGATGAGATGCGAACCATTCATTTAGAAGGTTCAATGGTGATGGGCCATAAAAAGCTTACATTGATTAGACGATGCTAGTCATTCACTCATGGGATTATGAAGATAGAAAGTTTCAATGGCTGACATTGAATGATAGAAAAAAATTATTGATTAGACAGGTAGGATTTTCCCAATAAAGGGAATTTTGTAGTGGCCAATCAATGTTGGAGCCCACAGGATGAGAAGTCCCAATCTCATCCAAATATACCATGTGTACAGTCAATGATGTGTAGATATGATAACTCCCGTCCCTCCAAAGGCATTGGATCAGCTCCCATTTCTTGAATGGATTAATTTAAAGAGAAATGTAACATTGAACTTTTAACAATCGATCATCATCGTCATAGCCTTGTAACAGTTATTTGGGGTAGGCTTTATGAATCTGTTTTCACCAATCATCTTATCTAAAGCTCTATCCTCAATCAATGAACGGGCCTTCATATCCTTGTTCACCAACTTGATCCAAGCCCTTTGGAGGCAAGTCAATTCTGTGCCTCTAATCACTTACCATAAACATGCCACTTGTGTATGATGATTGATGATCCAAATCAGGCATCCAGTAGCCTCCACCATTTACAGGCCACTGATAAAAAGTATCTTGATTGGACCATCCTAGCCATCTAATCTAACAGATGGATTTTCTCATGTAAACCATTGTTTTTGTGTCCATTTCTATGCCAATGATTAAGGGGTTCGGATCGTCCAAACAGTTTGAGTTTTGGACTACGGCATACGCTATTAGACATATCAAATGAACAGTCTCGATTAGTCCATGTATACCACATTTACAGCAATGATACGGAGGCATTGTATCTCCCATTCTTCAAGAGGCACTTGATCTGCTCCCTATAAGGATTTAGATGAGATCATATATTATTTCAGTAATACAACCCTTATTACTCAATCATTGATTGTTAATAAATCCACTTCCATGCAATGAAGCCAAAACCAATTCTTACAAGTATGCATATACCATTGATATTTCACGCAGAGAGTTAGGAATGTCCACGCTTCAGTTCTCCATAGATCATATGAAATTTAAGAACCAAAAGAGGCATGTTTCTGAAGAGGGATCTGTGTTTCTGAAGAGGGATCTGTTATGGTATGAAACACGAATACAGATTACTCATGTTTGCTAATCCAATACCATTGGATTTGAAGAGATACAACTGTTCAGTTAGAACAACTGATTTTGTTGGTTTTTTACGAGTTTATCACTCAAATCCAACAGTGTTGGACTCACAAATACAGTTATTCCATATCTGAGCTTCATACCATAACAGAGTTCGTGTAAAAACAGAGCCGGTGCATAACCAACACCATTTATAGAAATCCATAGAGTAGCCAGTATATAAACAATAACAATTAAAAGAATTCATAACACCTTGCACCATTGTATGTATTGTAATTTGTAACAGAAATGGATAAAGATTCATGTCAAGTTCCAATCATAGAGAAAACAATCAAGAAGACCTATTCTGAATAAGGTTCGTTCCTGCAGCTCATGTCGACAGCCTGTGTTTCGACATTGAGGTCTCAAGTTCAAGTCCGATAACCCAACAAATAAAAGGACCTATTTGAGGGTAGTTCCAAAAGCTACCCAAAAGTCTCAACTTCAAATGAAGTCTTTAATGAGAATATCTAGACAAAGGAGCATAACAATTTCAAAAGCGCAACCATGAGGAATGCAGAACTGACCTCTCAACAAAATAGGGAGCTATTAAACCAGCAACATCATGGGCTGGTGCCAGTTTTCCAAGCTTTCCTTCCAAATCCGGTGCCGTAGCCTAAATACAAAGTTACAACCATCAAGATGAAATTCAAAATATAGAAAGTATTCCACTGAAAGTTGTAACAAACCTCCAAAGCAATCTTTGACCAGACACGCTGCTTGATATCCATCAAGTTCATTCCCGACCCATCCGTTTCGTCTAAACTAGCATAACCTCCGATAAGAAGGCAAGCCATGAAGGAGCTTACAAGGGAGATCCTCTCAGTATCATGGTATACATCTGGCTGAGTCTCATATATCTTTCGGATTTGTGGTCCCGTAAACCTCTCGTGTGCACGGGACCCAGTGAGTTGGGATAATTCCAATGCACCTCCAACAGCTCTCTCTATCTCCCTACACTGTACTGTAGTGCTACTATCCATCCAAATTGGTGATTCCTTCGTAGAAAAAGCATCACTGAGCTGGGCTACTAAACGCTTCTCAGGATCCAAAGACGCCAACACTGTGCAACTTCCTTTCTTCCAATAAACACTACTATGCTGCTGTCCACTACCAGAAACAGCTGCAATCCTTCCAAAATCCAATTTCGCTTTCACGAATTTTTCAAGTAAGAGGTCCAAAGCCTCCACCCACATTAAAGTCGGAGAGACAATTCTACCATTTCCTGATGGGTCTCTGTAGACTCCATCCTTAGTCTTATAATGTGGCAATTCGGAATCAAAATGAACTATCTTGGAAGTAAGGATGCTGAGGTTGGCATCTAAAATAGTTGCCTTAAGGGACCTGAAATTTAGCAAACCCGTTCTTCAGATTCTAACGGTAAAGAAAAGTTCATCGTAAAAATTTTGATACTTGATTCATACAGTTCTTATAAAATGCACACGTAAGATTAACTAAAAAGTACCTACCGATGCAAATTACTAGCGAGATAGCGTGAAGTATTAAAATGAAAATGGAATTAAGAAATATTTCCATCAGTGAGAGTTTTTTCCATTAAGAATGAAAAGATTTGGTTTCAAAATCTTTCTAACTCGTTTCTACAGGAATTACTTATACCTACACCGAAGGATACATGTACAGCGTCCACCACACCCAGTTCGTTGAAGTAAAGACTATGTTTGGTGATTCAGACAGTAGATCTGATGGGCCCATGGATGAACTGTGACCCCAGCTTTATACTAAACTGGAAGATCCTAGGCATCCAATCTATAGCCTTGTTCCCACTAACTTGGACCACAGTTGTATCTTTTGTTAACCATCAATTTCCGAAACTTGACGGTTACTATTGTTCTATTAGGAAGGCTTTTGGGGCATGGTCCATCCATAGAGGGGCAATCAGGTCAATGGTCTGGATCACTGAACCATGACCCACTTTTACAGACTGGTTAAGGTAGGGAACTATAGATGTGCCCCGGTGTAGGATCAGATAATTCCTCTATGATCTAAGTAAACAATGGACTTCACAAAACCAAATACATTTGCATAATTCCTCTATAATCAAACTCTCTTCAGGCCATAATTAGGTTATTACAAATCAGAAATTCCCTTATTATCTTTCATCAAGAAGTTATACATCAATTGCCTTTCAGGGCTAACTAAATTGTATAAACCAAACAAAAACATAGAAAACCCATGAATTCTTAGTTCTTGCACATTATAGCAGCATTTGGATCGTAAGTTACTTAAAATAAGCTACTTATGCCTCACGCCCTCAACTAGCTTATCTCAGTTCCTACTTATTAAGCTTTAGTGGTTAAGTAATTTTAAGTAAAAAACAAAAAAAAAAGTTACTTATAATTGATCTTAAACCAAACTTACTAATCTCAAATAAGTTACTTATCTACTGCCGTAAGTACAAAAAGTAACTTATTTGGTGATATCCAAACAGGCCCTATATGATCCTCAACCTGACAATGTGCACTGTCATCTTCTTCAGCCTGTGCAAGTGGGGCCCATGGTTCAGTGTTGGGTCCATGAGTGGATGGACTCCACATTTAAAATACCACAATACGAAAATCCCTGCCTTTCAAATTTGTGACCTCAAAATAACAGCCAAACAAAGAAATAGATCAACAGTCCACATTCGACTGAAAATTCTCCCAAGATAGGTGGTTAGACTCTTCCAATCTTGGATATTGTTCAGGAATGATCCATCCACAGTGCAAACCAACAGTCCTGATCACTGAACCATGGACCCCACTTGTACAAACTGAAAAATTGAGTACACTCAGCACATCCACAGATGGAGGGTCCTATAATTCCATCCAGAGTAAACTGAATTAAAGACATTCATGAAATCATGCAACTTAACTAAGACCCATATAAAAGGATCCCCAGATTGAAATCTAAACTAACTTGCATTAGAGAAAATTGGGTATCTATTTTTCAATAATAAAAAAAGAAAAGAGAAACATCGAAAAAAAAGGTGGAAAGAACAAGCAATAAATCAAAAGAAAAGCAATTCTACTGCAACAAAAAAAAACGAAAAAAACCCAATAATTCAAAATTCACAATAAACCAAACATCCAAAACGGAAAACTGGGTACCTGTCATTTCCACAAAATTTCAAACATGCAATCAAATAAAAAAGCAACAGATTTGAGACATGTAAAGAACTTACTGAGTAGAACAGTCAAATCCAAGGAAAAGAGAGTCCTCAGGCAGTGAGTAATCCATCAGTAATCCTTCTTTGCAGAGAGAGAGAGAGAGAGAGGGTGTGCAGGCCAGGAGTTTTGGAGGGACGAGGTCTTTGGGCGCGAATTAGGTGTTACCCCGGGAACAGCTTAGTGGGTGTTACCCCTACCCTATGGCCCACATGGATGATATTTTGTATATCCACTCCGTCCATCTTTTTCTACATCCCATTTTGGGGATATGTTCAGAAAATTATGCAGATCTAAATTTCAAGTGGACCATACCACTAGGAACAGTCTGATTGAGTGCCATACCATTAAAAATTCCAAAGAGCCCATCGTAAGGTTTTGGAAATTTTTATTTGCAATCCAAGCTCTTTATAATGTAAATAAGGTCTTGATGAAGTGAAACTACAAATATCAGATTGATCAAAAACTTTTGTGGACCACAAAACCTTTTTAATGATTATTCAGCACTATTTATAGTATTATGGTCCACTTGAGATTTGGATCATCTTCGAGCTTTGGATCACATCCTAAAATCATGTGTAAAAACATATAGACGGAGTGGATATATACAAAATACATCAATATAGGCCCCACACGGTTAGGGTAACACCCACTAAGCTGTTCCCGGGGTAACACCTAATTCGCGCCCGAGTTCTTTAATACTCTGGCAGAGTATAATATTTTTCTCTGTGATGGGGGAAATACTGATTTGGACGGCGCCTTCGTGGGGAAGTGGATTGGGTGAGGGAGGGGTAACAGATTAGAGCCTGTGGCAATGTCCGTGGGGACTTCCCATATGTATATTTTATATATCCACTCCGTCTATCCGTTTTTCTAGATCATTTTAGACAGTGGAACAAAAAATGATTCAGATCCGAATCTCAGGTGGACCACACAGCAAGGATTGAATTCCCACCATTTTAATGGTGGGCGTTCAATCACCACTGTTTTATGATCTGCCTCATTTTTGGTATCAAACCGTAAAATGAGCCAGAAAAACAGATGTACGGCGTGGATATACAACAATTACATCGATGTGGGCCTCTCGGTCAGGGCCGCACCCACTAAGCGGTTACACGTGCCTCACTGGACGGGAATTAGATACTGACAGTGTGAGTACTGAGTAGCGAGATTCGCTAATTAAGTGAAGTCACCAAGTTCTGTGGGCCCACCATGATGTATGTATTGTATCCACACCGTCCATCCATTTGTAGGGATCATTTTCGGGCATTACCCAAACAATGAGTCAGATCCAAAGCTCAAGTGGACCCACCCCAGGAAACAGTAGGGACTGAACGCCTACCATTAAAAACTTCTTGGGCCCCACAGAAGTTTTCTATCAAGCTGATATTTGTGTTTTCCCATAGTCCATGTCTGTGTTAACTTATGGTTGGATCCCAAAAACATACCATGATGGGCCCTAAGAAGGTTTCAACGGTGGGCGTCACTGTCCCCACTGTTTTCTGTGGTAGGGTCCACTTGAGCTTTGGGTCTGCTTCATTCTTTGGATCATGTCCTAAAATGATCCCTACAAATGGATGGACGGTGTGGATACACACATACTTCTTGGTGGGGTGCTAATCCGCGTCCTGCCTCACCTAACGGTCATCTGTCGCGCCATTGGGACTCGCATATATAGATAGGCCAGTGTTCTAAGCCGTTCATACAATGGAATCTGCCATTGATGGCCCATAAGTCTAGAGATTTTACCGAACGGATGATTTGGAAAATGGATATTTATAGACGAATGTAGATTATTGAAAATAAGTTACAATAGCTCATATTCAACACAATAAATTCAAAGGCTGAGATTGTTCTTTCACTGTGATTATTGGATCATGACAAAATGAAACTAAAGCCCCAAAGGTTGACGGTTCCGATTATTCAAACATCTAGCGGGCCAGGCATGTTGGTGAATCTGACTTGAGGCTTGCAGATAATGGGTTATTTGCAATAATGGGTTATTGGGGTGTGGCCTCGCACTGCAATGGAATCATTTAAGTGGCCTGCTCTTTCTCAACATTAAGTTTTTTTTTAGCCTGAAATTGCTCTTTTACTTTTTCTGTGTGCCCGGTTGATGAAAATGACCCTCTACCATAGCTGCCCTTTGTAGGATCAGCTTTTCTCTTAAGGGGAGAGTTTTTTTTAGGAGGGCATGGCCTCACAAAAAATGAGGATTTGACCCGCTCATTAACTAGTTTGATCAGTTCATTTTAATTGGATAGTTGTAAACCTTCAAAAGAGATTTTACAGTTTTCTGTTTGGAGCTCCCGGTGGCCCACAACAACACTAATGATATATGTTAATTTTAAATTATTTTCTCTGTTATGATCCTTTTGTGATGAGTTTTGTCCTCAAACTTTGGGTTGATAATATGAAATTAAAATCCCTTATATCTGGAAGGGATAGATTTGGTTCAAGAAAATTCACAGGGCCCTACATAAGATGTGAACGAGTTCAAAATGTCAAACCCTTGCTGCATGAGGGCCATTTGGCTATTTCTTTCCTTCTTCCTTAGTTTTTTCATTGGAGGGGAAGAGTGTGTGAAAGAGAGATTAATGGTGTTTTATTCCATTCCTTCTTCTTTCTTCATCCCTTGGTTCCCTCTATAATTTTTTTTATTTTTTTTTATTGCATATGAATAGTAGGAATTTGTGAAAGAGAGGAGGGTGTGATTGTTCCCTTTATAGTTATTTTTGTATAAGTTGTGTGAGTTTTTAAAATTGATGAGAGGGTGTGGAAGAATGCTATCATGGATGAATTTTGTAATTGAAAAATGTTGTAATTAATGAATGTTGTAATGAATGAATTTTGTAATTGAAAAATATTGTAATGGATGATTGTCGCAATGGATGAATGTTGTAATAAATAAATTTTTGAAATGGAAGTATGTTATAATGAATGGATGTTGTATGGTAGATCATCGATATTTATTGTGGATCGTTGATATTTAATGTGGATCATTGATATTTATTGTGGATCGTCGATATTCAATATAGACCGCTGATATTAATAGTGGACTTCTAATATTTACCGTCGACCGTTGATATTAAGAGTAGGTCACTGATATTTTTATTGTGAATCATCTATATTTATTAAGGATTGTGGATATTTATTAAGGACCGTGGTTATTTACAGTGGAATAGATGAATATAATTACAAAGAAAGGAAAAAATGCTACGGACTAGATTTGTAGCCATTGCGTCTACGGCTACAAATATAAGCCATAGCCATTGCCTTTAAAAAAGCAAAAAATTCACAATCCTTATGAATATCCGTAAGCTAGAGTGAATATCTATGATCCTCAGAGAATATCCACGATCTCACTAAATATCAGTGGTCCTCAATAATTAGTCGTGATCCATGTAGTGTCATTATTCATATACCGAAAAAATAAAAAATCCACATTCTCTTTTCTTTCACAAAATCTCATCATTCATACCACTAAAATAAAAATAAAAATAAATATAAGAACTCACCACTAGGGCTGCACATATGCCCCGTTAACCCGCCCAACCCGCCCGACCGATCCGGTAATAACCCGATCCGTCCCGACCCGATTGAGAAAACGGTCTGATCCTGAGTAGATGCAGCTGGACCGTTTTTAATTTAGGTACGGTTTAGGGTACATGTCAAACCCGCCCGACCCGACCCGTACCCCGACCCGTGTACACCTGACCGGTTCCACCCGACCCGAACCGCCCCGTTTATACTAATTTATTGTTTTTAGAAATATCTATTTAGCATTATCAATAGGTTAAATGATCAATATACATTAGGGTGGACTCTAGAATCTTTTGATGGTGGGAGTTCAATGACCACTGATTTTTATGGTGTGGTCTACCTAAAGCTTCTATCTACATCTTTTTTGGGACTGTCCTATAATAATCTGGAAATGTAGATGGACGGCATGGATTTACAATATATACATCGAGGTGAGCCTCATGGTTAGGGTCTCACCCACATGGCTGGTTTCGGGGCTCACCAACTCTCACCCAAGCTGCGTTCATCTCACACTCATAGAGAGCATATTAAGTAACATCTAAGATCCACCAAGGTAGGCGGCCCTTGATTATGTGTCTTAAATCCACACCATCCAACTATTTTGAAAGATCATTTTAGGATATGATACAAAAAATGAAGCTAACTCAAATCGTAGGTGGACCACACCATAGAAACATAGTCCTAACCCGACCCGACCCGACCCGGTTTAACATATAGGGTAGGGTAGGGTTAGGGTTGACCATTTTACAAGTAGGGTAGGGTTAGGGTTGGGTCAGCTCAACCCTATCACGACCCGGACCGAAACCCGGACCTTTAAATATATTTAGGTTCGGTCCAGGGTTGTGCCCAACCCGACCCTAACCCAACCCGTGTGCAGGCCTACTCACCACGGCTTTCACTTTGGCATTGTGTGGCGTGTGCTAAGTTTTGAACTCATGCACATCTTATGTAGGGTTCACTGGGTTGCCTTGAAGTAAATCCATTTATTCTACATATAAGAGATTTTAATTTCATGTCATTGGCCAAAGTTTGAAGGCAAAACTCATCATAGATGGATCGCAAGGGATAAAAGAATTTAGAATTAACGCATACCGCTAGTGTGGTCGTAGGCCACAAAGAACTTAAAATATAAAACCGTGAAAACCTTTCTGTAGGTTTACAATTGTTTAATTAAATGAATGGATTAAATTAGCTAAAGATTGGGCCGAATCTCTGCTTTTGGTAGGGCCCGTGCCCTAAAAAAAATCTCCTCCTAAGACAAGCGGCAGTATGAAAGGTCGCTATGGCATAGGGGCATTTTTCTTACACCGAAAAGTGAAAAAGTAGTTTTCATGTTGAAATAATCTTGAGTTGAGAAGGAATCGGCCATTGACAAGAGCACATCATAGTAGGTAATAATAGCTCCATGGTAGATCTCCTGTGTTAGTTTTGCACTACTTAAAAAGGGTGGCCACTCTTCACCTACCCTTGCATGGGGTTTAGGGATTCACCTACACTTGCATGTGGTTCCAGAGCATGTGTTGTACATCCGCGCGCAGTCCATCCACTCTTCACCCACACTTGCATGTGGATAGATCATAAGCAAAAATATAGCACTGATAAAGTAATAATAACTATCTAAATTGGCACTACTCATTATTTTAATTGTTGTCACCCCTTTTATATCCATGAATTAGATATGTTTATGATTTTCTTGATCGTCTGCATTACAATTGGACCCAGAATTTGGATGGTCTTGATAGTTGTAAATAGTGCCGGTTCCCCAGCAACGTTTGAGAGTAAGCTTATTCTACAAATTTTGCATGTGGGGGCTCTTAGGGATATAAAGCCTACGTCCAATCCATCCATCATGTGAAACCACCTATTCTGTCCGAGGATCCCGAAGTCAGGTGGGCCACACCACTGGGAACAATTAGGATGGGATGCCGACCATAAGTGAGACCGTGAATATGGGGCCACCTTGATGTGTGTGTTGTATATCCATACCGTCCATCTGTTTTGCCAGCTTATTTTAGTGCATGATCCCGAAAATGAAGTAGATCCAAATCTCAGGTGGAACACACCACTGCAAAATGTGGTGATTGAAGGCCTATCATTAAAACCTTCCTAGGGCCCACTATACATTTTTGTTTGCCATCCAACTTGTTGATAAGGTACAAAATCTAAATTAAGGGGAAAAAAAAAAAACCACATATCAGCTTCGTCCAAGACTTTTATGGCCCGCAAGCATTCAATCACCACCGTTTCTCATGGCTGGAAAAATGGATGGACTGCACAGATATACAACACATGCTCCGGATCCACATGGCTCGGTGGTTCCCTGACTATGGGCACACTATAATGTGTGTGCCCTATTTCCACACCGTCCATCCATTTTCATTTTCATAGACATTATACCAAAAATGAAACAGATCATCACTGAGTAGCCAGCATTAAAAACTTCTTGGGGCCACCTGAATATTTATTTGCCATCCAACGGGCTGATAAGGTCACAAAGGTCTGGATGAACAGAACGCACAAATATAAGCTGGATCCAAAATTCCGTGTGCCACAAGAATTTTTTAATGGTCAATCGCCACTGTTTCCCGTAGCTTGGTCCACCTCAGATTGGGATCTGCTTATTTTTTTGGCTCATACTCTAAAATAAGCTATCAAAATGAATGGACGGCATGGATGTAAGGCACATGCATCACGGTGGGACCCACAGTTAGGGATCCGTCAGGTATCCACCGAAGCCGTGTCCATCAATGTGGGCCCCACGGTCACGGCCTCACTGAATCCGCGCTCAGAGGATTCAGGTCCAGTGCTATTTGCCATTCAAATAGCTGACCGACAGTCGACAGACGAGCATTGGACGGTTCTCATGAGATCTGACATTGTTGACCTTTGAGATTCGTGGGCACAAGAAAGACAAAACACCTCACATATGTCTAAGATGACGTTACACACGTGCCAAGTGGGCCAACTGTCGACGGACACGGGCTGGTTGGTGACCCGAACACCAGCCAGCAAGTTGGTGCCAAGTATATGTGGTTCCCACCATGATGTATTTGTTTTATCCACGCCATCCATCTATTTTTGCAGCCCATTTTAAGGCACAAGACAAAAAAATTGAGGCAGATCCAAAGCTCAAGTGGACCACACCATAGGACACAGTAAGGAGAATGATGTCCACCATTGAAACCTTCCTAAGGCCCACAGTGATGTTTATTCGTCATCCAACCTATTCATAAGATCACAAAGATCTGAATGAATGCAAAACACAAATATCAGCTTTATCCAAAACTTCCGTAGTCTCCAAAAAGTTTCTAACTGTTCAATCCCCAATGTTTCTTGTGGTGTGGTCCACTTGGAAATTGGATCTGCCTCGTTTTTGGTTTCGTGCCTTAAAATGGTCTGAAAAAATGGATGGACGGCATGGATAAACAAACATACATCATGGTGGGACCCACGGAGCCTTGACACCAGCTTGCTATGGCTGGTGTTCGGGTCACCAGCCTCCGCTCGTCGTGCAGGTCACACATGTATGCTGAATATGGACGACTGGTCGTTTTCTTATGACCATTCATTTTTATCGGATGCGTGGGCCATTTAAATGGACGGACTTGATTTTGGGGCCAAAGAATGTCCACGTCTGTACGGTCAATGATCACTCCCAAACGTGCCCCAATCAAGTTATAAACTTGCTACAGACAGACGCTCCTGTCAGGGATTCTGTGGGGCCCACTGTGATGTATATATTTTATCCACGCTGTCCATCTGTTTTTGAGAGATCATTTAGGGTATGAGCTCAAAATAAGGTAGATTAAAGGCTCAAGTGGATCACCACACCTACGAGAAGCAGTGGGGATTGAAAGCCTACCGTTGAAAACTTTTCGAGGGCTACATAAGTTTTGGATCAAGCTGGTATTTATGTTTTCCCTTTGACCATCCAGGTTCATGCAACCTCATGAACAAGTTGGATGGCAAATAAACATCACAGTGGGCATTAGAAGTTCTCAAAGGTAGAAGTTCAATGCCCACTACTTCCTGTGGTGTATTCTTGGGCATACTGTCGGCTTCCATTCGAAGATCATGCCCTAAAATGATCCGTCAAAATAGATGGACGGCATGTATAAAACATATTGATCATTGTAGGGCCCATAAAGCCCCTAGACTGTTAGTCTTCAGCTAGGTCCTAGTGAGGGTAGTACCCACTCCACCTCCTGCTGTGAGTAACTTTGTGTCTCACCTGTTGGCCCAGCTGGAAGACACCTAGGCGTTTCAACAGCAAGTTTCAGGTTCAAGTGCTAAGGAGACACGCTAGCCCCACCGGTGGTTGGGTGCATTGTGTGACTAATTATGTGGGTGCATTGCACAGCTATCAGGGTGGGTGCGTGGCATGACCAAGTAAAAAATAATAATAAAAAATTCCTTTGTATCAATCACAGTAGTTAAAAACAATGGTAGAACCCATCATGGTTTGGGCAAATGACTTGGGTCGTGGGTTTGCTCCACACAGGCACAAGTTTGATTTCCCTCTCATGCACATGATTAGTTAGTGATTGCATGCATATGTGGGGAATAGTCTCGCCTTAAAAAAGAACGGGAAAACTTGTCAAAAAAAAAAAAAAAAAAAAAAAAAACTAAATAAATAAGATATCATTGGTGGTCATTTAAGGCCCATTTGGATACCACCAAATAAGTTACTTTTCCTACTTACTGCTTGAGGCACAAGTAGCTTAACAACAAGTGCACCTGTTGCCATGCCACAGTGGAAAACTCTTTTGAGTTTCAACACGAGGTCACAGTTCAAGCATACCTTGTAGTTGTGGTGTGAGTGTGTGAGAGTGTGGGGTGGGTATGCTTGTGAGGGAGTGTGAGTGCGTGTGTTAAAAAAAAAAAAAAAAAAAAAAAAAATCACACATCCTGGTCAAGCAGGCCCACCGTTAAGTGCGTCAAACATCTAAACTATGCATAAGAAGCGCCCTGTCCACGAAAAAGAGATGCCTAAAAAATCCACCGGACTGAGAACTTGGGCCGCACCATCAGAAGAGTGTAAAATAATGCATCTGCATGGTGTGACCCACCTGAGTTTTACAATGGCCTAATATTTTGCAATGTCATTTCATCCGTGTGGGGTGCACGTGACAGGTTGGATGACATATATAAAGATGGTGGGCCCATGATGAAACCGATGGTGGGCGGTCCCTCTCTACCTGTTGTATGTAGGGTTGTCAATGAGCCCAGTTCGGGCAGGCGCAACATAAAAAATTTCAATAAGCCTGAAATAATTCAACATCCGAGCTGAAGCCAACCCAGGCTAGGCCCATTGACAGCCCTAGTTGTGTGGCCAACCTGAGTTAAAGGATTATTTGGGCCTAAAAGGTGGGGGACGAAAGGGTGAACAAGACACATAAGACACATCACACTAGGGCCCACAAAGGTTGACACTACATTATCGACATTGTCGGATGGGGAATGACTGTCGCTGCCTTATTAGGGCAGGAGTTAGGGCCCACAAAGGTCGACGCTACCTTCTGGACATTATTGGATGAAGAATGACGGTCCCATGAGAATTCTCGACGGTCCCACGAGAATTCTCTGTGCCTTATTAGGGCAGGTGTGTGCCAATCATAATGAGGGCATGCCCGTAACAAACCAAGTTGGGGAGAATGTGTATACCATTTACCATGTCCATCATCAAGCAAGCCGTCACATTTTTACCATGTCCATCATCAAGCAAACCAAATCATAGGGAATAGTGTAAAATCATGTATAAAAATCCTAGATTCACTTGGTGTGGCCCACGTGAGTCTTGGAATATCCTGATTTGAAGGGTATCCATGAATCCTGGTTAGGGGTGTCAACGGGCCAGATTAGGGCTGGGCTATATCTAAACCCAGCCTGGGCTCGAAATGGGCCTTAAAAAGTCTATCCCAAGTCCAGCCTGCATGTCATCACTCCACATGAACTTGAGTAGAGTTGGGCATGAATCGAGCTAGCTCGGTTAACTTGCTTGGCTCGGATAAGCTTGATTCGGCTTGACTCAAAAGCTGAGTTCGGGCAGAGCCGAGCTTAGCTGATTTCTTTAGCTTAAAAAAATTTCGAGCCGAGCTCAAGCTTGACTTGACTCGACTCGACTCGAGTTGAAGCTTGGCCTAAACTCAACTCGGTTTAGTTTGGCTCAACTGGACTCGGCTCGAATTATAACTTTATATATAGCTTTTGGCTGTATAAAAACTAAAAAGAAAACGCCCGAGCTCAACTCAATATGAAAGCTCGAACTCAAACTCGGCTCGAAGGTTGAGCTTGAACTCAGCTCAAAAAAATTCCGAGCCGAGCTCGAGCTTGACTTGACTCGACTTGGGTAGAAGCTTGGCTTGAACTCAACTCGGTTTAATTTGGCTCAGCTGGACTTGGCTCGAGTTATAACTTTATTAAATAATATTATATTTATATATATTTTTTTAATTTAATTTATATAGATACATATTGCTCGAACTCAAACTCGGCTCGAAAGGTTGAGCTTGAACTCAGCTCGAGTTGTTGACCAAACCAAGTTGAGCAAGCCAGTCTAGTTCAAAGACCGAGCCAAGCTAAACTCGAGCTGGGGTAGGCTGACCAATTGAAGTGGAGCTATGCCAAGCTCAACTCAGTTCAACCCATGTCCAGCTCTAAGCTGTAGTCTAGCCTGCATGTCTGTGCTATGCTCAAGCCCGAATCAAAGAAGGGGCATGGGTTAGTGGATTGAAGGGGTGGGGCTGGGGTGCATTGGTGGATTGAGAGAAAGAGAGAGAGAGAGAGAGATGACTAGGTCGGCTCATTCCGATAGGAGTTGGCAACTCGGTGGAAAGCGGACTGAAGAAGTGCTTCTTCCTTTTTCAGTGGAATTTAGACCACTCACTATTTTACTTTTACCTATCCATTCAATAGCTGTCAATTGGATGATTAGGATATCTTGATACATGTGATTTTAGAGATAACACTCCAACCACGCTATTTCTCACAACCTACACCAACCATATAATTATAGATGAATGTACATGTGACCATGATAAGTCACCTCCATTTTAAAATAGCTTTATGAAATGAAGTAGCCTACATTTCAAAACGGCTTTTTGTTAAAGTCCCTTGATATATATTGATATGCCATCCAGTAACGGCTCGATCTCTTAGATCAAGTGGTGATTTGATGTGATATCAGAGCAGAATGTTTGGTGTTCAAATTTCGGGAGTAGCAAATGAGGGGCCAATTGACGTGTTCTTAGAGCATAATGTCAATTGATAGAATCTATGGCATGGCAAAATCAAAGTCCACGAAATTTGCATAAAAAATTGCAACGTACATTGAATAATTTGCAAGATCAGGACACCTAGTGGTACATTAAATAATTTGCAAGGTCAGGACACCTAGTGGTGGACTTGTCTTTGGATCCGTGGCACGGTCATCTGCATGGTGTCTCAAGGTGGGCCTCATGGCCACATAAAAACAACAAAAGTTAGGTGCTTGTCTACTAACTCAATGATACTTTACCCTAGCAGCCATATCAGGAACAAGATTCCCTGGATCTTTGGTCGCTTGGTGGATACATGAATAGTACGCGCTAGGGGTGGGATTTTATGGGTCGCTCCAATACAAGTATGCTCTGTGTAATCATGTATACAAACCGATTTTATTTTATTTTTGGCATTTTTTAGCATACAAATCAATATTTCTGTTGAGTGTATGCAGATAGCATGGTGCAATATATATTTTTATTATTCTTAGTACAGATTAAGCTACACGATTGCATGACTAAGTTGAAGAGCCAAAACACAGAATCCAGTGGCCTGCTCAAATCAACTACATGTAGGAAGATGAACCAATTCAACTCCCTAATCCGGCGGCAAAGATGGTATGCTGATGACACTGCTGCCCGGGCAAATGTAGGTGGACAGGCCCCACATTACATGCCCCACCTCTTCTATATCTCACTTAATGGTGAAATAAGGGGTGAGTGTGTAGTCAACTAGATGGAAGCACAAGGCCTAAGGTGAAGAGTGCGGTGTCTGGTCCAATGGGCCGCACGAGGCGCCCGTTGGAGGGATCTAAGGAGGGTTGCATATGAAGCCTAAGGCCAAGGCACGTGTTGCACAATCCAAAGTGCACAAGCAGTGAGGGTTTGTTTCTAGTGTGGATTTGAGTGTATTTGAGTGCATTTGGAATCTAAAAGTCATTTGCTAACACAGATCTAGAAGAAGTTTTGATGTGTTTTGAAATATCTTTCTTCTACTGTGATTTCAGGTAAAATGCATTTTTTATCCTCCTTTTTAAAGGTAGGAGAATCACACATGTAATCAAAGTGTCAACTAATCCATTGTACATAAATTATCAACTTCATCACTAAAATTACATCAACAGAATGATTGAAACAAACTAAACATTAGCCATCTAAATCGATGAAAAAAAACAGTGGCAAGTCACTGGTTTATAATCCTATGCTTGTGGCCACCAAAGGCTAAGAATTTCATATTTTTTGTCAAAGTATATATTTGATTGGGCTTATTACAACCATAGTGTCAAATATCACACATGTACCTAATTTAGGAAGTTAAAGTTGATTCGATAATCAAATTCAATTTTATGCAAATATAATATAAAATTTCAATGCATTCTTATTTTTGGATTCGATGCATTTCAATTACAAGCTGTCAAATATAGTTGAGGATTTGGAATCACCTTGATTTGTAATTTGGATTCAGAAGAGCGATGGCTAGAATTGTCCTATAATTTAATTTTGGAAATATAAGCCATCTTTATTTAAGCCCATTTGATGTATTGACCAGATTGATGATCCATCGTGTCATGTGCATTGTGCAACAGGCATCCAGTTTTCTGCTAGTATTATTACTATAGATATGGCATACATGGTACAACGTGGCTACTATTGCATCTTTACATTATCAATGTAAATTTAGAGAATCATAACTTTATATGTATATATATAAATAAAAAAAATCATAAATTTGTAATGATAAAACTACAGATCCAGGTAGCAAATAATCCATAACTCCTACTACATGATTTGGACCATAAAACATTTGACAATCTAGGTACCAACGGGCACATTGAAGTTCTTGATATTTCTTTACGGCTTATTTGAATAGGTGAAAAAATAAAAATAAAAAGTTGAGAAAAGTGGTGTTTTTAGAAGAATGATATTTTTACAAAAAGGGTGAAAAATGAAAATTTATTTTCCTTGATTATTTTTATCAAGAGTTTTTTGCAAAATTTTCTTCATTTCCAAATCTTTAATCTAAAAGCATACAAAATCTTCATAAAAATATACTCGAAGGTGTGCCCTATAAATGGATCATGATACATATGTTACATTATCTAACGCGGCACATTGGCACATGTGGGACTTGACACTTATGAGATGATTGAAAATGGATGGTGGCACATGTTGCAAATGAGACATGTTGACATGTATAACACATGTCAAGCACCTAAAGATGAATGGCCACACATGTGGCACAAGAGCACATGTTGATACATTTATAGATGTATGGTGCTCGAAGACAAAGGTAGCACATGTTGCACATGTGGGGTATTAAGAATATGATGCATTAACACACTTGGAACATTAGTAGTTGTATATGTGGCATATGTCTTTCATTGACAAGTATACCATGCTTTAAGATGAATTGTAGCATATGTGCACATGAGTGTGGTTGGTAGTGCACATACACATGGCATGCATGTGAAGCACTTAAAGATAAATGGTGGCCATGTGGTATATGTAGTGCATTTGAAAATGAAGGTTGCACATGTTGCATAGGACAAATTTGGAGGTATACATATGGCATATTGAAATATGGGCGATCACCAAAAGATGACGATGGCTCAAGTTACACAAGCGATATAAGATGTATATACTGCACATGTGACATATGTGAGGCACTTGAAGATAAATCATTGTAAAAGTAACTATCATGGAAGGATCGTAAAAAAGTAATGAAAATATCATTTTTATGAAAATAACCTTGCTTTTGTTTATATTTTAATGAATAAAAACATGCCCTGCTAAGACCCAAATGAGTCAACAAGGTCCGAGGTGTAGACCGAGCCGTCCAAAAAAACAGGTGAGTCCAGGTCCAGCTTTAAGAGAGTGCTTGGCTCTATTTCATGCATGTGTCGCACTTAACGTCCTACATCATCCACAGACGCTAGCAAATGACGTGAAACGGCCATTGCCTTGAGACGCACGCCCAGCACGTGAATGTGTACGCCCCCACGTTGATACCACACAGAGATAGAAAAAAGAATGGCGGCCCACTAGATTAATAATTCAGTAGTCCCCCTCAACTCCACATGCAGCAAGTGACCTGATTCTCCCACGAATTACGTGGACCCCACATGAAAACCGAGGTGGGTTGTTTTTGCCTTTTTTGGAAATTTCTAACTCAAAAGTGGGTTGAATTGCCTGCTAAGTGCACTTACTACTGCTATATCATCACCACAGGTGGCAACATGCCAGATCTAATCAGTTCATCAGGTGAGACCCACAACCAAATCAGGTTCGTCCATTCATCAGGTTGGCCACACACACACAAACGGAACCAATGCGTAGTAAAATCTTTCCAACGGTCCAAATTCAAGAAATTTCTGGGGCCCACCCGAGAAGTGGGTTTTCAAGTGGGCCCACCAGATTAGTGGCTTGTAACTTACGCATTGGCATTTGTGGTCCTTGTACACTAGCAAACATCTGGATTTATAGTCTGGTGGGTGGTGGTGGTGGACCACCAAACGGGACCTCATAAGACTGAAAAGAAAAAAATGTCCATCTCCTTTGTTTCTTGTGGGTGGACCGGCTCGCTTTTCTAGCCATTGGTACATGATGGTGGGGCCCACCATTTTGTTTTCTTCTTAATCCAGTGGCTAGATGGGTCGATGAGGTCCCCCTCTCTCCCATCAGCCCATGTCATGGTCTGTTCCAAACGACAAACGTACCTTCACTTCCATATTAATGTGGCTCAGAGCAAAGCTAGGCTACGCGCATGCATTATGCTATCACCATCAGGCATCAGATGGTGGTGGTGATGATGGGTGGGGCCCACTACTTTCTAGGAATACGTACCTTCTTGGGTGGGCACCAAACGTCTTTAGAAGATGGTGGGCCCCACTCAACCCAGACGCTGTATCATTCATCAGTGGCATTTTTCCTACTCCTACCATGGATTTACTGATGAGTTCGTTTTGCCCCCTGTCATGACGCAGGATCCAGTGCCACGTGTTGAGTCGTGTGGATAATCAGAGCCGACCACGTTTTTGAATTATCACTATATATATGTATATCAATTTAGGATAATGAAAAGAAATTTTTTGACGGCTCCAATTCAACTAGAAAATCAAAGGTTAGGATCACCCTTGAAGAATTTTTGTGTGAAAATAGCTTGATTATTGTAGCAGAGAGGATATGAACGATTGGAGTCATCGGATCTTCTCATACTGTTTAGAGCGCAATGATAGTATAAGGTTTTTGTATATTATACGTGGATTTTCATGGTTCAGTGATCCAGACCATTGGTTTTTTTGGGTCCAATTTTGAATGGGCCATTTGTCAAAAATCTCCATGAATGGAAGATTGCAACAGCCAATCTTGGAACTTTGGTTTTGGTTGAATGGACTGCAGTTGGTGCAACTCTCTTGATTTTCTACCTATCGGCAACAAATCAAATTTATTTTTCATTTTTACGCACACACCCACAAACAACGCAACATAGCGGGTACTCTTGAACCCAACACCTTAGTGTTGGAACTCTCGGGAGTCTACCATTGAGCCATGAGTAAGGACCCCATAAATCAATTGGTTAATCTTCGGCTGTAGAGAAATATTCTTGGCCGCATGGTTAGTACCGTGGGTTTGCTCCCCACATGTGCCAGATCAATTCACCTCCATGAGTGTACTCATGCATGTGGTTTGTGGGTGATGGCGTGCAACTGCTAGATTAGAATTAGTCCAACCTTCTTTTTTCTTTTTTTATGGGTTAGTTCACACACCCCATTGTTAGTACACCCGCCCCTTAAAAGGAGGTGAGGACACCCTGTCATCTGTCATCTTGGAAGCAGAAGTACTATTGAAACACTGCGAAACCCTCACAACAGTTTATGTACAAAGAATGGACAAAGACATGGAAGAGATGTTTTTATGTTATCAGCAAAAGCCTCACAAGCTATGGCATTGTTGACCCTGTAGCGGTCGAATAGATTAAGAATTTCAATGAACCATGAATTGATCTTTTATCTTCTTACCCAAATAAAATATTAAATTGAAGTAACTCATAACCATGAATTGATCTTTTATCTTCTTACCCAAATAAAATATTAAATTGAAGTAACTCATAATCATCTAATTGGAATTGATCTAAATCAGCCTATTCTATATACAATTGATCAGCATGCCAACTATTAAACAACTTATTAAAAACACAAGACAGTAAATCAAAAATGTCACAAAAACCCTAGCTCTTCGAGAGATATATATATATATATATATATATATATATATATATATATATATATATATAGAGAGAGAGAGAGAGAGAGAGAGAGAGAGAGGGAATGCTCACCTGGGCACTTCTCGTGAGAGACTCATGAGCACTTTTTCATAGCTCATCGCACGTGATGTGAGCTCAAAATCTGAGCCGTCCATGTGATGCAGCACCCCAAAAAACCACTAGGGCCCATCTTTCAACCTGATCTAAAACTCTGGTAGGCCGCAGCATAAAGCAAGAGGCAAATCAAGGGAGGAAACTGTTTCCTTCTTTCATGGCCCACCAAAGTTCTGGAACAAGTTGAAAGATGGGCCTTAGGGGTTTTTTGGGGTGCTGCATCACATGAACGGCTCAGATTTTTAGCTCACATCATGTGTGATGAGCCAAGAAAAAGTGCTCACGAGTCTCTCAAGAAAAGTGCGCAAGTGAGCATTCCTCTCTCTCTCTCTCTCTCTCTCTCTCTCTCTCTCTATATATATATATATATATATATATATATATATATATATATATATATATATATATATATATCTTATCATTTTTCATCCTAGACTTTTTTTCGTAGACTTCTTACTGGAGAAAGTATATACGATCCTCAAGACTTGCATAGTATATTCAGACTCTCAATTTTAACAAGTGGGGCTACAATCAATCTAAACCATTGGTTGGTTGCATCCCACTGCATATCAAACATACCCAAGAATACCTAGATAAGATGATTCCTATGGCTTGGCCTGCGGGCTGCAAGTAAATGATGAGCACACGGATACGAACTTTTATGGCTAGGATATTCAAGTTTGGGAGACTTAATGCGTGGTGTGGTGAGACACAAGGGAGCAATGGCTTAGATTACAGACTCACATTCAATAGTGACCCCTCCAGTATTGACTTGGGTGTTGTGGGCCCACAATGATGTGTGTTTTATACATGCTATCTGTCTATTTTCCAGCTCAATTTAAGACATTATCTAAAAAAATGAGGCAGATCCAAATCTCAAACGGACCACATCACAGGAAACAGTAGTAATATTCAACCGCCAACAATTAAAAACTTCTTAAGGCCACATAGTTTTATAGCACGCTTATGAAGTTTTCAATGGTGGGTGTTCAAACACCTTCCTTTCCTTATGATGTGGTCCACTTGAGATTTGTATGTACCTTATTTTGGGCTCATGCCTTAAAGTAAGCCGAAAGTTTAAGTGGAGGGAGATTGATCTTGACGTGAAGCACTACCTCAATTTTAACCATCGAACATGAACAAGTTACATCACAATCCAAAACTTATGCAGAGGCTGCCTTAGGTGGTCCCATCACAGGAAATAGTTGGAATGAAACTTCCACCGTTAGTTTTGTATGGAACCCAATGTGGTATTTACATGACATCTTATGCATTCATCTGACGCTCCTCATCAGGTTGAAAGAATTGGCAAAATAATAATAATAACATAGTTTTATATAAAACATAGGTGGGCCATACCACCTGAATTTAGAGTCTTACGTATTACACTTTTAGGGTGGCCCACCTGAGTGTTGAATCATCCTGATTTTATGATTAAACCCAACAACTGCTGGTGTACGTGATGGACGGCATGGATTTCGATGCAAATGTTTCGATGCAATCTATGGACAGTACCACTCGTAGATGGATCAGATGAAGAAACTTGCCACCGACGGTGTCACTTTCATGCCCATATATATACTAAAAGGTAAAATAATTCAGTGGGCCCATCTCCATTGAGCTTCTATGCAATCTCCTTCCCTGGATGATGAATCAGAAATATCCAGACAGTGGGCCATCTGTAGATGGCTATAGGTAGAAAAGCCACACACTTACCGACATACTATCCATCCCATCACTATCCATGCGTCAATGGTAAGATCAAAGCTTTTCAAGACACAATATTCAGAAGAGAAGAATTGGTTAAAGCAACGGACAGGATCATCTAATCGATGCCGTTTCTTACCTGTGGTCCATCCATGGCATGACTCACTATATGGACGGTTGCGATCCACAACATCTCTGGCCACAGGTACGGTGAAAGGTAATCTCGCATGGACAGCCAGTGGACAGTGGCCCATTAAATCATTCCTCATATCCAAATACATAGAAAGATGCCGGGATTGCCACGTGGCACTGTCACAGTCGTGTGGGAATAGCAATCTTGTTTTAAAAGCTGAGATACTGTACATGCATATAATAATAAGAGGAAAAGACATAGGTGCATCATGTCACTGTCTCATTTGTTGATAGAGATGTATCTCTTTTATTTCAGTGGACCCGCAGGAGTAGCTATGTCAATAGTCCGTCGGTTTCTCCATCTCGGCGTCTCCCAACATTTTTCTAAATTTCTAGATAATAATTTGATTAAAATATTATGATGGAAATTTTTTGATACTCTGGCAGAGCATGAGGGATCATGCTCAAGCACTCAAAAACTATACGTGTGGCATATATGTAACTCAAGTTAAACCGTTTATATAGCAGGCCCACCTTATATTAATTAGAAGACAATGAATATATAATGCCTTAAACTCTTGGATTGGTTGATATGTAATGGACGGTCAACATGAAAAATAATCAAACGATGAATAAGTCTTAATAAGATATCACAGTCGTCCAATTATATTATTCTCTAGTTTTATAACCTATCAACAAGGGGTTCCTATAACTTGGATAGTGTAATTTGAGTTAGATATGTGGCATATCTACAAATGCCCTGTACCTAAGTATCATCCATTGCACTGTGATAGAGTATTAAATATATTAGTGACTAGCCTTTATATTCTTTTTTTTTTTTTTTCTTCACCATGCAACACACCAAACCTATTTGCTGTGCAATGCAACCACTGATGCAGTTAGTGTGGCTCCTTAACATAATAGCATTCGAACTTGGGACTTGCTGTTGAAATGCCAAAGCGTCTTCCAGCTAAGCTCGCAGCCTTTACATTACATTTACTAGGAAGAAAATTTCTTAAAAAACCTGCATGTGTGATGGTCTTACCCTTCAATGAATGGCCCAAAAATAGATGGGTAGTCATGATCATCATAGTCCTATCCTTCCTTTTTGCACTTCAACCTTAAAGCTCTCTCTTTTGTGCTATATATGGCAGCCTTCAGTTGTGATAGCACATGATCAAATCATCTCAATTAGTTCTAACTATTTTGTTTCTAATTATAGGTAGACATGGGTATTCATATCTTTCCTTATTTATTTTATGCATTTATCTTTATTTTATTTAGTTAATAGAAATTTTGTGTTAGAGATCTTGATCTCTTATACATAGTCACTCACTAATATATAATCATTGTTAGTATGAGCTCATTAGAGATTAAGATTTCTAATACATAATTATTGTTAACTAAAATAAGATCAATTCATTTTTAGGCATCTATGCAAAGAAAGCCTTAGACTTCGAAGTTTTCATTCAAACCTTTTATTTAGAATTAACCACTCTTTATTTTTATTAACCAACATTATATTGTTTGCGAAAGTACATATATTAGGAAATCTTGTCTTAAATAAAGCAATTGCAGAAAAATATTTGGTTGAAAGAAAAAGCATGATTCATTTGCATCAATAATTGGATGGTGGGAAATTTTAGAACATAGTGAACTCATATGATCAATGGTCTAGATCATCAAAGGATGCACACTAATTTACAAATATGTTGTCTATAGATGATGCTAGACGTATTCCTTATCGAGAGAATGAATGTTGTACTTTACATGGTGGCGGTCTGCCTTGGCTAGGTCCAAACCAAGCTTGGAAAGATATTCTATACAATGACAGATTAGTGACCTTAATGATCGTGTTCTCACTCACTTTGCTCACAACCCTTTTGACATCTTGGATTATTCTAACATTGATTATTATTATTTTTTATTCTGACATTGATTATGTCGGTCCTGTTCTTGATAAACAATCTACAACAGAGTTTTGTACTTTTATGGGTAGTAACCTCATCTCTTGAAAAAGTAAGAAGGATTAAGCTGAATATATAGCCATGGATCATGTAATTAGTGAGGTGCTTTGGCTTTGCTTTATGCTTTTCTACTTGGAGAATAGTGTTTGCTCTCATGTGTCGTTGTTTTGTAATAATCAAGCTGCCATTCACATCGTCCCCAATCTTATCTTCCATGAGCACATCAAATACATTGAGGTTGATTAGTATGTTTGAGAAAAACCTGTTTCTAGTATTATTTATACACTCATTTATCAATGAAGGAACAAGGTATGCATGATTAACATTTGTAATTGAAGGAACAAGCTATTCCCGTCTCTTATTTGTTAGTTATCATTTATAAGATGTGCATGATTGACATCTATGTTCCAGCTTGAAGGGAAATGTTAGTACAGTATAATTTTTTGATAATCCCTTAACTTCCATATTATTTTGTTGTTTATAAATTAGAAGACATGCGAATAGCTTAACCCTAACCATAGTTTTCTCTGAAACATATGAGGTGGCATGCCGCATTGCTTTTTTTTTTCCCACGTAAAATCAGAAGGCATGCAACTTCACACCCACACACACACACACACACACCACAATGGGTCGAACCCATTACCTTAGTGTTAAAACTCTTGTGAGTCTACCATTAAGCTATGAGTAAGGACCCACATACCGCGTATTTAACCCGAAGCTTTTTTTTATATAAATCATTAGCTTGTTAACTTTGATTTTGCATTCTTATACCTTTATAATTAACTTTATAATATGTTAATTTGATAATTCAAGTTTCTTGTACCTTGTTAATTTTTAATTTACTTTTTAGTATACTATCAATAATTCAAGTTTTTTACGCATTTACATTTTGCCAAATTTTTTTTATTACTTAAAAGGATTATTTTTAGAAGATGACAAAAATACCCTCAAGAGATGGGTAAGACTCTACATATGAGGACCCACAGTAATCTATGTTGGGAAAACCGGCCGCAGTAGAAGAAGTGAGAAATCAAACAAGATAATCACAACGACAATGATCAAGCAACAATCGACAATCACAAGAAGGCAATCTGATTTTACATGGAAAAACTCTCACGAGTAAAAAATCATGACACAAAGCGAATCCACTATGAAATCGAAGTTACAAGAGAATGAAGAATCCAAACCCGAATCACAGCCCACAAGAGAAATCTCAAGCTAACAAAGTTAATTCTCTCACCCCTAGAACCCTCACAATCCCTCCTTACGCATATAAGATACCCTAATTCCCGTTTACACCCACTTATATAGGCAACAAACCCGAAATTAGAAACGTCTTATGTAAAACCGCACAAGATCGTGCAAACTGTATACTAGCAACCGCCACAGTCGATCTCCCGATCGGGCTCCCGAGCCCACCGTCGGTTGTCCAACGCCTAGAGTTTGGTCGCCCGAACCTCTCAAAAAAATGTCCAAAGAGTTCTACGTGCAAAGTCTATAATAGTTGGTCGCCCGACCACCCTATCGATCACCCCGACAGCCCTGTCCAGCATAGGTTTAAGTCACCTAATTCCAACAATCTAGACCATGAATCTTATAAACTCTTCAATGGATGGGACATCAACAATTGAAAAATCTAACCCCTCCATTGGAGGGATAAAAATAAATAGTTGTGAAAAATGTACAAAAATTATATAAAATGTGGATAGATCATAACCCTTCCATTAAAGGGCTAAGAGAAACAGTTTGGCTCTCTTGAAATACAGGATGAATAATATGTAGTGGGACAAATTGCAATCTATGGCTTAAATTTTGTTGTTTATGTTGTGGGACCCATTTTAGTGGTTTATAAAAGTAGTAATCCATTCTGGTATGACGCTTTAACTAGCCAATTAATTGTCATTTAATGGCTAGTCATGCTTGTTATCATTTTATATAATGGTTATTTTTGTCATGTACTAAAACACACAACCCTATAAGGGATTGTTTGGATTTGTGAAAAACATAGAAAACGAAATACTATTTATGGGGAAACCTTATTTCCGAATGAAATATAGTTTTTCTTATTTATTTTTCAACAATATTTTTTTTATTTTTAAATTTATTATTTGGTAAAATAAATAAAAAAATCTTCAAAAAAGAATTCTAATAGTTATCGGCACATGTTAGACTAGCACATTTAGCATAGGGTGTTAGAAATAGACAAATGTAAATGTGGCATGATACATGAACCTTTTTTTCTTCTTCTTCTTCTTTGGTTAGTCATGCAACCCACCCTAATTGTGGCACACATGATACATGTGAAGTGATTGAAGTTGTATGGTGGCACATGTAGCACAAGAGACAATTGCATATTTGACACATGCAAGCAACAGTTGAAGTTAGAGGGCAGCACTCCTACGCATGGCATATGTGGAGCGATTGAAGATGGAAGAAAGCATGTAGCACATTGGCACATGCAGGTTGCTTTGCACATGTTGGGGGTACATGTGGCATATTTGCACATGTGGATGCAAGAGAAGAAAGATGGTTGTAGAAGTAGCAAATTATTACATGTGGGACACTTTGCACATGTGGGGCATAAGAGAAGATGAATGAAAGCTCACGTGGCACATTAGTGCATCGTGGGCTCTCTTCACTATCGCAAGCTAAGTGTGCTCCTGTCGCACCTCCCTTGTCTTCCTCTCCTCATCATCTTCCTTAACAAGAAGAATTTGTGTTTTGCACTCTCTCGTATAGTGCCCCATCTGCCTGCACCTGCGACAGGCTCCCCGGCTTTCATTTCTTGCTCTTGAAAGAGTTCCCTTATACTGCTTTTGCCCTACCTATAATGTATTTTTATGCAGAAGTGAACAAAAGTATTATGTGAGATGCTTTACACATACGAGTTGCACATGTGGGGCGCAAGATCAAGAAGATGAATGATTGCACATGTGACACATTGGTGAAATTGCGGTTTTACCGCCTATAGAGATACTTGGAGATATGCCTAATGTCGTAGAGGGGGGGTGAATAGGACTTTTTAAATTCCAATTACAAGTAAAAACTAACAAAGTCAATCTTATCAAATAAGATAATCACAATTACATTCAAGGCATTTATATGAGCAGTTTGTAAGCAAGGACTATCATAGGCATTTCATCAAACAGTTAGCATTCATGATTGACTAAACCATTCAACACAAAGTAATCATTCAATCTCACAATGCACAGCAATTTATAGTGGTTCGGTTTCCCTACTCCACTCCCGGTTCACGATCTCAACCTATGAGACCACCAAATTTCACTATAATCTTGGTTTTAAATCAGGTTAACCATCAACCTTGACATCCTTTGATCTAGGACCGCGTTTACCATCCGCCGATGGCCCAATCCAGGGACTTGACGAGTTTGGATCTCAAACTCTCACCAATCCTAATCCAAGAATGGTCACGTACCCTCCCACCGGAGTTTCCCAATCCAGGGAATAGTGAATGGATAGATGGACTCTAAAAAATTAGACATACCTAGACGATTGAGCCCCGATTCGATGCCTTTGATGAGTAGCTTCAGCTCCACGTGCTTCAGCTTCTCTTTGTGCTCCCAAGATCAGCTACCGATGCAAATGATGAGGATATGTTGATGCCGGGTAGTTGGGAGAGAGTTGGTTTAGTTCTTCTTGCCTATTCAATGCAATGGTAATGAGGGAACTACCAAACTTCAAGCATTCAATGGCTATAAATGACCTGATAGATATATTCCGAAGGTAGGTCAGCCATGAATGAAGGTCTTGAGTTCATACTTTAAACCGAGCTTTGAATACTCAGTGAAAAGCCATTAATGGCTAGGTTTGAATGATGAACTCAAGGGGAAAAAGAGTAAAGAGGGTAGGAGGGTGTGAGTAAAAGCTCTCTCTCTTAGCTCTTGAAGGGTGTTAAATGCATGCCATGAAAGACCACAACTTATGGCTATATAGAGCCCTAAATGATAGCCCCAACGGATAAAAAACAGTCACGACCGACCTGTCAGAGAAAGGTCTCAATTGGTCAGACGGACCGGTCGTCATTTGAAATCCAAAGCCTCATCTGGGACTGACCGACCGGTCAAGACCGGTCGGACCCCCTTGCTGTAGAAGATCAAAGTATAGGCCGACCGGTCAAGACCGATCGGACCCCCTTGCTGGAAGTACTCAGAATAACAGGACGATCGGTCAAGACCGGTCGGCTAGGCTTGCTGGACTACCTCCTGATTCTAGTCCGACCGGTCTTGACCGGTCGGCTATGCTTGCTGGAACCTCATGAGTTGTGAAGGCTACCTATTTGAAATATGCAGCACAGCTGATGGAGTGATTTTATATGCTGGCCGACCGGTCAAGACCGGTTGGCAGTCCATTGGAATACCTTCCAGCAAGGTTTCTTTTCATCTTGAAATACCTGGCCGATCGGTCAAGACCGGTCGGCTGCTCAGCTCCATTTATCACAGCAAGGTCTGATCTTTTATATGCTCTTGGCCGACCGGACAAGACCGGTCGGCTGTCCATCTGTTTTCTACACAGCAAGGTAGCTGATGTGTTGAGAAGCCTGGCCGCTTTCTAGATAAACTTGTCACAGCGAGTTTGCTGGACCAAGTTCCTCAATCACAGCAGCGGATCACTTCAAGTTATGAAGTGATGAGGTGCATAGGGTCCAATGTATGGACATATCTTTAATACGCTTTGCACCAGCCATGGATCACAAGTCTGATCAACTTGTGCAAGGGTCGAGAGGGAATGGAATAGGATATGTGAGTCATTACGCCATTCTTTGATGTTTTGGGTTTCCTATGGTCGATCTATATGCAACTTACCTGGGATCTTGTTTCAGCATGAGCTTGAGCAATGGACGAAGCGTAATCTTCAAGTCTTGATTCTTCAATTCTTCGACCGGGGCTCACACGACAAGACGCGACCAACCAACACGCCAATTGACAACAAAAGATGTACTAACAATTGGCACATGTAGCATAATGACATCTAGGGCATAAGACATTGACACATTTGGCACACACAAGGTGATTAAAGATGAATGATGTTTAGTTTTTGTAACGCCCCAGATTTTCGAGATTTATTTGAAACTTTTTGAAAATTCATTTTTAATTTATTTTTTTATTAATTATCGTACATTTACCGTTGATTTGCGAATAGCGGGACATCCGTAAGAGATTCGATAGGGGACCCTTTATAAAAGTAGCTTAGAATGATCCCATAAACATCGTAGAAAGATCAGATTTCAAAAATCACGCATTTTTCAGATAATTACGAAAATGCCATTAGTTAAACTTAAGTTAAGATGCCATTTTTAAGTATTATAGTTTCTGACGATCACTTTCACGTAAAACCCTAGATTTAAGCTTTTTGGCACATATTAACCATACACGTCAAATTTCAGCCCTTAAATCATAGTAGAAGTGGTCCAATTGTCAAATCAGCCCCTTAACCCTTGATTTTCATGTCCATCGAGTGAGGAAAATAGATGGTTAGTCGTAGTCGAATATTTTCCTTCATATGAGTGACTTGGATCATCTTTATCATGGACCAATAGTGTGATTTGAGTGCTCCACCTTGATAAACATCTTTCTTATGCGCGAAGTTATCCCGTTTTAGAAATTAACGAGTTACCAACTCTTTTTAAATCTGAACCTTTCAATTTACCCACTTCTCACCATCAATCGCTTCTCAAATTTGGACCACTTATTATACTCATATGACTACGAGTTTACACAAAATTTGGACCCCGATCTATAATCCTACACCGTTGAACCACAAAGCCAGCACCTTCCTTTTCCGTCAAAAATTGAAATTTCAGATCTAGGCATTTCTCACCATCAATCAACCACTAAACTTTGTACAATTGTTTGCCTATCATGACTACATATTTTCTCAAAATTTAGGCCCTGATCATCAAGCGTAGACCGTTAATTGAGATCTAGCCCATTTTAGCACCCGTTAGGCCATTTTCAAGGATCGGCCAATCTAGAATGTGAATCATCAAGAAATTTACGTATTCTGACTCTACTCTTCGAGCTTAATAAGATGAACAGATTAGAATTGATCAAAGATCATCCGAATATTGAGATTTGAGAAACCCACCTCAAGAGGTTGTTACACAAGACCTCGCGTGCACATCCCTCTCCATATTTCTACAACGCACTTCCAAGTCCTTCTCCTAACCCTAGCCTCCATGCCTTAGAGAAAGAGAGAAGAGAGAGAGAGAGAGAGAGAGAGAAGAGAATTCTTTCTCATATTTTTCCAGCGGCTAGGATCTTCTACAACCCTCTTCTTCTAAGTTCATCATAAGGTGAGGATTTTCCTTCAAGCCTTTCATTAATAATATTACGATTATCATAAGTTTCTTTTGTGGCATGTGAAGTTATTTCGTTTTGAATTGCTTATCCATATAACATGAAGTTTAATGTGGGATTTGTAATGAATATCATTATATGATGATGTGATTCCTTGTTTAGATTTTTTTACTAAGAAGCATGTGTATTTGTGTTATCTATCTTTGTAAAATCTATGCCCTTATTTCCTTAATCTGTGTTTTACAAATAACATTGGTTTTCATATTGTGATATGAAATATGTGTATAAGATCATCATATGGACATCCCATTATTGTATACTCTTTGTCCCTAAGTTGGTAAAATTATTCGATTTAGAGAGATGGAACCCATGAGAGGTGTCCATGATGGAAGAATATCTCTTGACTTAACTGAGAGAATGAAGTGATTGTTTTTCAATGGATCCTTACATGTGCATGATGCTTGATTGGAGCCATTTACATTATATGAGTATTTTAATGAATTTGGCCATGATGTACAACATTGACTTTTGGGACATGATGAAATCATAAAACGGGACAATGAGTGTACACTAATGGTATACAAATTCTCATGAGCCGGGGTTGGTACTATGGACACTAATCTCGTGCTGTCGGCCTATGCTGGGTTGCTTGCGACTCCCCATAGTGACCATTGAGTTTTATTTAAATCGGTTGTATGCGAAAACACTTAAATAAAGGAGAAACTAAAGTCATGCATTCACTTGGCTCCATGTGGGTGTACGGAATTGAGAATAGGCTAGAGCGTCCTACTTCTCCCGTACACTGTCACGTGTAGATTTGGGCTATGAGCGTCCCATTTCTCACGTGGTCGGGCAAAACTATGGGCTTGTGCGTCCCAGGAACATCTGGTGACTAGTGGCTAGCGTGAAGTCGTAACAGGGAGTCTCCCACTTCATGTATTGTGATTCTAGCCAGGGTGCCTTAGCCAGAGCATGCATTTCATGCATCGCATTAACAAAGATTTTTACTTGATTGTTTTGTTTGAATAAAGATATTATTGTGTTGCGTTACTCTGAGTTTTATACATTGTTATTCTTGATAGTTTTGGAGGAAATATTTCCCACTATGATAGCGTTTAACGCTATCCCAAACACAATTTAGATGATGCAGGTGAAGATCCAGGTAATGAACCCAATTTTCAAGGAAATGAGTTCGATGTTCGTACAATCACATGGCGGATGACGATGTTAGAGAAACTTAGTTGATGTTTTCATTTATTAAATATTTCTTTTGAGTAGTTGATACATTTATGGAATTGTAATAAGTCTTCAAGAGAAGACATGATTTTGTATTTTAATTAATCAGTATGGATATTGGTTGGTTCCCTATTTAAACATTGATGATGACGTGGTAAGTTTGATAGAATAAGATGATAATTGTTTCCGCCATTGTACTTGAATGCTATATTTTATTATTTGACAAATTAGTTATTCCATAAATTACTTGGGAATTCGACCGTCGTGTTATACACGAGAGTCGAAAATCTCGGGTCGTTACAGTTGGTATCAGAGCACAATCGGGACCTCTGGGTGAGAAGCCCAACCATTTTCATAATAAATATCCCTTAGGGATTAGATTCCCACGAAATAGAAACAAAAACACTTAGGTTCATCCCCAGTGGATGCATGAGATGTTATGAATCTAGAGACTCAAACATAGGCCCCTTAAAATTATTAGGATAGTCGATAAACGTAAAAATATGAAATTTTAGGATTTTTGGAAAGTGGATTCTCACTTTTTCTAGAAGTTTTGGAACTCTCATCATTTTCTCATATTTGGATATTGCGTTACGCTGAGTCATGGGATTTATCTTCCTCAAATTTTAAGGATAACTATTTTATTTTGAATTATTTTTGTTAGGACAAATTTCCTGACCCTTAGGCAATGTTACCACTAATAATTATATTTTTAGAATTGATAAATTTTTGAAAATTTTTATACATATTTCTAACTCATTACCCAACACTTTCATAAAATTTCAGATCAATCCGACATTTAGATAAATCGTGAAAATTCTGTTAGTAGAGAAAATCTTGCGCTGGAAACTGCTGGACTGTTACGTTTTTCAGAATTTTAGAGGTCAGAATCAAATCTTTTCATAGGAATTTCATTCTGAGAAAATTTTGAATGATTCTTCACCTAACTTTTAGATTACCCTCCAAATTTCAGGCAAAAATCACGTTCGGTTTGAGAGATAAAATTCTAAGAGCGCTTATAAGTCATGTGTTCCAGATTTGACACTATCCTAGTTCCTTAGCTTTGAAAACCTCTGAACCCCTTGTTTAGCCTTAGTTATCGTAAGATGGCACCCTTAGAAGTATTCCCTAGTGTATGCTCATACATCCCTATGAATTTTAGGCCCAACCCTCTTACTTAAAGTAGATTATCGTAACAATAAAATGCCATTTACCAATCCCTCACATAAATCTTCGACCATGTCTAACAATGAAAGTAAATAGGATCTCGTAAGGTTTTAATGTTTTATATTGTTGGATTTCAATTTAGTGATCTTTGTTGATGTTTTCTTTGTTGGAGAATACATGAAGGTCCCCACAATGTTAGACTAAATCGGCCACACGGGAGGGCAAAACCATACCTAATATATTGTGTAAGTGATTGGATCTTCGTTCAAATCCCGAGGGTCGACACTCGGAATTTCGAATGGATACTAATGAACTCAATGCTCAGATGCGAGTAGAAGATCTAAGTATCGGATCTGAATCTACTTGAACTGTTCACCCGTGATGTCGACACAATACAAATCGCATCCTTGTTCTAACTGGATGACTTTTGTGCATTCTCTTGGAATGTGTGTAATTGTTTTCTTTGGATGACTAAAATAAGATAGATGTATAGACGACCCTAGGACGTAGAAGCTTAGCCACTTAGACCCTATAAAGAGTTAGAATACGGTATCCCTAACCTCACATTTCTGTTGCACTTTCAGCTATTAAAGAACTGTCGATGATATCTCATTCATTTTGTTATCCGCTTGTTTATCCACTCATTTAAGTGACCACCCGATCATGCCAACCTAATCAAACTCAGATATATCTTTTAAACTCTTAATCAGTCATTTCGTTAGCGATCAGACATCCTTGATAATTATCTAACCCTAATCGTCTTAGATCCTTGACTAAAAGAGCACCTACGCAAACCTGAGAAATATTAGGGCGCTAGATGATTGAATGATTTGAGAGACCAATCAATATATTTAGAACCATCTAGGAATCAGAGTGCGCAGTGGAAGCATGATAGGAAAGAAATTTGGGGGAACTTGTAAAAATCGATGTTGAGTACGGATTTATTTTTAAGGGGGGTGGATTGTGATCGCGTCTGACCCGGAATAGTTCAGAAAGTTAGACGAGAAGTCATAAACTGAGATTGCCCTCAATCTTTTATCGACGATGCTTAGGAAACTTCGGGGACGAAGTTTGTTTTTAAGGGGGGTGGTTTGTAACGCCCCAGATTTTCGAGATTTATTTGAAACTTTTTGAAAATTCATTTTTAATTTATTTTTTTATTAATTATCGTACATTTACCGTTGATTTGCGAATAGCGGGACATCCGTAAGAGATTCGATAGGGGACCCTTTATAAAAGTAGCTTAGAATGATCCCATAAACATCGTAGAAAGATCAGATTTCAAAAATCACGCATTTTTCAGATAATTACGAAAATGCCATTAGTTAAACTTAAGTTAAGATGCCATTTTTAAGTATTATAGTTTCTGACGATCACTTTCACGTAAAACCCTGGATTTAAGCTTTTTGGCACATATTAACCATACACGTCAAATTTCAGCCCTTAAATCATAGTAGAAGTGGTCCAATTGTCAAATCAGCCCCTTAACCCTTGATTTTCATGTCTATCGAGTGAGGAAAATAGATGGTTAGTCGTAGTCGAATATTTTCCTTCATATGAGTGACTTGGATCATCTTTATCATGGACCAATAGTGTGATTTGAGTGCTCCACCTTGATAAACATCTTTCTTATGCGCGAAGTTATCCCGTTTTAGAAATTAACGAGTTACCAACTCTTTTTAAATCTGAACCTTTCAATTTACCCACTTCTCACCATCAATCGCTTCTCAAATTTGGACCACTTATTATACTCATATGACTACGAGTTTACACAAAATTTGGACCCCGATCTATAATCCTACACCGTTGAACCACAAAGCCAGCACCTTCCTTTTCCGTCAAAAATTGAAATTTCAGATCTAGGCATTTCTCACCATCAATCAACCACTAAACTTTGTACAATTGTTTGCCTATCATGACTACATATTTTCTCAAAATTTAGGCCCTGATCATCAAGCGTAGACCGTTAATTGAGATCTAGCCCATTTTAGCACCCGTTAGGCCATTTTCAAGGATCGGCCAATCTAGAATGTGGATCATTAAGAAATTTACGTATTCTGACTCTACTCTTCGAGCTTAATAAGATGAACAGATTAGAATTGATCAAAGATCATCCGAATATTGAGATTTGAGAAACCCACCTCAAGAGGTTGTTACACAAGACCTCGCGTGCACATCCCTCTCCATATTTCTACAACGCACTTCCAAGTCCTTCTCCTAACCCTAGCCTCCATGCCTTAGAGAAAGAGAGAAGAGAGAGAGAGAGAGAGAGAGAGAGAGAAGAGAATTCTTTCTCATATTTTTCCAGCGGCTAGGATCTTCTACAACCCTCTTCTTCTAAGTTCATCATAAGGTGAGGATTTTCCTTCAAGCCTTTCATTAATAATATTACGATTATCATAAGTTTCTTTTGTGGCATGTGAAGTTATTTCGTTTTGAATTGCTTATCCATATAACATGAAGTTTAATGTGGGATTTGTAATGAATATCATTATATGATGATGTGATTCCTTGTTTAGATTTTTTTACTAAGAAGCATGTGTATTTGTGTTATCTATCTTTGTAAAATCTATGCCCTTATTTCCTTAATCTGTGTTTTACAAATAACATTGGTTTTCATATTGTGATATGAAATATGTGTATAAGATCATCATATGGACATCCCATTATTGTATACTCTTTGTCCCTAAGTTGGTAAAATTATTCGATTTAGAGAGATGGAACCCATGAGAGGTGTCCATGATGGAAGAATATCTCTTGACTTAACTGAGAGAATGAAGTGATTGTTTTTCAATGGATCCTTACATGTGCATGATGCTTGATTGGAGCCATTTACATTATATGAGTATTTTAATGAATTTGGCCATGATGTACAACATTGACTTTTGGGACATGATGAAATCATAAAACGGGACAATGAGTGTACACTAATGGTATACAAATTCTCATGAGCCGGGGTTGGTACTATGGACACTAATCTCGTGCTGTCGGCCTATGCTGGGTTGCTTGCGACTCCCCATAGTGACCATTGAGTTTTATTTAAATCGGTTGTATGGGAAAACACTTAAATAAAGGAGAAACTAAAGTCATGCATTCACTTGGCTCCATGTGGGTGTACGGAATTGAGAATAGGCTAGAGCGTCCTACTTCTCCCGTACACTGTCACGTGTAGATTTGGGCTATGAGCGTCCCATTTCTCACGTGGTCGGGCAAAACTATGGGCTTGTGCGTCCCAGGAACATCTGGTGACTAGTGGCTAGCGTGAAGTCGTAACAGGGAGTCTCCCACTTCATGTATTGTGATTCTAGCCAGGGTGCCTTAGCCAGAGCATGCATTTCATGCATCGCATTAACAAAGATTTTTACTTGATTGTTTTGTTTGAATAAAGATATTATTGTGTTGCGTTACTCTGAGTTTTATACATTGTTATTCTTGATAGTCTTGGAGGAAATATTTTCCACTATGATAGCGTTTAACGCTATCCCAAACACAATTTAGATGATGCAGGTGAAGATCCAGGTAATGAACCCAATTTTCAAGGAAAAGAGTTCGATGTTCGTACAATCACATGGCGGATGACGATGTTAGAGAAACTTAGTTGATGTTTTCATTTATTAAATATTTCTTTTGAGTAGTTGATACATTTATGGAATTGTAATAAGTCTTCAAGAGAAGACATGATTTTGTATTTTAATTAATCAGTATGGATATTGGTTGGTTCCCTATTTAAACATTGATGATGATGTGGTAAGTTTGATAGAATAAGATGATAATTGTTTCCGCCATTGTACTTGAATGCTATATTTTATTATTTGACAAATTAGTTATTCCATAAATTACTTGGGAATTCGACCGTCGTGTTATACACGAGAGTCGAAAATCTCGGGTCGTTACAGTTTTAATTATTGAAAAGCTCATTTCCACTTTCATGGTCATTATAGGAAAACGTCTTTTTTTAGAGTGGAGGTGGAAAAATAAATTTATTAATTCCCTAATAAAAATACTTATGAAAAATTTTAGTTAATTTATTATCACTCTGTAATGGAAAATTGTATTTTTTTAGGATGGAGGTGGAAAAATAAATTTATTAACTCTCTAATAAAAATATAATCGACAAAACGTGATTAGTACAAATTTCTAAAATGAAAATGATTCATAAACAATGGAAAGCTAGTCCTGTGAATCTAAAGAGGCTTAATAGGCATCTGAAAATTGAGCTGTAAGGTAGCATGACAAAAAAGAGGGAAAACTGAATATTAATTACATTGTTACAATTTCAATTAAAAAGGTACCATGATGTAAAACCACAATTAGTGAGGTACTTATTTGTGAAAATCCCTAACCCAAGTGTCAAAGCCTCATGATTAGATTTACCATACAATCACAACCCTTCAAGTAGTGTCCATTAAATGGATGGCTTAGAAAAAAATGTCCATTGGCCCAAATCCCTAACAAATGGAAATTGATCACACTATTAAATTATCACTGCAATCTTTGGGCTAGGCCCTTTAGGTCGTTGGGGATGAGAATTTGGACGGTCCTGATTGGATAAACATATAACACATGTTCGGTGGATTTATACATGAGTATGTCCACCATACTCTCCAAAGTATCCTAAATTACTATTAAATCCATCAAATAAGGCATAATTACAACCATTATCAACCCTTAATCCCTAAGATTAAGAAAACACACTTTACACAAAGGTTACGTTACAAAACAATATTTCTGGAGTATAAATCAGAAATGATCATAACATACTGTCCATCTGTGTGGGGCCCACCTGATGTGTAAGTACTATACGTTTGAGCTGTGTGGGGCCCACAGTGATGTGTAAGTGCCATCCAACCCATACATCAGAAGTGCCAAGCTGATCTGCAACTGATGTGAACCACACCAAAGGAACAAGTGGGCCACACCATGGTGGGTTGGAACCCTGGCACACACGTTTGGAAATGGGTTTCTGAAATTCAAATTTTGAAATGCATGATATGAATCCCACCTGGTATTCTTGGAAAGTGAGAGATTGGGGTACACCTACTGTCTGTGTACCCCTGTGTATACACAGAGTAAATAGTCTTGATTGCACGCGGATGCGGATTTCCTGAGATAGCCTTGCTGGGAATCTAGGAGGGCCCACAAGGATGTTTTTAAGAAATCCACGCCGTTCATCCGTTTTGTTAGCTCATTTGAGGACATGTGACTAAAAACTAACTGGATCCAAAACTCAAGTGGGCCGAAAACATAAGGATTGTACGTTGACACTTGAAATATTCGTGGGGCCACAGAAGTTTTGAATGAGGCTAATATTTGTCCTTTCAGTTCATCCCAGTAGTAATGGTGTTATGAACGGTATGGATGGCATATAAACATCACTAAGATTTTTCCGTTTGCTGACGCCTAATTAATCCACCTCAGCACATCTCAGCAGTGATGGCATTAAATGCCAGCACTAATGCAGTAATGCTGGCAATGTCAGTACTGGATTAATCACGTAGTCCACAAACAGAAAATCCTGATTAAGCAGAGCGGTCCACTTGTGTGTTCATAACGCATATATAGTGGGTCCCACTACATGGACAGTGATATGATGTACATGTACCTCACGTGTACAACTTTTGTGTGCGCATGCGTGGACATGCAACATATGCTGCCAGATGTACCAAACCTTCCATCTCTATGCCCGGGGTCGTGTGGGTCCACAAAGATGTCCATGACAAATCTACTGCGTCCATCTGTTTTTAAAGGCAAAAATAGGATAGGGTTATAAAAATCCGTTAGATTCAAAACTCAGGTGGGCCGCGCGAACAAAACAGTGGGAACACCAACGTCCACCATTGAAACCTTATTGTAGGTGACCATGATGTTTATATGCCATCCAAACCGTTCATAGGATTATTAACACTCAGATAAACTATAGTGAAAAATGTCATTCGGTTGCAAAACTTTTGATCACTGCTAAGTGTTGAATACCCACTGTTTCGTGTGGTATGGCCCACCTGAGTTTTGATCTGCATGATTTTTAATATCCTATACTATCGTGGCATTCCAAAACAGATGGACGGAGTGGATTTGTCACGGAAATCACTATGGCCCCACAAAGCTCCGGGAACAGAACTATGCCCCCGGGTTGAGAGGCAATCCGCTCCCTTGCGTTGCGTATATAGAGCCGCGCTAGTGTAGCTCGCGTAGGTACCTACCGGGGTTACTTTCGGAAACTGAGAGCCACGTAGGAGGAACTTTCATGAGATCCAAACCATCCATCAGGTCCACTAACTCATTTTAGCCATTAAAACGAAAACTTATGATCATCCAAATCTCAGGAAGATCACACCACAGGAAATATCTGAGATAGAACGCCAACCGTTAGTTTTGTGTAGAACTCTCCGGTCTGTTTCTATTCCAACCAATCCATTCATCTGATATACCTCATGCGAATGAAAGAATTATCGAAAAATCACCGTATTCGAAAAATTCACACATACCATACCACTTGAATTTGGATGTTTTAGGTATGTGGCCCAATGAAGTGTTGTATCAGCCTGAATTTTTTGATTAAGGCCCTAAAAGAGGTGGTATACTTAGTAGACGGCGTGGATTTCATGCAAGTTAATTCTTTTTTCTTACGTTAGTGAAAGTAACCCAGGTAGCTACCTAGAGATCCCAAGTGCTTTCCCCGTCTAAATAGTCTCTCTCTCTCCTCTTTAAAGAAAAGTCCATGAAACGTGGGGCCCAGGCTCGTTCCAATCATTAATAAACCCAACCCAAGATAGGGTTTTTCTCTTCCGTTACAAAAAGGCCCACTTCAATACACTATTTCTCACTCTACAATATCTTGCATTAAATTCAACTGTCCACGTTTAGAGCAATATTCCCCTTCAAAATCACCAAGTTTACACTACTTTTCCCTCCCTCTTTAAAGCCTAATCTTCTTTCCTGTCTTTCACTATCTTTCACTATCTTTCTCTCTCCATCTGGTCCTTCCGCACTATCGTATAATAGATAGAGAGAGATGGCCCTCGAGTTGCAAACGAATGCTACCATGTTCAAGAACCAGAACATGGATGCCATCGAATCCGGCAACGATAGTCGTAAGAACTTCGACGACGATGGACGTGAAAAACGGACCGGTATGTTTCATTTCTCTTTCTTGATCTTTAGATATAGAGTACTTGTGACTGGTTTTGATTGGATTGAATTGGGTTGTTTTCATATAGGGACATTGCTGACTGCAAGTGCCCATATCATAACGGCTGTGATTGGATCCGGTGTGCTTTCGCTTGCATGGGCCATAGCTCAGTTGGGGTGGATAGCTGGTCCACTAGCTCTCATGATCTTCTCTGCAATCACTTGGTTTATGTCGACACTACTAGCAGATTGTTATAGATCTCCTGACCCAGTTACTGGAAAGAGGAACTACACTTACATGGAGGTTGTGAGAGCTAACTTAGGTAATGAAACAGATGTAATTCATTTAAGAAGGAAAATGATACTTATATAGCACTTCTTTTATGAGGTATACCTCTTTTTTTTCTTTTGGGTATTAGATTAGCCTACTTTTGGTATCTTTTCAGTTTCATCTTTTCCTGTTAATGTATCGTGTGTAGGACATCTGAGCCGTGAAAAGGATGGAACAGACTACGAAGGTTACTTGCTAGCAAAAAATCAGACCAATCCACTCCTTAGGTGGGCCACAGGCTGTTCGTTGGTTTCGATGGTACAGCCAGTCCTATAAGTGGGGCATCCTGATTTTTGTACAAGGTGATCTTCATGAACTGGCCCATCTTTTGAATGGCTCGGATGACGGGAAAGACGAGTCTGTATGTGAATATTTCTTTAGAAGTGGGTCATTGGCTGATCGTTGATTTCGATAGTACAGCCAGTCATATTAATTGATGGGCAGCCTGATTTTTGCACATGGTGATCTTCATGATTTGGCCCATCTTTTGAATGGCTCGGATGATGGGAAATACCAGGCTGTATATTAATATTTCTCTTCTGGAAGAACCCCAAACTTTAATGGGTTATTACAAAAAAACCCCAACTCAACTTTTTCTTCTTAAAAACCCCCTAAAATTAAATGGTTTTCATTCCTTTTGGCCATTTTCTTTGCAGGAGGGATCAAATTCCAACTTTGTGGAATAGCTCAGTATGGAAATCTCATAGGTGTTACCATAGGTTACACCATCACAGCATCTATAAGTATGGCGTGAGTCATCAAAGCCTCATATGCTACAAGATCCACATGATTCATTTCAGTGGCATTAGCTCTGTTATAATGGCTTCTGGGTGTTTTTTTATCTAATTTATTTATTATATATGCAGGGCTATTCAACGGTCCAACTGTTTCCATAAGAAGGGTCACGATGCAAAGTGCTATGCCTCCAACAATGCCTTTATGATGATCTTTGCAAGCATCCAAATAGTTCTATCTCAAATACCCAACTTCCACAAGATATGGTTTCTTTCCATCATTGCAGCTCTCATGTCTTTTGCTTATTCTTCCATTGGCCTAGGCCTTTCCATTGCCAAGGTCGCAGGTTAGTCATACAAAGACAAGATTGGTATTCTGGCCCTTTTTCTCTTTATGGGTTTTGACTACTATACGTGTTTTCACCGTTTCTTAAATGGTGGTGACTCATCCACCGTTGGATTGAAGTACATGTACATCAATTTAGACCGCCCAAATCATGAAACCTGATATTGGAGTTGTCATCGTAGAATCCTTGTCCATCGGATTGAGAATATGACTATTATCATTCCTGTAACACCTTAGTGGGTGTTACCCTAACGGTGTGGGGCCCACCTTGATGAATTCTTTGTATATCCAAGCCATTCATCTGTTTCTCCAGATAATTTTAGACCTTATCCCAAAACTTAAGAAGATCCGAATCTCAGGTGGACCATACCACTGGAAAAAAGTAGTGAATGATCATTAAAAGCATTTTGAGGGCTACAAAAGTTTTATATTAATTCAATCTTTATATTTCCCCTTCTTCCAGGTCTTCTTGACCTTATCCACAGATTGGATGGGAAAATAAACATTACGGTAAGTCCTAGGAAGTTTTTAATGGCAGACTTTCAATCACCATTGTTTCTTGTGGTGTGGTCCATCTGAGTTTTGGATTTTCTTAATTTTTAGTACCAAGTCTTAGAATGGGCTGAAAAAACGAATGGACGGTACGGATATACAGAAATATCAAGGTGGGACCCACGGTAAGGTTAACACCTAATCCGCTCCCCTACCAGTCTTGGGATTTTCAAGAAGAGTTCACATCCTACAAACGTGGCCCAAAAGTCATAGTGATCAAATGAATCTTTAACCGTCCCATACTGGCCGTTGAATGGACCATTATCAGTGTGATTTTTGGGATGAATTCCTTCCAGATTGCTATACATGTATGCCACGTGTATGGTGGATGAGTGACCACGATGTATAAGAAAGGATGGAAAATGTACATGGTAATCCTGACATCGCATGCATTGAATGGGGTGGAAATGCAGGAGGGGGTCACGTGAGGACGACCCTAACAGGCGTGACAGCGGGTGTAGATGTATCGGGGAGTGAGAAAGTGTGGAGGACTTTCCAAGCGATTGGAGATATTGCGTTTGCCTATGCCTTCTCTACCGTCCTCATCGAAATACAGGCACTCTCTTTTTTACTCTTCTTCTCATCTTTTCAATCTGTGGGGTCCATCGTGATGTTTGTGTAATATCCACTCCGTCCATTCGTTTATACAGCTAGTTTTAGTATGTAATACCAATTATAAAGGAGATCCATTTCTTCAGTGGGCCACACCATAGTAAAGAGTGGGGATGGAAAAGCCAACCTTTGAAACGTTTCTGGGCCCACCGTGATTTTATGTGCCATCCAGAGCGTTCATAAGGTGATTCCCACCTGGATGAGGGAACACAAATTTCTGTGCGAAGAAGGTTTCAAAGGTGGATGTTTATTCACTACTTTTTGTTGACGCGTGGTCCACTTGAGTTTTGGGTCTCCATTATATTTCGTTTCACATCCTAAAATGAGCTGGCGAAATGGATGGGTGGAGTGGATATAACAGAAATATCACGGTGGGCCCCATATAGGTTCAAACGTATATTACCATACGTGCGACAGTGCGAGCTTATATGGGCCCACCGTGATGCGTACTTGGTATCCAAACCGTGCATCAGGTGTTCTGCCTCATGTTCATTTACATACCAAAAAATGAGGAAGATTTATTTCTCAGATAGAGCACGCCATGGTAGAAAAATCTCGGAGGTTCCTTCATCCTGGTGAGGCACATCTTATGAGTGGATTAGACGGCATATAAACAGCGAGTTGAGCCCCGAGCAGAAGCTGCGGGTTTCTGTGGTGGGCGACTCTCTCCGTTGCTCCTCGTTGATCTTTCTGTTATGGCCCACTGAGTTCTGATTGGGCTGATTTTTTATTTAAGGGACTAACTTTGGGGTCCGTGATTGATGGACGGATTGGATGGCACATAAACATCATGGTGGGCCCAACACTGCTCGAACTTATGGGAATTCGAACCCATCTGGTGAAAAAAAAAAAAAAAAAGTGCGTGCGTGCATGCATGCACCCCACCTGTACTCTTGCCTAAGCTAAAACCGGGGTTACACAGTCCCCTATAACCCAAAGTTCTATGGGCCCCACTTGTTGTATCCACACTCCGTTCATCCGTTTCGTCAGCTCATTTTAGGAAATGATCCTAAACAGAAGGATGATGCAAAACTCAAGTGGGCCATGCAAAAGGAAACGATGAGGATGGAAACAGCCACCGTTGAAACCTTCCTGGGGCCACCGTGATATTTAGATTCCATCCAATCCGTTCATAAGATCAAACGGCCAGGATCTTCCATTTTATAAGAGAATTTTGGGTCGTCCTGTCTAAAAGGAAACCTAAAGATCAACGGTCAGCAAATCAAACACATGCGAGATTATATGCATATGCATGCAAGGCGAGACTATAGGAAAGTTCAAAGTTCACCACCATTTTTAATGGTGACACATCAACCAAAAACATGGCATGGTTCTACTGCAATCTGGACCATTCAAATCGCAGACCTAGTTTGGATGGAGCATAACACAAAAACACATTCAGGAGGCGTTTGCATCTATACTCTAATTCAATAAGAGCTTTTTGAATAATAACCTCTTTTGGTTTTAGCTCTTGTTTTAAATAAGCACATTTGGTAAAATCTCTTTAAAAAAAAAAAAAAAAATCTCTAATTTAAAATAACCGTTTAGTAAAACTTTTAAATGAGAGTTTTTTTTAAGAGCAATTGGTGTCATTTTTAAATATTACAACAACTTAAATATAAGAGCAATCCAAATGATTGTTTGAGTGTACCCTCCATCATGTGGGGCCAACATCAATGCATCAATGCTAATTGTCTTTGATGTGAGGCCCTTCAATGTCCACTACCCATCACCATCACGTGGACTCCACATTTGATGTGTTCATAGTGTGGGCCCTACCTTTAAAGTGTATTGTCCATCATGTGGGGCCCAGTTTTGCTATAACATTCATCGTGTGAGGTGCACCTTCTATATGGATCATCCATCATATGGCCCACTTTGGATATGGGTCATCTATCATGAGAGACCTTGGATGTGGATCGTCCATTAGGTGGGGCCCACTTGATGTCAATTGTCCATTATGAGGGGCCACACTTTTATGTGAGTCATCCATCATGTGAAGCCCACTCAATCCATTATGTGGGCCCACCTTAATGTGGACCATTCTTTGTGTAGGGCACAGCTTCATTATGGGCTGTTGATCATGTGAGCCCATCTTTGATGTCAATTGACCATCGTGTGGGTCCACCTTTAATGACCATCATCCATCATGTGGATCCCACCTTTGACGTGGACTGTCATTTAAATGAGACCTACTTGATGTGCATGTTCCGTCATTTTGGGCCACACTTTGATGTGGGCAATCTATCATGTGGGGTGGGCCCACATTGATGTGGGGCCCCACTTCAACATGAGTCATTCATTATGAGGGGCCCATCTTTGATGTCCACCATCCATCATATGAGTCCTACCTTTGTTGTGGACCACTATCATGCGGGGCCGACATCAAGTAGGTAGTTCATCATGTGGGACCCATTTGATGTCCACCATCCATCACGTAGGTTCCACCTTGATTGTGGATTGTCCATCATGTGGGGTCCAACCTTCAATATGGGTCATTCATCATGTAGGCCCACCTTTAATGTCAACCTTTCATCATGTGGTCCCACATTCAATATCCACCATCCATCACTTCAATCCTACCTTTGATGTGGACCATCCATCATATGGGTCCCACCTTTGTTGTGGACCATCTATCATGTGGGGCCCACTTGATATGGATAGTCCATCATGTAGGACCAAAGCTGTACACAAACTAAGCTAGTTCGAAAAGCTCGCTCGGCTCGGCTCGTAGGGTTGAACAAGCCAAGCCGAGCCTATTTTATGAGCTTATTGAAAATTCAAACCAAGCTTGAGCTTGGCCTAAGCTCAATTCGGCTCGGCTCGAACCAAGCTCAGTTTGGCTCGAACAAGGCTCGATTCGGCTCGGCTTGTGTAGAGGCATATTAATATTATTATATAATATATAAAAATATGTTTAAAATAATAAAAAAATCTTAAAAGTTGAACCCTCACTCATAGCTACCTAACCGCATTCCGGCCTCCACGAGGACCACGACCCTCTGATCTCTCTCTCCTCATTTCCTCTCAACACCCAAGCTTTTATAGGGGCTCGAAAGCTTGAAGCTCGAATAGGCTCGAATTCGGCTCGAAAGCTTGACCAAACCAAGCCAAGCCTACCAGTTGGGCTCGAGGACCAAGTCAAGCCAAGCCCGAGCCCAGGTCGCCCACTGACCAAACCAAGCCGAACTATGCAAAGCTCATTTTGACTCGACTCGTGTACAGCTCTATGTGGGACCCACCTTTAATGTCCACCATCCATCATGTAGGTCCCACCTTTACTATGAACCATCTATCATGTGGGGCCCAACCTTCAATATGGGTCATTTATCATGTGGTCCCACATTTAATGTCAATCTTCCATCATGTGGTCCCACATTCAATATCCACCATCCATCATGTGGGTCCCACCTTTCTGTGAACCGTCCATCATATGGGGCCCACTTGATGTGGATAGTTCATCCATCATGTGGGGCCACATTTTAATGTGGGTCATTCATCATGTGGGACCCACCTTTGGTGTTCACCGTCAATCATGTGAGGCCCAACCTTCAATATGGGTTGTTCATCATGTAGGCCTACCTTTGATGTCAACCTTCCATCATGTGATCCCACGTTCAATGTCCCCCATCCATCGTGTAAGTCCCACCTTTGATGTGGGCATTCATCATGTGGGGCCCACCTTTGATGTGACCATGCATTATGTGGGCCCACCTTAGAGATATTCTAAAGAAGAGAAGAGGGCAATATGAGAATTACTTAAAAAGTTTAAGGACAAACTTGTTTAAAAATTAATTAAAAATATCTACCCTCTTAAGTTAAATAAGCTCTTAAAGAAAAAGTGACATCCCATTCACTTATTATTTAAGAGCTTTTTTTTTTGTTAGTTTTTTTAAATTAAAAAAAATGTTCTACAATGAAAGCTTTACCAATCGGTCTATTTTCATAATAAAAGCTTATTATTTTAGAATAAGCAAATAAACTCTTATTAATAGATTTGCCAAATGCCCGTTACTAGATAACCATCTTTCTTTATTTATTTATTATTATTATTTTTTAATTTCAATTGACTTTTTACAACTCAACGTGATTTTAAGTCTCCATTTGGTGGTCACCAATTGCATGGTTGTAATTGTTCAATAAGTATGATTTTTCAGCCATGCTCCATCCACAATGTGATCCATAATTTGGACGGTTTGGATGTCATTATGCGTGTACCAGATGAAAGAGGATAGTCATCACCACTTTTGACATATACACTGGTAGAGTTGTACATGAGTCAACCTAGCTCAGTTGGCTCGCTCGACTCGATTCGAACCAGCTCGCATTCGACTCGGTTAAATGCTAGGTTCAAACTAAGTTGAGCTACTTCTTTCTTCGAGCTGACCCTAGATTGACTCAAAGCTCAGTTAGTGCTGGCTCAATTCAGGTTTGACTTGCCTCGGGTAATTGGAAAGTAAGGTTTTTTAGTCCCACATTGGATGTGAGCAAGGGAATAAAAGGGAAAGTTGTTTATAAAATCAGCAGTAAGGGGTGTCAATAGGCATAGGTTACCTTCAGTCTCAAATTTTGAATTGTTTTAAGCTGGGCTTATTTAAATTTTAGGATTTCTCAACCTCCAAATCGGCTTAAAGTGGCTCAAACTCAGCTTGAAAGTTTGACCGAACCAAGTCGAGCATGCCATTCCAGCTCGATGGCTGAGCTGAGCCGAGCTCGAGCTAGGATTGTCTACTAGTCGAGCCAAGCTAAAACCAGCTCGATTCCTTTCAGCTTAGTGTACAGCTCTATACACTGGTGAATTGGCACGTGTGTTGCACACATGGAGAGATGAAGGGGGCCACAGGAGAAAGAAGAGGTTTTCAAATGGGGATTTATCCTGTGGCCCACTTAAATTATTTGGGTTGATGTCCTAACATAACGCAGCCTAATAGATGAACGGATGTATTTTAAACCGTCTTCATAAAAGGCCCTATGTAATTTCTGTTGAATGGGCTCATCATACTGGCTACACGCGAACACAAAGAGAGGTGGGAACCATACACGTGGCGGTGGAAACAGGCGGGCCTAGGGTTGACTCTGGCCTAGATTATGAACTAGACGGGTGGGCCTGATGACCCAGGCCTATTCAAATTATTTGAGTTTGCCTGGCCTGGGCCCAGTCCATTGCTAGCCCTACCTTCATAGCGATTGGTCTGAGAATAGAGGCCCATGGGATGAGATGGACCATCCCTCAGGGTGGCTGGGTTGAGCTTAACTTGGACAGTGGTTAATGCTTCATGGGTCGGGTCTAGAAATCCCAAGGCCCATTTCAAGTGCTACCCGATTCACGGTCTATGACTGTTGACGTGCCATGTGGATTGCAGGACACTCTAAAATCTAGTCCCCCGGAGAACAAAGTGATGAAGAAGGCTACCTTCATAGGCGTGACCACCACAACCACTTTCTACATGCTATGCGGGTGCGCAGGATACGCAGCCTTTGGCAACGACGCTCCTGGCAATTTCCTAACCGGGTTCGGATTTTATGAACCCTTCTGGCTCGTGGACTTGGCTAACGTGTGCATCGCTATCCATCTAATCGGCGCATACCAGGTATGGTGGACCCCACTGCAGGATAAAGGCCGAAGATGAATTTGAACGGTTGAGCTGCGCCCACAGGTCCCAAAAGTGGCACGCTTGCGATAGATCCGTCCTTATACAACGATGGGTTTCTGTGCACGCACCTGGCCTATTCATCAGGTGGGCCACAGGTTCACTTGATCATTGGCCATTGGGGGTATTCATTCAAAATGGCACGGCTTTGGTGAATCCCTGACTGTGTAGCCCAACGTGATGTAGCTGCCTTACATCCACGCCGTCCATCCGTTTTGACAGCTCATTTTAGGGCAGGATCACAAAAATGAAGTAGACTCAAATCTCAGGTGGACCACACCACAGGAAACAGCGGTCATTGAATACCAACCATTAAAAACTTCATGGGGTCACTGGAATGTTTATTTGCCATTCAACCCGTTGATCAGGTCACAAAAACCCGGATGAAGGACCACACAAATATCAGCTTGATCCAAAACTTACCCACAACAAGTTTTTAATGGTCAATCGCCACTGTTTACTGTGTTGTGGTCCACCTGAGATTTGGGTCTACTTCATTTTTGCTGTAATTCCATAAAATGATCTGTGGAAACGAATCTACGGCATGGATGTATGGTACATACATCAATGTGGGCCCCACAGTCCGAAATCCACCAAAGCCCCCATTGAAACCGTTCATTTTCCTCAATTTTGATCACTAAAGTGGCCCACTCCCACAAATTGCAATTTGGTGGTGATGCGAATTTTTGTACGCTAACACAAAAGCGATGTGAGTTTTAGTACGCTAACACAAAAATCTCCGAACGCAGGTTTTCTGTCAGCCCATTTTCCAATTCGTCGAAATGAGGGCCCACAATCGTTGGCCCGAAAGCCGATTCCTAACGGCTGAACACGCCGTTAACTTTCCTTTACTTCCCAGCTTCTCCGTCAACTTCTTCCGTCTCATTTGGCGCACGGGATTCGTGATCTTAACGGCCGTTATAGCGATGATACTCCCTTTCTTCAACGACTTCGTAGGCCTGCTTGGAGCGTTTGGGTTCTGGCCGTTAACGGTGTATTTCCCAACGGAAATGTACCTGGCCCACCACAAGATCAAACGGTTTTCTGCCACGTGGACGTGGTTGAAGGTCTTGAGTGGGGTTTGCTTGATCGTGTCCATTGCTGCTGCGGCAGGGTCTATTCAAGGGCTCGCAAAACATGTGGTGGCCTACAAGCCCTTCCAAACCCCACATTAGATTGGGGTAATTTACATTTGTGCCATTGGATGTCGGTAATTAATAATTATATTGTCATGGGAGGAATGCTAGTTGAACACAGCTCATGATACACACTCTACTCCCAAGGAGTCACCTGGATTACTTGTACACGATCCAGACCGTTCATCTGACAATCTGGCCATTAATGGACCATGACCCAAAAATTCATGCTGATCGAATGATCCTAATTGCTTCATTTGTGGGAAAAAGGAATAACAACTCATCTTGGGCTATTTTCAGATGGATCCATTAGGATCATTCGACTGGTCCAATTTATGGGCTATAAACCAATTACGTGGGGATAGCCAGACAACGGTCCAGATCTTGCACGCATCTTCCAAGTGTCCCAACAAGTGTGTGATATGAAGTGCACAATTAGCATTCCTCTTTTTAGTATGTTATTGGTTGTGGCATCGTGTGATGTAGAAATCTTGTTTATGTGAAATGGAAATAATTCCATTTTTGTTATTATTATTATTATTATTTTTAAGCCGGATCGTCTGTTTGAACCGAGCAGATTTCTCTTTGAGCTATGATAATATCAGGCTGCGCCGGCTAATCAAAGAGATGAAAAGAAGAATTTCTCTACTTCGTTCAAGCAGAAGATCCGAATTCTTTTATATTGTCCACGTGCCGTGTCAGCAGAGAAGAGTTGGTTAAAGCAACGGACAGGATCATCTAATCGATGCCGTTTTGTACCTATGGTCCATCCATGGCATGACCCACTATATGGACGGTTCCAATCCACAACATCCATGACAGTGGTCCATTAAATCATCCCTCGTATCCAAATACATAGAAAGATGCCGGGATTGCCATGTGGCACCGTCACAGCCGTGTTGGAATGGCAATCTTGTTTGAAAAGCTGAGATATCATGCATGCATATAATAATAAGAGGAAAAGACACAAGCGCATCACATCAGAGTCTCATTTGTTGATAGAGATGTACCTCTTTTATTTCAGTATATCCGCGGGAGTATCTATGTCAGTAGTCCGTCGGTTTCTCCATCTCTAAAAAATTTCTAAATTTCTAGATAATAATTTGATTAATATATTATGATAGAAATTTTTTTATTCTCTGGCAGAGCATGAGGGATCTTGCTCAAGCACTCAAAAATTATACATGTGGCATATATGTAACTCAAGTTAAACCGTTTATATAGCAGGCCCACCTTATATTAATTAGAAGACAATGAGTATATAAGGCCTTAAACTCTTGGATTGGTTGATATGTAATGGACAGTCAACTTGAAAAATAATCAAATGATGAATAAGTCTTAATAAGATATTACAGTCGTCCAATTATGTTATTTTATAACCTATCAACAAGGGGTTCCTATAACTTGGATGGTGTAATTTGATTTAGATATGTGACACATCTACAAATGCCTATACGTGAGTATCATCCATTTAGTGACTAGCCTTTATATTCTTTTTTTTTATTATTTGCCATGCAATGCACCCACCCTGTTTGCTGTGCAAAGCACCCGCAGATGCAGTTAGTGTCTCCTTAGTATAATAACATTTGAACCTGAGATTTGTTGTTGAAATGCCATAGTGTCTTCCAGCTAAGTTAACAGCCTTTATACTCCATTAACTAGGAAGAAAATTTCCAAAAAAACCTGCATGTTATGGTCCTACCCCTCAATGAATGGCCTAAAAAATAGATGGGTCGTCATAATCACAGACTCTGGTCCTTCCTTTTGGCACTTCAACCTTAAAACTCTCTCTTATGTGTTATATAATGCAGCCTTCAATTATGGTAGCACATGATCAAATCATCTCAATTAGCTCTAACTATTTTGTTTCTATTTATAGGTGGATGTGGTTATTCATATCTTTCCTTATTTATTTTATGCATTTATCTTTATTTTATTTAGTTAATAGAAATTTTGTGTTAGTGATCTTGATCTCTAATACATAGTCACTAATATATATAATCATTGTTTAAATGAGATCATTAGAGATTAAGATTTCTAATACAAAATTACTGTTAGCTAAAATAAGATCAATTCATTTTTAGGTGTCTATGTAAAAAAAAAAAAAAAAAAAGCCTTAAAATTTTAAAATTTTCTTTCAAACCTTTTATTTAGAATGAACCGCTCTTTATTTTGATTAACCAACATTATATTGTTTGCGAAAGTACATACATTAGGAAATATTATCTTAAATAAAGCATTTGCAGGAAAATATTTGGTTGAAAGAGAAAACATGGTTCATTTGCATCATCAATTGGATGGTTAGAAATTTTAGAACATAGTGGACTCATATGATCAATGGTCTAGATCATCAAAGGATGCACACTATTTTACAAATATGTTGTCTATAGATGATGCTAGACATATTCCTTATTGAGAGAATGAATGTTGTACTTTACATGGTGGCGGTCTGCCTTGGCTGGGTCCAAACCAAGTCTAGGAAGATATTCCATACAATGACAGATTAGTGACCTTAATGATCGCGTTCTCACTCACTCTGCTCACAACCCTCTTGACATCCTGGATTATTCTGACATTGATTATTATCATTTTTTATTTTGACATTGATTATGTCGGTCCTGTTCTTAATAAACAATCTACATCAGAGTTTTGTACTTTTATGGGAAGTAACCTCATTTCTTGAAAAAGTAAGAAGCAAGGATCAAGTTGAATATATTGCCAAAAGTAAGAAGAGGATCACGCTGAATATATAGCCATGGATCATGTAATTAGTGAGGTGCTTTGGCTTTGCTCTGTGCTTTTCTACCTAGAGATTGGTATTTGCTCTCACATGTCGTTGTTTTGTAATAACCAAGCCGCCATCCACATCGTCCCCAATCTTGTCTTCCATGAGCACATCAAATACATCGAGGTTGATTACTATGTTTGAGAAAAACTTGTTTCTAGTATTATTTATACACTCATTTATCGATGAAGGAACAAGGTGTGCATGATTAATATTTTTTTTTTAAGGAACAAGCTATTTCCGTCTCTTATTTGTTCGATATCATTTATAAGATGTGCATGATTGACATCTATGTTCCAGCTTGAAGGAAAATGTTAGTACGGTGTAATTTTTTAATAGTCCCATAATTACCAAATTATTTTATTATTTATAAATCAGAAGACATTCGAACGGCTTAACCCTAACCATAGTTTTCTCTGAAACATATGAGGTGGCATGCCATGTTGTTTTTTTTTTTTTTTTCCATGTAAAATTAGAAGGCACGCAACTTCACACCCCCACACACACACACCACAATGGGTCGAACCCATTACCTTAGTGTTGAAACTCTTGTGAGTCTAGCACTAAGCCATAAGTAAGGACATGCATACCATGTATTTAACCCAAAGCTTTTTTATATATAAATCATTAGCTTGTTCACTTCGATTTTGCATTCTTATACCTTTATAATTGACTTTATAATATGTTAACTTGATAATTCAAGTTTCTTGTACGTTGTTAATTTTTAATTTACTCTTTAGTATGCTATCAATAATTCAAGTTTTTTACGTCTTTACCTTTTGCCAAAAAAATTTTATTGCTTTAAAGGATTATTTTAGAAGATGACAAAAATACCCCCAAGGGATGGGTAAGATTCTACATATGAGGACCCACAGTAATCTATGTTGGGAAAACCGGCCACAATAGAAGAAGTAAGAAATCAAACAAGATAATCAAAATGACAACGATCAAGCAACAATTGACAATGACAAAAAGGCAATCCAATTTTACGTGGAAAAACCCCTCACAGGTAAAAATCCATGGCACAAAGTAAATCCACTATGAAATTGAAGTTACATGAGAATGAAGAACCTAAACTCGGATCATAGCCTACAAGAGAAAACCCAAGCTAACAAAGCTAATTCTTTCACCTTAGAATCCTCTCAATCTCTCCTTATACATCTAGGATACCATAATTCCCATTTCCACATGCTTATATTAATATAGGCAACAAACCCAAATTGGAAACATCTTACGCAGAACCGCGTAAGATCATGCAAATTGTATAACGGCAACCGTCACAGTTGGTCACCCGATGTGTAACGACCCGAGATTTCGACTCTTGTGTATAACACGACGGCTGAATTACCAAGTAAATCATGGACTAATTGATTTGTTAAATAATGAAATATAGCATTTAAGCACAATAGCGGAAACAAATGTTCATCTTATTCTATCAAACTTACTACTTCATCATCAATGTTTAAATAAGGGAACCAACCAATATTCATACTAATCAATCAAAATATCAAATCATGTTTTCTCTGAAAGATTTATTACAATTTCCATAAATGTAACCACTAATCAAAAGAAATGTCTAATAAATGAAAATATCAACTAAATTCCTTCAACGTCTTCATCCGCCATGTGATCGTACGAACCATCGAACTCTTCACCTTGAAAGTCGAGTTCGATACCTGGATCTTCACCTACATTATCTAAATTGCGATTGGGATGGCGTTAAACGCTATCGTAGTGGGGAATATTTCCTCCAAGACAATCAAGAATAATAATGTACAAAACTCAAAGTAACGCAACACAACGATATCTTTATTCAAACAAACACAATCAAGTAAAAATCTTTATTAATGCGATGCATGGAATGTATGCTCCGGCTAAGGCACCCTGGCTAGAAATCATAATACATGAAGTGGGAGACTCCCTGTTACGACTTCACGCTAGCCACTAGTCACCAGAGGTTCCTCAGACGCACAAGCCCATAGTTTTGCCCGACCACGTGAGAAACGGAAAGCTCATAGCCCAAATCTACATGTGACAGTGTACGGGAGAAGTAGGACACTCTAGCCTATTCTCAATTTCATGCACCCACATGGAGCCAAGTGAATGCATGACTTTAGTTTCACCTTTATTTAAGTGTTCTCGCATACAACCGATTTAAATAAAACTCATTGGTCACTATGGGGAGTCGCAAGCAACCCAGCACAGGCCGACAGTACAGGATTAGTGTCCATAGCACCAACCCCGGCTCATGAGAATTTGTATACCATTAGTATCCACTCATTGTCCCGTTTTATGATTTCATCATGTCCCAAGAAGTCAATGTTGTATATCATGACAAATTCATTAAAATACTCATGATATGTAAATGGATCCAATCAAGCATCATGTACATGTAAGGATCCATTGACAAACAATTACTTCATTCTCTCAGTTAAGTCAAGAGATATTCTTCCATAATGGACACCTCTCACGGTTCCATCTCTCTACATCGAATAATTTTACCAACTTAGGGACAAAGATTATACAATAATGGAATGCTTATATAATGATCTTATACACATATTTCATATATATCACAATATGAAAACCAATGTTACTTGTAACACATAGACTAAGAAAATAAGGGCATAGATTTCACAAAGATAAATAACACAAATACATATGCTTCTTAGTCAAAAATTTAAACAAGGAATCACATCATTATATAATGATATTCATTATAAATCGTACATTAAACTTCATATTATATGGATCAGCAATTCAAAACAAAATAACTTCACATGCCACAAAAGAAACTTATGATAATCATGATATTATTAATGAAAGGCTTGAAGGAAATCCTTACCTTAGGATGGACTTAAAAGAGGGTTGTACAAGATCCTAGCCGCTGAAAAAAATATGAGAAAGAATTCTCTCTCTCTCTTCTCTCTTTCTCTAGGGCATGGAGGCTAGGGTTAGGAGAAGGGCTTGGAGGTGCATAGTAGGAATATGGAGAGAGATGTGCGTACATGGGGGGAGAAAAGAAGGGCGCGCGCGAGGTCTTGTGTAACAACCTATTGAGGTGGGTTTCTTAAATATCAATATTCGGGTGATCTTTGATCAATTCCAATCCGTTCATCTTATTAAGCTCAAAGAGTAAAGTAAGAATACATAAATTTCTTGATGATCTATATTCTAGATTGGCCGATCCTTGAAAATGGCCCGACGGGTGCTAAAATGGACTTGATCTCAATTAACGGTCTACGCTTGATGATCAGGGCCCAAATTTTAGAAAAATATGTAGTCATGATAGGCAAACAATTATACAAAATTTAGTGGTTGATTGATGGTGAAAAATGCCTAGATCTGAAATTTTAACTTTTGGCGGAAAAGGAAGGGGCTAGCTTTGTGGTTCAACGATGTAGGATTATAGATCGGGGTCCAAATTTTTTGTAAACTCGTAGTCATATGAGTATAATGGGTGGTCCAAATTCGAGAAGCGATTGATGGTGAGAAATGGGTAAATTGAAAGGTTCAGATTTAAAAAGAGTTTGTAACTCGTCAATTTTTAGAACGAGATAACTTCGCGTAAAGAAAGAGGCTTATCAAGGTGGGGCACTCAAATCATAATATTGGTCCATGATAAAGACAATCTAAGTCACTCATATGAAGAGAAATATTCGATTACGACTAACTATTTACTTTCCTTACTTGATGGACATGAAAATCAAGGGTTAAGGGGCTGATTTAACAATCGGACCACTTCTACTATGATTTAAGGGCTGAAATTTAACGTGTTTAGTTAATATGTGCCCAAAAGCTTAAATCCAAAGTTTTGCGTGAAAGTGATTGTAAAAAACTATAATACTTAAAAATGACATCTTAACTTAAGTTTAACTAATAGCATTTTCGTAATTATCTGAAAAGTGCATGATTTTTTAAATCTGATCTTTCTACAATATTTATGGGATCATCTAAGCAACTTTTGTAAAGGGTCCCCTATTGGATCTCCTACGGATGTCCCGCTATTCGTAAATCAACGGTAAATGTACGATAATTAATAAAAAATAAATTAAAAATGAATTTTCAAATAAATCTAAAAAATCTAGGGCATTACACGATGTCTGAAGTTCATTTGCCTGAACCCCTTAAAAATGTCCAGAGAGTTCTACATGCAAAGTCCGCAGTGGTCGGTTGCCCAACTACCCTGTCGATAGGCCGACGGCCTTGTCCAGCATAGATTTGAGTCACCTGATTTCAACATTCTTCATCGTGATGATAATATTCATGTTGCACCTCGCCATACTGGATCATTCTCATCCTTCATCTCTACTTTGTCTCCATCATAGCTCCACCGCTTCTCGTGCCTCCACCGACTCTATTCCTGCATCTTCACATCCCTTTCTCTTATCATATGGCCCTTGTGCATTTGTCATATACAAGCAATCGTGGATTCTGCTACATTCGTCGTAACTCCACTATAAGAAGTGCTCTAATCAACTTGTAAAGATAATCGCACTATCGTGCCTTCATCATCACAAGTGGCCCCTATTTTTACTTTAGAATATCAATTGCAACCAATGAAACAGATTGAGATATTGGCTTACTGATCCATTTTCTTCCACTATTCTTATATCATAGTCTCAAGTCTCTTCCCATGTTTTTCTTTCATGGAATACTTCTCCATGTCAAATCTCATAATTGATGCCATTGAAACCTAGTCTTAGATTCCGATCTACCTCCCGACATTCGCTTTGACACCACTTGTTGGGAAAACCGACCCGTAGTGGAAGAAGCGAGAAATTAAATGAGATAATCACAATGACAACGATTAAGCAACAATCGGCAATCATAAGAAGGCAATCCGATTTTACGCGAAAAAACTCTCACGAGTAAAAAATCATGGCACAAAGCGAATCCACTATGAAATCGATTCAAACCTGGATCATAGCCCACAAGAGAAATTCCAAGCTAACAAAGCTAATTCTCTCACCCTAGAACCCTCACAATCCCTCCTTATGCATATAAGATACCCTAATTCTCGTTTACACCCACTTATATAGGCAATAAACCCAAATTAGAAACATCTTACGTAAAACCGCGCAAGATCATGCAAACTGTATACTAGCAACCGCCACAGTCGATCTCCCGATCGGGGCTCTCGAGCCCACCGTCGATCACCCGACACCCAGAGTTTGGTCGCCCGAACCCCTCAAAATACTGTCCAAAGAGTTCTAGCGCAAAGTCTACATGCAAAGTCCACAATAGTCGGTCGCCTGACCACCCCGTCGATCGCCTAACGGCCCTGTCCAGCATAGATTTGAGTCACCCGATTCCAACAATCTAGACCATCAATCTTATAAAATCTTCAATGGATGGGACATCAACAATTGGAAAATCTAACTCCTCCATTGAAGGGATAAAAATAAATAGTTGTGAAAAATGTACAAAAATTATATAAAATGTGGATAGATCCTAACCCTTCCATTAAAGGACTAAAAGAAACAGTTTGGCTCTCTTGCAAAGCAGGATGGATGATATTTAGTGGGACAAATTGTAATCTATGGCTTAAATTTTGCTGTTTATGTTGTGGGACCCATTTTAGTGGTTTATAAAAGTAGTAATCCATTTTAGTATGACGCTCTAACTAGCCAATTAATTGTCACTTAATGGCTAGTCATGCTTGTTATCATTTTATATATTGGTTATTTTTGTCATGTACTAAAACACACACAACTGTATAAGGGTTCGTTTGGATTTGTGGTAAACATAGAAAAGGAAATACTATTTATGGAGAAACCTTATTTTCGAATGAAATATAATTTTTCTTATTTATTTTTCAACAATATTTTTCTATTTTCAAATTTATTGTTTGGTAAAATAAAATAAAAATCTTTAAAAAAGAATTCTAATAATTATCGGCACATGGTAGACTAGCACATTTAGCATGGGGTATTAGAAATGGACAAATGTAGATGTGGCATGGTATATGAACCTTTTTTTTTTTCTTTGGTTAGTCATGCAACCCACCCTAATTGTGGCACACATGATACATCTGAAGTGATTAAAGTTATATGGTGGCACATGTAGCACAAGAGATAATTGCACATTTAACACATGCAAGTAGCAATTGAAGTTAGAGGGTAGCTACTCCTACACATGGCATTTGTGGAGCGATTGAAGATGGAAGAAAGCATGTAGCACATTGGCATATGTAGGTTGCTTTGCACATGTTGGGGGTACATGTGGTATATTTGCACATGTGGGATGCAACAGAAGAAAGATGGTTGTGGAGTTGGCAAATTAGTACATGTGGGATACTTTGCACATGTGGGGCACAAGAGAAGATGAATGAAAGCTCTCGCGGCACATTAGCATGCATCATGGGCTCTCTTCACTTTGGCAAGCTAAGTATGCTCATGTCGCACCTCCCTTGTCTTCCTCTCCTCATCATCTTCCTTAACAAGAAGAATTTGTGTTTTACACTCTCTCACATAGTGCCCCATCTGCCTGCACCAGCGACAGGCTCCCCGCTTTCATTTCTTGTTCTTGAAAGAGTTCCCTTATACTACTTTTGCCCTACCTATAATGCATTTTTATGCAAAGTGAACAAAAGTATTATGTGAGCACATGTGGGGTGTAAGATCGAGAAGATGAGTGATTGCACATGTGACACATTGGCACATGTAGCATAATGACATCTAGGGCATAAGACATTGACATATTTGGCACATGTAAGGCTATTAAAGATGAATGATGTTTAGTTTTAATTCTTGAAAAGCTCATTTCCACTTCTATGGTCATTGTAGGAAAATGTCTATTTTTAGAGTGGAGGTGAAAAAATAAATTTATTAATTCTCTAATAAAAATGTTAATGAAAAATTTTAGTTAATTTATTATCACTCTGTAATGGAAAATTGTATTTTTTTAGGATGAAGGTGGAAAAATAAATTTATTAATTCTCTAATAAAAATATAAACAACAAAACGTGGTTAGTACAAACGTGGTTAGTACAAATTCCTAAAATGGAAATGATTCACAAACAATGGAAAGCTAGTCTTATGAATCTACAGAGGCTTAATAGGCATCTGAAAATTGAGCTGGAAGGTAGCATGACAAAAAATGGGGGAAAACTGAATATTAATTACATTGTTACAATTTCAATTAAAAAAGTACCATGATGGAAAACCACAATTAGTGAGGTACTTATTTGTGAAAATCCCTAACCCAAGTGTCAAAGCCTCATGATTAGATTTACCATACAATCACAACCCTTCAAGTAGTGTCCATTAAATGGATGGCTTAGAAAAATTTCCATTGGCCCAAATCCCTAACAAATGGAAATTGATCACACTATTAAATTATCACTGCAATCTTTGGGCTAGGCCCTTTAGGTCGTTGGGGCTGAGAATTTGGACGGTCCTGATTGGTTAAACGTATAACGCATGTTCGGTGGATTTATACATGAGTATGTCCACCATACTCTCCAAGGTATCCTAATTAAATTACTATTAAATCCATCAAATAAGGCATAATTACAACCATTATCAACCCTTAATCCCTAAGATTAAGAAAACACACTTTCCACAAAGATTACGTTACAAAACAATATTTCTGGAGTATAAATCAGAAATGATCATAACATACTGTCCATCTATGTGGGGCCCACCTGATGTGTAAGTACTATACTTTTGAGCTGTGTGGGGCCCACAGTGATGTGTAAGTGCCATCCAACCCATACATCAGATGTGCCAACCTGATCTAGAACTGATGTGGACCACACCAAAGGAACAAGTGGGCCACACCATGGTGGGTTGGAACCCTGGCGCACACGTTTGGAAATGGATTTCTGAAATTTAAATTTTGAAATGTATGAGGTGGTGGGAGATTGGGGTACACCTTTGAACCAAGTCATTATTATTTCTTTACCCTTAAAGTCAGTGTAATTCCTACCTCCAAAATCAATTTAAAAGAAGTAGTTTAAAATTATGAGCTCCACCATAGTTTAAAATTATGAGCTCCACCGTGATATATATGATATATCCGCTCCGTCCATTAATTTTAAATGAATATTTTAAGACGAGTTAAAAAAAAGAGATTGATCCAACATTCAAGTGGCACACACCATTGGAAACTGAGGCAATAAGAAATTTTTAAGGATAAGTGTTGGATTCCCTTTTTCCTAAGGTGTGGTCCACTTGAGTATTAGATTTGCTTTCATTTTTTTGTCCATGCATTGTGTTCATTTGCCAAAAAAGATAGATGGTGTGGATAAACCACATACATAACGGTGGGCCCCACCTATATTTGACCTTCTCCTCAATTTTACCAATACAATAAGTAGGCAGTCAAATCGTACATGAAAATGAAAAATAATCGGTATACATTTACATTGCATTTACCTGGGAATCGAAAAATTAAACAGGCGATACTATCTATGTATACACACATGAGTAAATAGTCTCGATTACACACGGACGCAGATTTCCTGCTATAGCCTTGCTGGGAATCTAGGTGGGGCCCACAATGATGTTTTTGAGAAATCCACGCTGTCCATCCATTTTGTGAGCTCATTTGAGGACGTGTGATGAAAAATGAACTGGATCCAAGACTCAAGTGGGCCGAAAACGTGAGGATTGTACATATACAGTTGAAATATTCGTGGGGCCACAGAAGTTTTGAATGAGCCTAATATTTTTCCTTTAAGTTCATCCCAGTAGGAATGAGGTTATGAGCAGTACGGATGGCATATAAACATCACTGTGGATCCCATAGAGGTTTCAACGGTAGGAATTTCCCTACCCACCATTACTTTTAGTACGGCCACTTGAGTCTTGATCTGAATAATTTTTTGTTACACTTACGAAAATGAGCTCACAAAATGAGTGGACAGAATGGATTTCACACAAACATCATGATAGCCCCACCTAGATTCTCAGGCAGGAACTCCCCGAGAAAGCCTTTCAAAGGAAATCCGCGTCCGTGGAATTTAAGTAATTCGAATCAAACTTTCCAAATAGTGGACCAAATGGTCAAGTCCAAAAATCTTATCCATCGTCCAATTCAGATCTCTGCTTAATGAACATCTGTGCATCGATTTTGGACCACTGAAATTTTTTGGTTTTAACCATCAATTAGATCTTCTCTGATCAGATAGTGAGTCTCGTTCTTTCAGTATTAAACTTGAGATGTAAAACACGAGTTTGGATCGTCTGCTCGCCTTGAATGGGATTTTTCTGTTTTCCGATGACTGGTTGGTCAGCTCAGTATATGTCATCACTGACTGCATTAAATGCCAGCACTAATACAGCCGTGCTGGTTTGGATTAATCACGTATTCAGTGCTGAGCTGGATTAATACGGCAGATTCAAAACTCAGGTGGGCCGCGCCAACAAAAAAATGGGAACACCAACGTACAACATTGAAACCTTCCTGTAGGTGACCATGAAAAATATCATTCTGTTGCAAAAGTTTTTGTCACTGGTAAGTGTTCAATACCCACTGTGTCGTGTGGTATGGCCCACCTGAGTTTTGATCTACATGATTTTTAATATCCTATCCTATTGTGACATTCTAAAACGGATGGACGGAGTAGATTTGTCACGGACATCACTATGGCCCCACAAAGCTCTGCCCCCGGGTTCAGAGGCAATCCGCCTCCCTTGCGTATAGAGAGCCACGCTAGAGTAACTCGCGGTAGGTACCTACCGGGGTTCCTTTAGGAAACCGAGAGCCACATGGGAGGAACTTTCATGAGATCCAAACCTTCCATCAGGTCCATTAACTCATGTTAGCCATTAAAACAAAAACTTATGATCATCCAAATCTAAGGAAGATCACACCACAGGACATAGATGAGATAGAACGCCAACAATTAGTTTTGTGCAGAACTCTCAGTTGTGTTTCTATTCCATCCAATCCATTAATCTGATTACCTCATGCCAATGAAAGAATTATCGAAAAATTACCATATTTGAAAATTCACATATACCATTCCACTTGAATTTGGATGTTTTAGGTATGTGGCTCAATGAAGTGTTGAATCGGCCTGAATTTGTGGATCAAGGCCCTTAAAGAGGTGGTATACTTAGTAGACGGTATGGATTTCATGCGAGTTAATTCCTTTTTCTTACGTTAGCGAAAGTAACCCAGGCAGGTACCTTGAGATGCCAAGTGCTTTCCACGTCTAAATACTCTCTCTCTCTCTCTCTCTCTCTCTCCTCTTCTCTTCTCTTCTCCTCTTCTCTTTAAAGAAAAGTCTATGAAATGTGGGGCCCAGACACGTTCCAATCATTAATAAACCCAACCCAAGATGGGAGATAGGGTTTTTCTCTTCAGTTACAAAAAGGCCCACCTCGGTACACTGTTTCTCCCTTTACAATTAATATCTTGCATTAAATTCAACTGTCCACGTTTAGAGCAATATTCCCCTCCAAAATCACCAAGTTTACACTACTTTTCCCTTCCTCATTAAAGCCTAATCTTATTTCCTGTCTTTCACTATCTTTCTCTCTCCATCTGGTCCTTCCACACTATAGTATAATAGATATAGTATAATAGATAGAGGGAGAGAGAGAGAGAGGAGAGAGGGAGAGGGAGAGGGAGAGAGAGAGAGAGAGAGAGAGAGAGAGAGAGATGGCCCTCGAGTTGCAAACCAATGCTACCATGTTCAAGAACCAGAACATGGATGCCATCGAATCCGGCAACGATAGTCGTATGAACTTCGACGACGATGGACGTGAAAAACGGACCGGTATGTTTCATTTCTCTTTCTTGATCTTTAGATATAGAGTACTTGTGACTGGTCTTGATTGGATTGAATTGGGTTGTTTTCATATAGGGACATTGCTGACTGCAAGTGCCCATATCATAACGGCTGTGATTGGATCCGGTGTGCTTTCGCTTGCATGGGCCATAGCTCAGTTAGGGTGGATAGCTGGTCCACTAGCTCTCATGATCTTCTCTGCAATCACTTGGTTTATGTCGACACTACAAGCAGATTGTTATAGATCTCCTGACCCAGTTACTGGAAAGAGGAACTACACTTACATGGAGGTTGTGAGAGCTAACTTAGGTAATGAATTAAACAGATATAATTCATTTAAGAAGGAAAATGATACTTATATAGCACTTCTTTTATGAGGTACCCCTCTCTTTTTTCTTTTGGGTATTAGATTAGCCTACTTTTGGTATTTTTCAGTTCATCTTTTCCTGTTAATGTATCGTGTGTAGGACATCTGAGCCGTGAAAAGGATGGGACAGACTACGAAGGTTACTTGCTAGCAAAAAAATCAGACCAATCCTACTCCTTAGGTGGGCCACAGGCTGTGGGTTTCGATGGTACAGCCAATCCTATAAGTGGGGCATCCTGATTTTTGTACAAGGTTATCTTCATGATCTGGCCCATCTTTTGAATGGCTCGGATGACGAGAAAGATGAGGCCGTATGTGAATATTTCTTTAGAAGTGGGTCATTGGCTGATCATTGATTTCGATAGTACAGCCAATCCTATTAACTGATGGGGCAACCTGATTTTTGCATATTGATCTTCATGATTTGGCCCATCTTTTGAATGGCTCGGATGATGGGAAATACCAGGCTGTATATGAATATTTCTCTTCTAGAAGAACTCCAAAGTTTAATGGGTTATTACAAAAAACCCCCAACTGAACTTTTTCTTTTTTAAAAACCTCCAAAAATTAAATGGGTTTCATTCCTTTTGGCCATTTTCTTTGCAGGAGGGATCAAATTCCAACTTTGTGGAATAGCCCAGTATGCAAGTCTCATAGGTTCTACCATAGGTTATACCATCACAGCATCTATAAGTATGGCGTGAGTCATTAAAGCCTCATATGCTACAAGATCCACATGATTCATTTAGTGGCATTAGCTGTGTCATAATGGCTTCTTGGTTTTTTTCTAATTTATTTATTATATATGCAGGGCTATTCAACGGTCCAACTGTTTCCATAAGAACGGTCACGATGCAAAGTGCTATGCCGCCAACAATGCCTTTATGATGATCTTTGCAAGCATCCAAATAGTTCTATCTCAAATACCGAACTTCCACAAGATATGGTTTCTCTCCATCATTGCAGCTCTCATGTCTTTTGCTTATTCTTCCATTGGCCTAGGCCTTTCCATTGCCAAGGTCGCAGGTTAGTCATACAGAGATAATATTTTTATTCTGGCCCTTTTTTCTCTTTGGGGTTTTGACTACTTATGTGTGTTTTCACTGTTTCTTAAATGGTGGTGACTCATCCACAGTTGGTGACGTACATCAATCTAGAGTGCCCAAATCATGAGACCTGATATTGGAGTTGTCATCGTAGAATCCTCGTCGATCAGATTGAGAATATGACTATTATCATTACTGCATGGCCCTTCTGTCATTAACGAGCAGGTGTTGCCCGGGTAACACCTTAGCGGGTGTTACCCTTACGGTGTTGGGCCCACCTTGATGAATTCTTTGTATATCCAAGCCATCCATCCGTTTCTCCCGGTAATTTTAGACCTGATCCCAAAACTTAAGAAGATCCAAATCTCAGGTGGACCACACCACTGGAAAAAGTAGTGAATGACCATTAAAAACATTTTGTGGGCTACAAAAGTTTTGGATCGATTCCATCTTTATATTTCCCCTTCATCCAGGTCTTCTTGACCTTATCAACAGATTGGATGGAAAATAAACATTTTGGTAAGTCCTAGGAAGTTTTTAATGGCAAACATTCAATCACCATTGTTTCTTATGGTGTGGTCCATCTGAGTTTTGGATTTTCTTAATTTTTAGAACCACATCTTAAAATGGGCTGAAAAAATGAATGGACGGTACGGATATACATATATATATATCAAGGTGGGCCCCACGGTAAGGGTAAAACCTAATCCGCTCCCCTATTCTTTTACTAGTCGTGGATTTTCAAGATGACTAGGGCTGTCAATGGACCGGATTGGCCCGACGGGTTATTGTGCCTGGCCTGCTTTAGGCCGAGCTTGGACTAGAGTATCAGGCCTGCAGGTCAGGTTCAGGCCTAAAGTATAAGCTCGCCTTTCGAATTAGTTGACTTAGGGGGTGTTTGGTAAAACTTAATTTCACAACTTATCACTTAAAAATCATATTTTTAGTGATTTTAGTAATTCAGACCATTTGGTAATTAAAAAAATTTAAGTGCTTAATTGGAAAAATCACTTAAATTAAGTGGATTATTTTCAGCCATGACAACTTGACTTAAAACTTATAGCTGAATGCGGTAAGTGGTTCATCTTTAAATTTTTAGATAAAAATTGACAAAAGTATCCCTATTAACATTTAATAATGATAAGGATTACCCTTCTTTGTTTACTTTCCAATCTATGACACCATTCCCCGCAAGTACTTGAAGTCACCAAATTCTATACGCCCCCAGCATAATGCATGTATTATATCTACATACATCTATCCATTTGGAGAGATCATTTTAATGCATGAGCCCAAAAATGAGATAGGTCCAAACCTCAGGTGGACTACACCACTGAAAGCAATGGGGACAATGATGCCCACCATTGAAACCTTCTTAGGGCCCACCATGATGTTTATTTACCATCAACCTTGTTCATAAGAACACAAAGACCTAGATTAAGGGAAAACACAAATATTAGCTTGATTCGAAACTTTTGTGGCCGCAATAAGTTTTTAATGGTAGTTTTCAGACAAATTATCAATCAGATTTTTCAGTCTTATAAGTACTTAAATTCAGCACTTTAAGTTCTCAGTACTTAAATTAATTTTCAGGCTTAATTTTTCAGTTTACCAAACAGCACCTTAGACTAGCTATTCAAAAACCCGACAACCCGACCTAACTCAATTATATGTTTTAATTTAAAATTTAAATTAAAATATCTACCCACCTTTTAAAATTTAAATTGTTTACAAATTTTTTCTAAAAATTCATTGTCTTCTTAGAACTTTTTTTATTTTTTATAGTGTGTTGATGATTTTTTTCACGAAGGAAAATTTCTCTCTATGTAAAAGGCTGGGCTTGGTCTAGGGCCGAGTTTGGGCTGGACCTGCATTTGTACCTTGGGTCGGGCTTGGGCTAAACTATTGTGTCCCGTCACGGGTCCGAGCCGGGTTTGGGCATATGTGGAGAGAGGCGGGCTGAGCTTAGACAGAGCTTGGCCCGGCCCTAACCCGGCCCATCGACACCCCTAAAGATGAGTTCACATCTTACAAACGTGGCCCAAAAGTCATAGTGATCAAATGAATTTTTAACCGTCCCATACTGGCCGTTGAATGGAGCATTATCAGTGTGATTTTTGGGATGTATTCCTTCCACGATGACGACAGCAATTTAGCCAGTCGAGATTGCTATACATGTATGCCACGTGTATGGTGGATGAGTAACCACCCCATATAAGAAATGATGGAAAACGTGCATGGTATTCCTGTCATTGCATGCATTGAATGGGGTGGAAATGCAGGAGGGGGTCACGTGAGGACGACCCTAACAGGCGTGACAGCGGGTGTAGATGCATCGGGGAGTGAGAAGGTTTGGAGGACTTTCCAAGCGCTTGGAGATATTGCGTTTGCCTATGCCTTCTCTACTGTCCTCATCGAAATACAGGCACTCTCTTTTTTACTCTTCTTCTCATCTTTTCAATCTGTGGGGTCCACCGTGATGTTTGTGTCATATCCACTCCGTCCATTCGTTTATAAAGCTTGTTTTAGTATGTTATACTAAACTATAAAGGAGATCCAATGCTCAAGTGGGCCACACCATAGTAAAGAGTGGGGATGGAAACGCCAACCTTTGAAACGTTTCTGGACCCACCGCTGATTTTTTCTGCCGTCCAGCGCGTTCATAAGGTGATTCCCACCTGGACGGAGGCAACACAAATATGAGATTGACACACAGATTTCTGTGCCAAGAGGGTTTCAAAGGTGGATGTTTATTCACCACTTTTTGTTGACGCGTGGTCCACTTGTGTTTTGGGTCTCCACTATATTTGGTGTTCACACCCTAGAATGAGTTGGCGAAACGGATGGGTGGAGTGGATATAACATAAATATCATGGTGGACCCACGTAGGTTCAAACGTATATTACCATACGTGCGAGGGTGCGAGCTTATATGGGGCCCACCGTGATGCGTACTTGGAATCCAAACCGTGCATCAGGTGTGTCGCCTCATGTTCATGTATTTAGCAAAAAATCAGGAAGATTCATTGCTCAGATAGACCACGCCATGGTGAAAACAAATCTCTGAAATTCCTTCATCCGGGTGGGGCACATCTTATGAGTGGATTAGATGGCATATCCACAGCAAGTTGAGCCCCAAACGTAAGCTGCGGGTTTCTAAGGTGGGCGACTCTCTCTCCATTGCTCCTCGTTGATCTTTCTGTTGTGGCCCACTGAGTTCTGATTGGGCTGATTTTTTATTTACGGGACTAACTTTGGGGACCTCAATTGATGGACGGATTGGATGGCACATAAACATCGTGGTGGGCCCAACGCTGCTCGAACTCATGGGAATTCGAACCCATCTGGCGAAAAAAAAAAAAGGTGCATGCATGCCTAAAACCGGGGTTACACAGTCCCCTATAACCCAAAGTTCTGTGGGGCCCACAACGATGTTCTTGCTATATCCACTCCGTTCATCCGTTTCGTCAGCGCATTTTAGTACATGATCCTAGACAGAAGGATGATGCAAAACTCAAGTTGGCCATACAAAAGGAAACGATGAGGATGGAGACAGCCACCATTGAAACCTTCCTGGTTGCCATCGTGATATTTAGATACCATCCAACCCGTTCATAAGATCAAAGGGTCAGGATCTTCCATTTTATAAAAGAATTTTGGGTCTTCCTGTATAAAAGGAAACCTAAAGATCAACGGTCAGCAAATCAAACACATGCGAGATTATGTGCATATGCATGCAAGGCGAGACTATCGGAAAGTTCAAGATCACCACCATTTTTAATGGTGACACATCAACCAAAAACATGGCATAGTTGTACTGCAATCTGGACCATTCAAATCGCTGACCTAGTTTGGATGGAGCATAACCCAAAAATACACTTACTAGATAGCCATCTCTTTTTTTCCAATTGACGTTTTACCACTCAACGTGCTTTTAACTCTCCATTTCGTGGTCACCAATTGCATGGTTGTAATTGTTCAATGAGTGTGAGTTTTCAGCCATGCTCCATCCACAATGTGATCCATAATTTGGACGGTTCGGATGTCATTACACGTGTACCAGATGAAAGAGGACAGTCATCACCACTTTTTACATATAAACTGGTAGAGCTATACATGAGTGAAGCTAGCTCAGTTGGCTCACTCGACTCGGTTCGAACCAGCTCAATTCCACTCGGTTCAAAGGCTGGGTTCAAACTAAGTCGAGCTACTTCCTTCTTTGAGCTGAGTTCGAGCTGACCTTAGATTAACTCGAAGCTTGGTTAGTGCTGACTCGATTGGAGTTTGACTTGACTTTGTGTAGTTGGAAAGTAAGGTTTTTTAGTCTCACATTGGATGTGAGCAAGGGAATAAAAAGGAGAGTTGTCGATAAAATCAGCAGTAATGGGGTGTCAACGGGCCTAGGTTACCTTTGGTCTCGGATTTTGAATTGTTTTAGGCTGGGCCATATTCTAATTTTAAGCTTTTTCAATGCTTAAAATCAGTTTAAAGCGGCTCAAACTTATCTTAAAAGCTTGACCGAACCAAGTTGAGCATACTATTTCAGCTCGATGGCTGAGCTAAGCCGAGCTAGAGCTAGAATTGTCTACTAGTCGAGCCAATCTAGAACCTAGCTCGATTCCATTCAGTTCAGCGTACTAGCTATATACACCGGTGAATTAGCATGTGTGTTGCACACACTGGAAAGAAGAAAGGAGAGGAGAAATTGAGAAGAAGGAAAAAAAAAAAGGGCCATAAGAGAAAGAAGAGGGGTCCAAATGGAGATTTATCATGTGGCCCACTTAAATTATTCGGGTTGATGTCCTGACATAAGGCATTGCAATAGATGTACAGATGTATTTTAAACCGTCTTCTTAAAATGCCTTATGTAATTTCTGTTGAATGGGCTCGTCATACTGGCTACATGCGAACTCAAAGAGAGGTGGGAGCCGTACACGTGGCGGTGGAAACAGGCGGGCCTAAGGTTGAATCTGGCCCAGATTATGAACTAGACGGGCGGGCCTGATGACCCAGGCCTATTCAAATTATTTGATTTTGCCTGGCCTGGGCCCAGTCCATTGCTAGCCCTACCTTCATAGCGATTGGTCTGAGAATAGAGGCCCATGGGATGAGATGGACCATCCCTCAGGGTGGCTGGGTTGAGCTTAACTTGGACAGTAGTGAATGCTTCATGGGTCGGGTCTAGAAATCCCAAGGCCCATTTCAAGTGCTACCCGATTCAAGGTCTATGGCTGTTGACGTGCCATGTGGATTGCAGGACACTCTAAAATCTAGTCCCCCGGAGAACAAAGTGATGAAGAAGGCTACCTTCATAGGCGTGACCACCACAACCACATTCTACATGCTATGCGGGTGCGCAGGATACGCAGCCTTTGGCAACGACGCTCCTGGCAATTTCCTAACCGGGTTCGGGTTTTACGAACCCTTCTGGCTCGTGGACTTGGCTAACATGTGCATCGCTGTCCATCTAATCGGCGCATACCAGGTATGGTGGACCCCACTGCAGGATAAAGGCCGAAGATGAATTTGAACGGTTGAGCTGCGCCCACAGGTCCCAAAAGTGGCACGCTTGCGATAGATCTGTCCTTACACAACGATGGGTTTCTGTGCACGCATCTGGCCTATTCATCAGGTGGGCCACAGGTTCACTTGATCATTGGCCATTGGGGGGTATTCATTCAAAGGGAGCGCTTCAGTAGACCCCTGACTGTGTGGCCCTACGTGATGTAGGTGCCTTACATCCATGCCGTCCATCCGTTTTGACAGTTCATTTAAGGGGACGATCACAACAAAAATGAAGTAGACCCAAATTTCAGGTGGACCACACAACAGGAAACAGCGGTGATTGATACCAATGATTAAAAACTTCATGGGGGTCACTGAAATGTTTATTTGCCATTCAACCCGTTTATTCAACCCGTTATCAGCTCACAAGGACCCTGGATGAAGGGACCACACAAATATCAGCTTGAACCAAAACCTACCAACAACAAGTTTTTAATGGTCAATCACCACTGTTTCCTGTGGTGTGGTTCACTTAAGATTTGGGTCTGTGTTCACCAATGATCTGTCGAAATGAATGGAAGGCATGGATGTATGGTAAATACATCAATGCAGGCCCCACAGTAAGAAATCCACTATAGCCCCATTCAAACCGTTCAATTTCCTCAATTTTGATCACTAAAGTGGCCCACCTCCACAAATTGCAATTTGGTGGTGATTGGAGTTTTTAGTACCCTAACACAAAAATCTCCGACCGCAGGTATTCTGTCAGCCCATTTTCCAATTCGTCGAAATGAGGGCCCACGATCGTTGGCCCGAAAGCCGATTCCTAACGGCTGAACACGCCGTTAACTTTCCTTTACTTCCCAGATTCTCCGGCAACTTCTTCCGTCTTGTTTGGCGCACGGGATTCGTGATCTTAACGGCCGTTATAGCGATGATATTCCCTTTCTTCAACGACTTCGTAGCCCTGCTTGGAGCGTTTGGATTCTGGCCGTTAACGGTGTATTTCCCAACGGAAATGTACCTGGCCCACCACAAGATCAAACGGTTTTCTGCCACGTGGACTTGGTTGAAGGTCTTGAGTGGGGTTTGCTTGATCGTGTCCGTTGCTGCTGCGGCAGGGTCTATTCAAGGGCTCGCAAAACATGTGGTGGCCTACAAGCCCTTCCAAACCCCACATTAGATTGGGGTAATTTACATTTGTGCCATTGGATGTCGATAATTAATAATTATATTGTCATGGGAGGAAGGCTAGTTGAACACAGCTCATGATACACACTCTACTCCCAAGGAGTCACCTGGATTAATTGTACACGATCCAGACCGTTCATCTGACAATCTGGCCATTAATGGACCATGACCCAAAAATTCATGGTGATCGAATGATCCTAATTGCTTCATTTGTGGGAAAAAGGAATAACAACTCATCTTGGGCTATTTTCAGATGGATCCATTAGGATCATTCGACTGGTCCGATTTATGGGCTATAAACCAATTACGGTGGAGATTGCCAGACAACTGTCCAGATCTTACACGCATCTTCCAGGTGTCCCAACAAGTGTGTGATATGAAGTGCACAACTATCATTCCTCTTTTTAGTATTTTACTGGTTGTGGCATCGTGTAATGGAGAAATCTTGTTTCTGTGAAATGGAAATAATTCCATTTAGTTATTATTCCTTTTCTTTTCTTTTTTTAATCGGGATCCTCTGCTTGAACGGAGTAGCTGATGCCTCTTTGAGTTCTGACAATATCAGGCTGAGCTGGCCCAATGAAAGAGGTGAGAAGAAGGATTTCTCTACTTGATTCGGGTAGAGGATTTGATTTCTTTCTTTTTTACCATATGCCATGCCATGGTATGCCATTGTTCCAGACCGATATAGGCAGCACTCATATCTAAACCCACTAATGGATATGCACCCGAACGGATTGAGTAGCTAGAGATGGATGGTCCTGTCTGGGGCTCTTGGGGCCCACTGTGATATATATATTATCTGCTTGGTCCGCTTGTTCCATCTATTTAAATAGATCATTTTAGGGCATTAGCCCAAAAATGAGAGAGATCAAATGATTAAGAGGACCCCACTATAGGAAAGGTGGGTAGAAATTTGAGCTCTGCATTCAATGGGCTACTACTTAATATATTCTACCTCAAAGAGCAAGCCATTTTACACCTTGGGTGGGCCACAACATATGAAATAATGGATGGTCAGAAGAAAAGGTTAATTTAGTCTGGATATTTTATACATTTTGGCCCACCAAAATCGTGTTTTTTTCTGCGGGCCTGATCTAGTTCGTCACTATATATAAGTGTGTATAAATGAGTTCAGGTATATACCCACTCCTGGCACAATTATTTATGAGGCTAAAAAAAAAAGAAAGAAAGAACCCACACCCACACCAGTTTAGCCACCATTCCCGGCTCATGTCAGGCAGGCTCACGAGCCCATTGGCTCCACCTGGCCCATAGACACTAGCAAAAGTGATAGAGAAATCCAACCCAAAAAAAAAGGGGTCCTGATGTGTTAGAATCATGAATAGTGTGTTGGGTTAGGAGCCCCGCAACTGGAAGCAATCAAAGCAAGGTGAGGAACACACCACAATGGCAATCAACAAGCAAATCATCACACACAAGAAGGTAAACCGATTTTTACGTGAAAAAACCCCTCAAGGGTAAAAAAAACCACTGGCACAAAGCGACAACAATCCACTATGAATCAGAAATTACAAGAGATTACAGAAGAAATACTCTGGATCACAGCCCACAAGAGAAATCCCAAGCTACCCGAAGCTAATTCTCACATGAGAAGGACAAACACAGCCCTTTCCCTCAACCTAGAAAACTCCAAGCTTCCTCCCTAGCTCTTTCTCTCATCCTAGAACCCTCTCAATCCCTTGGCCCATTGGTGGCCACTGGTAGCAACCCTAATCTTGGATTACATCTCCTTAAATAGGAGAAAAATCAGAATTAGAAACTCCTTACGCAAAACCGCGCAAGAAACCAAGTCCAAAAAGGAAACTGCCCAACCGGTCGGACCCTCCCACCGGTCGGTCGGCCGATCGGTCGGATGGCCCAAAAAAGGCTCCAGTGTTCTTGCTGTCTTCATCTCCAACGTGACCGACGCCGGCTGACCGGTCGGTGGTCTTCATGCAAGAAGGTTTGAGGTGTCCAAGCCCAACAAACTCCACAACGACTCAAATCTTCATGCAACACCTCACCACGTACCATCTTCATCTCTACTTCGTCATCATCATAGCTCCACCACTTCTCATGCCTCATCGACTTTAAACTTACACCTTCATCACCCGCTTACTCATGTGGCCCTTGCGCATGCCACACACAAGCAATCGTGGATCCCGCTGCCAATCCCACAGCTTCCACCATGAATAGTGCTCCCGATCAAACCCGATCGCAGTCGACAAACTTAATTGAGATATTGGCGTACCGATCCACCTTCTTCAACTCTACTTCCTTCATAGATGTCAATCGCTTTCTATGTTTTTTTTTTCACGGAATCCTTCTCCACAACGAATCTCATGCTAGAAGACGTCATTGATGTCTCGCCTCAAATTCTCTCTGCCTCTTTCGCAACTTTGATACCACTTGTTGGGGTTAGGAGCCCCGCCGCGGAAGCAATCAAAGCAGTACGAGGAACACACCACAATGGCAATCAACAAGCAAATCATCACACACAAGAAGGCAAACCGATTTTTACGTGGAAAAACCCCTCAAAGGTAAAAAACCACAGTACAAAGCGACACCAATCCACTATGAATCAGAAGGTTACAAGAGATTACAGAAGAAATACCCTGGATCACAGCCCACAAGAGAAATCCCAAACTACCCGAAGCTAATTCTCACATGAGAAGGACAAACATAGCCCTTTCCCTCAACCCAGAGAACTCCAAGCTTCCTCCCTAGCTCTTTCTCTCACCCTAGAACCCTCTCAATCCTTGGCCCATTGACGGCCACTGGCGGCAACCCTAATCTCGGATTACATCTCCTTAAATAGGAGAAAAACCGGAATTAGAAACTCTTTACGCAAAAATGCACAAGAAACCAAGTCCAAAAAGGAAATTGCCCGACCGGTCGAACCCTCCCACCGGCCGGTCAGGCCGACCGGTCGGATGGCTCAAAAAAGGCTCCAGTGTTCTTGCTGTCTTCATCTCCAACGTGACCTACCGACCGGCCGGTGGTCTTCATGCAAGAAGGTTTGAGGCGTCCAAGCCCAACATAGTGTTCTTATCCGCTCAGTTTGCATGGCTGGGGGCCATGGTTTTGTGATCAGAACCGTGTTATTGATGGACCACACCATGGATAGTAGGTAACCCTGAAGTTTTTCATATTAAAACTACAGGCCGGCATGTCAGCTTGGCTTAGGACTGGTCTTGGACCCATTAGCTTGGTCCATTATCTAGGCTTCGGCCTTGCAGTCATGGCCTGATTGATAAATGGGTGGGGTTTACGCTCAGGTGCTTTTGCACACTTTTCTATTAAGACCAAGCAGGACCAATGCCCATTAATGACTTCAGTGGGCTAGAAATCCTAGGCCAGATTACTGAACATGATGGAACCAGACACCCCCCAAGTTTTAGACCGGGTGAAAAATCAGACGACTCAAAATTAGGACCGTTGACAGGCCAGAACCATGTTGGACTCAGGTCAGCCCATGCCAGCTAAAGAAAAATCTAGCCTGTGGTCTGCCTCGGCCCATGGCTTGCCAACACAACAAGCGCGATCCCAGCCCAGGAATGGCGAGTTCACCCTCTATCATGTAAGATCTAGGATATTCGTTACATGTCCCGACATCTCATGATCTATTACCAAAATGCCCTTAACACCCTAAACGGTCCTAGCTAGGCTGCATTCATTACTCATAGATGGGCTCTATAGGTAAATTGAGCCCATAGCCCAGCCCACATGTCCCAACCATTCATGATATATTACCAAAATGCCCTTAACACCCTAAACAGTCCTAGCTTGGCTGCATTCATTCTGCACAGACGGGCTCTATATGTAAATTAAGCCTAGCCCACATGTCCGGACCATTCATGATCTATTACCAAAATGCCCTTAATACCCTAAACGGTCCTAGCTAGGCTGCATTCATTACTCATAGATGGGCTCTATAGGTAAATTGAGCCCAGAGCCCAGCCCACATGTCCCAACCATTCATGATATATTACCAAAATGCCCTTAACACCCTAAACAGTCCTAGCTTGGCTGCATTCATTCTGCATAGACGGGCTCTATAGGTAAATTAAGCCTAGCCCACATGTCCCGACCATTCATGATCTATTACCAAAATGCCCTTAACACCCTAAACGGTCCTAGCTAGGCTGCATTCATTACGCATAGATGGGCTCTATGGGTAAATTGAGCCCAGGGCCCAGCCCACATGTCCCAACCTTTCATGATATATTACCAAAATACCCTTGACACCCTAAACAGTCCTAGCTTGGCTGCATTCATTCTGCATAGACGGGCTCTATAGGTAAATTGAGCCTAGCCCACATGTCCCGACCATTCATGATATATTACCAAAGTACCCTTAAACAACTTAGCTGGGCTGCATTCATTCCGCATAGATGGGCTCTATAGGTAAACTAAGCTCGACCGACATGTCCCGACCGGTCATGATATATTACCAAAGGAAGCGGATTGCATACTTCCCCCACCGGGATGATAATCCAGCCGGGCAGAGATCCGTGGAGCCCACCTTGATGTCGGGGTGTTATCCACACTGCTCATCCCTTTTATCAGATCATTTCAATGCGTGAGCCCAAAAACAAGGCAGGTCCACAGCTCAAGTAGACCACTCCAAAGAAGCAGCGGTGATAGTGACACATACCATTGAAACCTTTCTAGGGGCTACCGTGATTTTTTTTACCATCCAAATTATTCATAAGGTCATGTAGACCTGGATGAAGTGAAAACACAAATATCAGCTTTAATCCGAAACTTCTGAATCTCCTAAAAAGTTTTTAATGGTGGGCGTTGAATCTCCACTTTGTGGTCCACTTAATCCTTGGTTGTACCTCAATTTTGGGTTCATTCCCTATCTGAAAATATGGATAGACAGGGTAGATAAGACCCTTACAACACAGTGGACCCCACAGAGCCCTGCCAGAACGGATTATCATCCAGCAGGGGTAGGATGCAATCCGTTTCCAATACCAAAATGCCTTTAGCCACCCAAACAGTCCTAGCTGGCTGCATTAATTATGCATAGATGGGCTTTAGACGTAAACTAAGCTCGGCCCACATGTCCCTGACTATTCATGATATATTACCTAAATACCCTTAACACCCTAAATAGGTCTTAACTGGGCTGCATTTATTCTGCATAGATGGGCTCTAGCAGTAAGCTAAGCCCAACCGACACGTCCCCACCATTCATGATATATTACCAAAATGCCCTTAACACCCTAAATAGTCTTAGCTGGACTGCATTCATCCTGTATAAATGGGCTTTAGAGGTAAACTGAGCACAGCCCACATGTCCCAACCATTCATGATATATTACCAAAATGCCCTTAACACCCTAAACAGTCCTAATTGGGATGCATTTCATTCTGGATAGATGGGCTTTAGAGATAAACTTAGCTCGGCCCACATGTCCCCACCTATTCATGATGTATTACCAAAATGCCCTTAACACCTTAAACAATCCTAACTGGGCTGCATTCATTAGAGGTAAACTGAGACCGGCCCACTTAATAAACGGTCTCAATTTTAAGTCCGACGACCCTTGGGTCCAATACAACAACCCATGCCCGCCCTAGAGTGGAACATGCCTGAGAGCTCGATGGGCTCGCCAAGCCCGGTGCCACCATTGCATGTTCGTAGTAGATACACGTGTACATTCACATACACGTGTAGATTTAAGCATGGATATATGAATTGTTTTGGAATGTGATTAGTAAAAAAAAAAGGGAATTTGACTAAGGGGTGTGGTCTTCAATATAGCTACATCCCTTTCTATAGTGTTGCCCCCCTCACTCCCCTCCAACCATCTCCTTTCTCTTATTAAAATAATCCATTTTTATTTTTTAATTATTTATTTAATAATTCTCTATCTATCCAAGAGTATAAATAATACTCTATTTTTATCATCGTTTTACATGCAATCTTATTATAATTCAAGAATGTCCCATTGGACCGCCATAAAATGACTGATTTGCCCATGCCAAAATAGGTATATTTTGCCCTAATGTGGTAAGGTTAGCAGATATTGCCTTTTCGTCCATCTGGACCGTCCAACACAAATCTCGCCTTATGGGTTAGAACCCATCTAAAATTAGAACTGATTAGATGCTTCTAAAGTTCAGATCGATGGGCTTTTTGGCGGGCCCTCGTTGAGTGTCTAAGGTTAGGCAATTGATCGAACTGTTTGGATTATCCAATCGGTGTAATTTTTTAACTGTAATTCAATAGAGAGGTGGCCTATTGATCCAACGGTCCAGATTTGATATCTATTCACTCTTTAGGATGACTAATAGCATACTGTAAAAATGTATCATTAAACCATGTGCATCGCACAATCCCTGCATGTGCATCAATCCAGACCATTTAACAGACTTCGCGCCTCTAATATCGCCACCTTCCAAACACGACATACGTGTGGGGCCCTCATTGCCAAATCCATGGAAAAATTACATGAGCCGTTGATTTGAATAAATAAATAAAGGCCACAGACCACAGATTGAGTGCTTAGGATCATCCATTCAGTGAGATTTTTGGTCTCCTGTCAGTCTAGATGGGAAAGGTAGTCTTCAGCATTATGAAAATCAGAGGGTCAAAATAGTCATTTTACTCTCAAGTGGGCCACTAGCCATTATTTTTTATTTTTATTTTTTATTTTTCTCTTTTTATTGAAGCAGACGAAAATTGGTACAAAGCAAGGCACCGGGACTTGATCCAGAAACACTACCTAATAAGGGTTTTAAAATGGACGCAGATTGGGTACTACCCCAACCATGACCTAACTAGAGATGGACGGTCCTGGCAGGGGCTCTGTGCGGCTATCTTGATGTATGTGTCCTATCCACGCCGTCCATCTATTTTAACAGATCATTTTTGGGCATGAATACAAAAAGGAGGCAGATCTAAGACTTAAGCGGACCGCACCACAGAAAACAGTGGGGATGGAATGCCTACCGTTGAAAACCTCTTGGGGGCATAGAAGTTTTGGATCAGGCCGATATTTATGTTTTCCCTTCATCCAGGTCTTTCTGACCTTATGAACAGGTTGGACAGCATACAAACATCACGGTGGGCCCTAGGAAGGTTTCAACGGTGGGAGTAATTGTCACCATTACTTCCTGTGTTGTGATCCTCTCAAGCCTTCTATCTGCCTCGTTTTTTGGATCATGCTCTAAAATGATCTTTCAAAATGGATGGACGGCATGGATAAACACATACATCACGGTGGGACCCCAGAGACCCTGCCAGGACAGCCTGTCTCTATCTAGTGGGGTTAGTAACCAATCTGCCCCCTTTTAAAAAGGTTATAAAATATTATTTTGAACATCCGAAATCAGATTTCAATTTGGTTATAAAAATTATGGGTGTATAAGCCATCTCAACCGTCCAATCAGGGCATATGCTAATCCATCCAGACCCCATCCAACAAAAATCACCACTTCTTGGATGGCCATATACTAAAATTCTCATCCTTTGTATGTCACTACTAAAACCTTAATCAATGGCCGCCGTTAGGCCAGCAATGAAAATTAATTGGATGGTTAGGATCATTCAATGGAGATTTCAAGATGATGGCCCATTTTATTGTAAGGTCAGGATCAGTAGGCATATGTACTAACAGTAGAATTTTCTCCATCCTAGATGGACCATGCCCCTTTCAGTGTTAGCCCACAAATACGTGGTTAAGAAGAAATGCACCAACAGTCCATATTCAACGGTGAAAAGACCCAAGATACGATCTTATCATTTGGGAGTTTTTGAGCAGGGTCCATCCATGATGGGTTCCATCAAATCAACGGCGTAGATAAAACAGAAATGGGCCTTACATGTGTAGATTCGATGTACAACATAAAAGTTCCTTATACCTTGGGAAGGTCAGCCCCTTAGATGCTGACTAGGGGTATGTGATAATGATGCGAATTTAAATTTAAAATATCGAATTCAAAGAAAAATATTAAATTCATTAGATTACTTGTAATAAACGGTTGATAGCGGATTAGGTGTAGCCCAGCCTCACCCAAGACACTGCGGTGGGGCTGATCTTGATAACTGTATTCTATATCCACACCGTCCATCCATTTTTGTAGATCATTTTAGGTCATGATCTCAAAAAAATGAAAAGAATCAAATTTCAGGTGGACCATATCATAGGAAACAATGGCGATTGACCATTAAAAACTTCTTGTGGGCCACAGATTTTGGATCAAGTTAATATTTGTTTTTATTATTATTATTATTATTTCTTCATACATGTTTGTGTCACCTTAGCAACAGGCTGGATGGCAAATAAACATTGCGGTGAGCCTTAGGAAGTTTTTAATGGTGGCTGTTCAATCACCACTGTTTCCTGTTTCCCATAGTATTGTCCCTTAGGAAGTTTTTAATGGTGGCTGTTCAATCACCAATGTTTCCTGTTTCCCATAGTATTGTCCACGTGAGATTTGGATCTGCTTCATTTTTGGGCTGCCCTAAAATGATTTGGAAAAGCAGATGGACGGCATGGATGTAGAATACATACATCAAGGTGGCCCCACAGTGAGGGCTACACCGTCTTCAGTGAGGTCTGAGCCACACCTAATCTGCTCCCTGATAATTGTGTGTTCTTATCCATGTCTTTATAATCTATAAATAAGTTACAAAAAGAGAAGTGTGTGTGCGCGCGCTTATCTGGATACATACAAATGCAATACTATTCATTGCAATATGTTATTTTATGCTATCCATGCTCCATTTTAAAATCTTGAAAGATAAGATGATTGGTGATATTACATGTCATCTTGAGGAGGAATAATAATGATATGTGATCTTGATAAGATTGTTGTAAAGGATGGTCAGTCCTCATCTAGATGGACATAAATATAATTGTATTCTTTCACATACATTATTTCAATATGGCACATGCAATGCATGTGTCGAGAGTAAGGGAGAGAGAAAAGGAGATACACAGAGGGAAAGATTATGGCTACATGTAGATGTTGGCTAGATGCAGAAAGAGAAAGAGAGAGAGGAGTACCAAAATGGTCTCAATGGTGGGTGACCCATTTATAACTTTTCCTACGTTGCAATCAACTAAGTATTAGATTTGTCTTGGTCATATGCTGACCTTCTAACACTAGCCGATCAAACCAATGTATGTAGTCGATGTAACATATTGAATATGGGTGGGACCCATATACAACACCTTAATATTATTATAGGTGCAGGCTACATGAAAAGAGGAAGAAACATTGAAAATGGTGTGGCATGAAAGAATTGAAATAATAAAAATACCCTTGCTTGAATGGGCACACACATCCCATTTTTCAAAATGTTGATGCCCCTCCATGGCTAATTGCCGAGGTAGAATTGGCCAAACGTTGCTTGCATTACATATAGTCGAGATATTAAGAAAAACAAACTCCCAAACTCCCTATGCTATCTGATGCCAAATAAATGGAAATGGACTATTATCACACAAAAAAAAAATGTCATTTTTGGCCCTATGTTAGAGTCTTGCTGATCAACAAACGTACACATCTTCGACTTGCAAAAACACTGCTCATTGTGGAACTGTTTTTTGTGATCAAAGCATTGATCTAATGGCCCTCAATGTGGCTATTGATGCCCCCTAAGATCTCCTTGATCGGGTAATTCCAAGTGCTATACTGACAAACAAACCTTTAGAAGGGGGAAAAAGTATAGCCATAATCTGCATTAGATGAAGCAAATATCAACGGGTCAGGATCATTCAGTACGAGAGTTTCTAGGGCAATCATCCATGTTGTTGTTGTGGATGGTATGGGTCAGGTTGTAAATGCAACTTGTTTAATTCTAAATTGAGTTGGTCTAGTTCTAATTTCCATTTAACATAAGTTTCCTCTTAACTACATTCTTTAGCAAGATTTTAGGTTTTAGAGACATGGAGATGTGCCTTGGGAGTTTTCTGTGATAATCATGTACCACTCAAGCTAAATGGGAAATTTAATTTATAGGATAGCTGAAAGACCAGCTATGCTTAACGGGACAAAATGTTGGACGGTTAAAGAGCAACACGTTCACAAGATGAGAATAGCTAAATGATGATCTTGAGGTGAATTAGTAACAAGATGAGGAATGGTAAAATAAGTAATTAATGCGTTCTAAAAAAACCTTAAGAGTAGTATCAATAGATGATAAGATAAGAGAAAGTAGACTTAAATGGTTTAGTCATAAGTTATATTTAAGTTGGTACAAGTTGAAGGCTTCAAAAGGGTAAGGAAAAAGCCCAAACAAATATGGATGAAGGTAATAAGAAAATACTTAGAAGTTTGGCCCTTGATAGAGTGAAATGGCATACACAATTCATGTGGACTACCCCAATTAATTGGGAAAAGACTTAGATGATGATGATGACCTTAATTGAGGTACTCTTTAAGTATTGGATTTGAATATCTAGTTTAATGTATGTCCGAAAGCTGAGTCTAGTTTTCACATGGCTTTGAAACCTGGTGGATCATGACTCAAGCGAGTCAACTCGGGTGCAGCCCTGCCTAATCTAGTTCGTTACGAGGAATCATCCCTAAAGTGACCCCTGACTCAAGCAAGTCAGGGCTATACACCTTTAGACTTGGGTGAGTTGCAAATTAACTTGAGACCAGATGAGTTGACCCTAGACTCAAAATCTAAAAACCATGATTTTTCCATAATTCAAAATGGCCTTTTTAAAAATCAAGACTAATGGAAGGAAAGTTGGGTAAACAATGGGAGGTTCCAGACCCGGGTCACTAATATTTGTGGTGATATTTCATATCTAAGCCAGGCAGTTTATTATTAGGTCATATGACTCATATCTAATTACCCATCTAGTTAGCTTAAATATCTACACCATTGACCCAATGTTATTAAAAAGTTTACTCACAACATAATGCAATAATAATAATCGGGACAATAGTGGCAACAGCAGCAACAACAACAAAAACGGAGGCAAATCATTGTACATGTAGAAAACAAATGCATCCCACAAGAAGGTTACAAATGTCTAATAGTGGGAAGTTAGGCTTGTCCAATTAGTCTGATATTGGATGCATCCTCAATCTAAAGTTGTCCCCACCACTTGGACGGTTTGGATTGAAGAACTTATATGCCATTTGTACAATAGCTTTACTTAATTATTAAAAGATTTTTTTATAAAGAAAATGGTTTTTTTTTTTTTTTGGTAGTACAGCTTACCCATAAAAAATAAGATGGTCCTGCATACCATCAAAGGTAAAGTCAAGGTTGCATAGTTGGATCAAGTAGATATTTGTTTTTTAGACTCATGATATATGTGGTAGGGTCAATCACCACTGTTTCCTGTGGTATGGTCCACCTAGGATTTGGATCTGATTCAATTTTGGGATCATGATCTAAAATAAGCTGGAAAAATTGATGGACGGTGTAGATATACCTTTCATACATCAAGGTGGGCCCCACCATCAGGGCCACACCGTGTTGGGTTAGACGGGGGTCGAACCTAAAGAGAAGTTGTCTATGCTAGTAGGTAATGACGATCCATAATCATGCATGCAACTGCTCTACACGTGGAAGCATATGTATCCAACGGTTCAGGTGATGAGGCCAATTTCAAACTATAAAACAACCCAAGAACTATACTGAACGGAGGATCCTAACTGTTGGATTTCTGTCCACCAAATAGACAATTAAAACAAAAAATTTCAAGTGTCCGATTTACACAAACCGATTTCCATTAATCGGAAATCTGTATCATCCAATCTATCTGAATTTCGGATCACGGCCCATTTTCTGTGGGACCAGTAATTTGGACGGTTCAAATTGATTCAAATACATGCAATGTGTAAGGCGGATATGTGCATGTCTATGGAGGATACTACTCTGCAAGAGTAACAATATTTTTGTCCGTGAGATAATAATACTCACGCCCTTATTTTTTTATTTCAGTATCAGCCTTGATTATTTCTGACTCGGATTGTGTCATGTCGTTGCCTGGACCGAGTCCGTCCAGGCAGGGGCTCTGTGGGGTCCACAGTGATTTTTCTTTTATCTAAGCCGTCCATCCATCTTTCCAGATTACTTTAGGGTGTGAGGACAAAAATAGGCAGATTGAAGACTCAATTAGACCACACAGTGGGGATTGAATGTACACCATTGAAAGCTCCTTGGGAGCCACAGAAGTTTTGAATCAGGCTGATATTTGTGTTTTCCCTTCATCCAGGTTTATGTGACCTTATGAACAGGTTGGATGGAAAATTAATATCGCAGTGGCCCTTGGAAGGTTTCAACGGTGGGTGTCATTATCACCACTGATTCCTGTGGTTTGGTCCACTTGACCCTTGGATCTACCTCATTTTTGGGCTCATGTCCATCTGTAAATATGAATTGACGGTGTGGATAAATCCCATACGTCAGGGTGGGCCCCACAGACCCCCTGCGTGGACCGAGTCCGTCCATACAGAGGCACCATGCAGAGGGAAGACAATTTCATGACCGTCCGTTGCTCCCAAAACGGCTACAAACATACACTTTAAAATTAGAGATTATTTGCATCGACTTTCCCCACCGTTTTAGAGTAGGTTAAGCTTAACTCACGACACGATGTGTGGGGACCACCGCGTGGTGTAGGCATGACATCCAATCCGTTCTTTGTGTTCATCCCCTGGTGTTCACATTGGAAACCAAAAATAGGCCGATCCAAGACTCAGATGGGCCAAACCATGTAAAATCATGCCTAAAACCTCTAAGATCACTTGGTGTGGCCCACCTGAGTTTTAAAAGGGACTGATTTTTAGCATGTACATTCATCCTAGAGGGGTTTGTCTTCTGAATTCATTAGATTGCATATAGAGAACACCTAGGACTCCATATGCAATATTGGTGTTCCGAATTTCCGCTAACTTGATAATCGAAAGTCTTTAGGTGTTCCCTTCTGACTTTTCATTTTATATGCATACAGGGGAGCCAGTATTTTCTTCCAGAGGGGGCAGGGCAAAAGCATGAAGCAACGGTGGGCGCTATTGTCCCCGCTATTTTTGTGATAGGTCTATTTGAGTTTTGAACTTGCCCCATTCTTTTTATCAAGCCATAAAATGATCTCTCTAAATTGTTGGATGGTGTGAATACAACACATACATCACGGTGGGGCCATAGAACTTGGTGACGTCACTTCATGGTGACATCGCCCTGAACCATCAGAGCTGGACGCGGAATTCTTTAGTAGGAAGTTCCTGCTCTAAAAGCTTAGATGGGCCCCACTATGATGTTTGTGAGAAATCCACCCCGTTCATACTTTTTATGAGATCATTTAAGGACATGAGCCAAAAATGAGCCGACCAGTGAGATCGTACCGAAGCAGGGTTTGAAACAGTGGCTTCAGCGCACCAAAGGTTTGTCCAGTGAGCTTCGGCTCGAGCTGAAGGAGCTTCGATCAGAGTCGAAGTACTTTGTACATACGCGATTTTTTTGAAGTTTTGGGGCCTCGGTGCACCGAAGGGGACCTTCGGCACACCGAACCCGTCAGGTATTGTTTTTAAAATGGGGTTATAAACCCCATTCTCTCTCTCTTTCTCATTTCTTTTTCTCTTTCTCTCATTTCCCTCCTCCATCTTCTTCTCCCCTAAGCTCCTAACCTCCCCTAGCTTTCCTCTTCTCTTCTCAAACCTCCTTCTTTCCTCAAATCCTCCACCATGCCCATGGAATTCACAAATTTTCAAACTTTCTCCGGCCTCTGTCCGTTCTTGCGTCTTTCCCAACAAGATCCGACGAGCCAGGGTTAGAACTCTCTTCCTCATACTAGGTAAGGTATTCATCTACCTCTTCCTTCCATTTTCTTCATTTTTGGACCATTAGGGTTAGAAACCCCTATTTGTTTATGACGAAACCCTAAACCTTAACCCTAGGGTTCCTCTTGCTAGGTTTTGGGATCTCGACCATCAATTGAGCGTGACCCACGCTTTGTAGAAGCCCTATCCGAGCTCGACTTTGTTAAAATTCCGACGGTCCGCCGAATTTGGGCCTCGATTCGTTGAATCAATTTGGGGTTTTTCCAAATTCAAGATACCAAAACATAAACCCTAATTAGACATTTAATTAGATTAAACCATAATTGATTAATACTAGATTTGCGATTCATTGCAGGTAACTAAGGTATTCCCCAATTTTCAACGTTTGGGCTACATCTAAATCACCGAATTTCAACCCTAAGGTGAAGATATACCCTCAAGCTTACTTTTGACAAATCCTAATTAATGATTGCTTGAGTGTATATATTAGTTGTTGATATATGTATAACATGTTCGATGAAACGCCTCTATTGTTGTTTGATTGATAACATGCTCGATGAAATGCCTGAATGATATAAATTTACGATATTGTAATATATATATATATATATATATATGTGTGTGTGTGTGTGTGTGTGTGTGTGGACCCTCGCCGATTTTTCCGCGCTCCCACACGACGTCGTTCTCCCTTTCCTTTCGGAAGAAGAAGAAGAAGAGGTGCGTGAGTGCGAAATCGCTGTTTGTGCCACTGGCTTGCCTCGTTCTCGAGGGCTTTGTTTGGTTGTCGTGTTAAGCTGGATATGTTTAAATGAGTTTATATAAGACCAGAGTCGCCACTAGCCAGTTACTTCGAATCTACAGTCGGCTAGACCCCGTAGAAACGTTTAGAGAAGGGGATCTGAAGATCATTTCCTCTAAAATGACTCCTGTTGATCTGCGGCCAGAGATTCAAGGTAAGGGATCACGGTTACAGGGTGGGAAGAGGTTAAGCACCCCACACACTGCCCGTACCGAAGTACGGTCTCTACTTCACAGAATCGATCGAATACTTGAAAGTCTAATTTAATCCTCGTATATTCTCATGAATGACATGATGCAGGAATGCCGGTCTGAACAGTAAGAGTTTCTGATGGGCAGGTTCCAACAACGGGCAAGCCCAGAGCATACGCTCGAACTGACAGGTGCTTAATATAAAGACATATGCATGTGTGCTTGAGTAATCAAGGTGTTTTATGGTGAAGCATGAATGCAGGTCTGAACAGTAAGAGTTTCTGATGGGCAGGTTCCAACAACGGGCAAGCCCAGAGCATACGCTCGAACTGACAGGTGCTTAATATAAAGACATATGCATGTGTGCTTGAGTAATCAAAGTGCTTGTAGTGAAGCAGGGGGGGTTGGAAGGAAAGTAAATGTTGCACTTATGCTAGATGCAAATGAGATGATGCTGGAAAAGAGTAGCTGGGTGGACGGAGGTGTCGCAAGGGTTGGCTTCGAGTGGTTGGATCAAGACTTGGATAGCTTGGGAGGCTTGGACCAGTGGTCAGGCTGGGCTGGACCAGGGTTAGACTCTCCTCACTCGGGCTCTCCTTGGTGGAAAAATGGGCTAAAGGGTGGAGAGATGGACTCAGAGCTCTCGGGCTGAAATGGACTCGAATGGCTTGTTGAAATGAGAAGGGGAGGGGGGTATTTATAGCAGCAGAGAGTGGCATCTCTCGTAATTTTGTCCGGGCGGCCTGCCATGGGCCGCCCGTACGGCCGCTCCTCAGTTTCCAGCGAGTACGGCCGTTCCCTCGGGGCTGCTGTTGGACTCGCTGGTCGACTCAGTGAGTTGACTCAGCGGGTCGACTCGGTGGTTTGACTCGACGGGTTGACTCGACGGGTTGACTCAGCGGGTTAACTCAGCGGGTTGACTCAGCGGGGTGACTCAGTGAGTTTGACTTTTTTGGGATTTTTTGACTGGCCTTTTTTATGGGGGGTTTTTCTGGGTGGTGTTTAGGACTGGGTTGACTGGGTTCAGGCTTGAACTGGGCTATGGAATGGGGCTTACAAGGGTGAGTTTGGCTGAGTTTGGACTTGGGATTTGGGGGTATGGTCCTCCGTTCAACCAGCTATCTCTACCAACAGTGTAGCCGAAGGTGGGGTGTCTACAGATGCCCCTCTTTGGCAGAGGTTGCGTGCAACCGAATGCCAAAGCGAGTGGACACCCCACTTCTGACCCGGTCATTCATAGATCATGTTCTGAAATCTTTGCTTGCCTTTGCATCTGTGCCAGTTGATCGTTTGGAGATCGCTCACTCGCACATACCGCGAGAGTTTGGAGAAAACATTGCGATTGTCCCTGCAGTTTGCTGCAACCTGGGTACCCAATCGCAACCCTTCCATTCCCGATCGGTACTAACATCGGAAAGGTACAGCAGAGCCTCTGCGTCGACAGTCTTACGAGGTTACTGACCCTGTGATTGATTGTGTGTTTGATGTTTTCCCAGATCACTCCAGGAGTACTTGTTTCGCTTGACTGTCAAAGTGGTTAGACGCCCTGCGTCCGATAGTCTTACGGGATTCTACTACGCCGACTTGGACTCAGTCAAGGTACTTCAGGCATCCACGCCTAGGTATGTGCGGGTGAGCTTTTCCACCCGATCTGCTGGTTTTGATGCTTGGTTTGCAATTCATTCTTTCCTTGATTGTGGTCTGGAATCTTTGTTGTCCTTCGTATCTGGGTCAGTTGATTGTCTGGAAATTGATAACTCGCACATACCGCGAGAGTTTGGAGAAAACGTTGCGATTGTCCCTGCAGTTTGCTGCAACCTGGGTACCCAATCGCAACCCTTCCATTCCCGATCGGTACTAACATCGGAAAGGTACAACAGAGCCTCTGCGTCCGTAGTCTTACGAGGTTGCTGACCTTGAGACTGATTGTGTGATGTTTGATGTTTTCCCAGATCACTCCAGGAGTACTTGTTTCGCTTGACTGTCAAAGTGGTTAGACGCCCTGCGTCCGATAGTCTTACGGGATTCTACTACGCCGACTTGGACTCAGTCAAGGTACTTCAGGCATCCACGCCTAGGTATGTGCGGGTGAACTCTTTCCACCCAATCTGCTGATTTTGATACTTGGGTTACAATTCATCGTTTCCACCTGTTCAAATGGTTTCTTTGACCGAGCCTTTTGGCTTTCACCTTTTTGTATCTTGGCATGTGGCACGACCGCACTGACACTGGAGTTCAGTACGACCGCACTTTGAGTGCATTGGATCCAATGGTCTCCGGGGAAACCGCGAGACATCGGATCTTATTTGATTTTTGCGTCGGCTCCTACCCAGAGATATGGAAGATCTCCTGGTGTTTTGGGGGCAGAACGCTCTACTGGAAAATATTTTTGGATTTTTGAAAAGACACCCACTCTGGGGAGTGATACTCCGTGGGTTTTTTATTTGCAAATAGAAATATTTTTTGTCTTTTTGAAATGGGAACCTGGTTTGCACGTGCCTCCACTAGGGATGCCTGTGGGGTCTTTGGCTAACCGGCTTTTATTTTGAAAGCAGGTAAACATGATGATTGATGCGATGGATGCTGATGCATGGAGATGCATGATGAATGCATGGCTTGGCTCATTCTCTTCTCGTTTGATGGTTTTGCTTTTGCTGTGGGTGCAGAGAACTTTGAGCTTATTGCTTGTGGGGTTGTACTCCCTTGGGGATTTTTCTTTTTGATACGGAGGTTTGGACAGCAAGTTGGTCAAGATCTCGACCCGTGGTCGATCAGGTCCATCGTCCCAAGATGCTGTTTCTTTGCTAATGAGAACGTACGAGGATATCATTCGACTTCAAGATGTTCTTCTGGGCATTCATGTGATTGAGATGGTGTTTAGTTGCCCGTTTTGGTCAAGATTCCAATTTGCGGGCGATTGGATCCGTCATCCCATACTGTGAAGTGAGCGGAGTTCAAGACTCCTGAAGTGTAGTGCTGGGGATACTGACAATTTTTGTGATTTTTGTAAACATGTGGGTCCGAATCTTTACCTGAGAAGTCAGGATAGAGATCGGTTTATTGAAAACACAAGAAATATTTTTTGTGATTTTCAAAATATTTTCTTTGAAAGCAAGAGAAATATTTTTTTGTGATTTTTGCAAATATTTAATTTGAAGGCAAGGGACATATTTTTTTGTGATTTTTGGAAATATTTAATTTGAAGGCAAGGGACATATTTTTTTTTATTTTTGAAAAGGTGATTTTGCAATGTTTTTGGTATTTTGTGATTTTTCTGAAATGCAAGGAAAAGTATGGAATTTTCATCCACTTCCAGCTTCTACTGCTGGTAAGGCACCCGATCCATTTTACGTCAGCGAGCAAGACGGGTCTCACACAGTTAAGTGCCGTAGTTTTACATCTTCGGATGAGGGGATTTTGAGGGTTTTCAGTCAACACACCCACAAAGTTGCCTGTTCCTCATGTGCAATGCACATAGACCACGTATCGTCCGACGGACTCCTTCGGCCACAAAATGAGCCACATCCTCACATTTCCCTTAGTCGATCCAGTTTGGGGTCTTACGTTGCTCACAATTCCGTGAGGGTGAGCTCCACCTCCCAACAGCCTTAATCCCCTTCATGAGTTCTAGGAACAGGGAACATCCGTCAGATTCAACAGCGACTTCCAAATCAAGGTTGTCTATCACGGTGCATTCAACACGAAGAGTTCTGCCCGCCTCGACCCTTACCTGTTTAAAAGATTGCAGACACCCGTACGATCAAGTGTCAGCCATGTCTGGAACAGGTTAGGAAAGAAAGCCCCCGAGAAGTTAATCCCAGTGTAGTTTTAGGTCTTCGGACCGCTGGGGATGAATTTGTGCAGTTTGAAATTTTTGGTGAGTCTTTTTTTTTGTTTTATATTGTATCTATATTTTTTTTGTTTTGAAAAGGTTCTAGACTTCAACTCGGGTGATCAAGGTTGATACTGGTTTTTATGGAAAGCTTTAAAATATTTTTGGTATTTTTGAAATGATCCGGGTTATCGAACCATGATCCCCACGGTCGAGGCCGATGCCGGTTTTTAGTTGAAAGCGAGAAAGGTCCCCCGAGAAATTAATCCCAGTGTAGTTTAAGGTCTTCGGACCATGAAACTGTACAAAAGAAGGGCAAACATGTTTTTTTTTGTTTTTAAAAAAATGTCCGGTGTCAGCGGATGGACAATCCAGACTGATGCCGGTTTTTATTGAAAATCTCTCGGGATGTCGATCCCGACGTAGTTTAAGGTCTTCGGACCAAAACTTTAAAAGCGGGGCTGGTAATATATTTTTATGATTTTTGAAAATGTCCGGAGTCATTGATCTTGCTGTGAGCAAACAAGACCGACGCCGGCTTTTATTGAAAATCTCTCGGGATGTTGATCCCGACGTAGTTTAAGGTCTTCGGACCCAGACTTAGTAAAAAGGGGGGGGGGGGGGGCAAACACATTTTTTTGTTTTTTCGAAATGATCCAGATCATCAGATCTTGGCCTGAAAGGCTGGGATCGATGTTGGTTTTTATTAAAAATCTCTCGGGACGTTGATCCCGACGTAGTTTAAGGTCTTCGGACCCAAAACATGTACAAATAAGTGTTGGAAATGCATAAATATATTTTTTGTGGTTTTCGAAAGTACCCGGTGTCGTCGGATCTTGATTCGAGCAATCAAGACCAATACCGATTTTTATTGAAAATCTCTCGGGATGTGAATCCCGACGTAGTTTAAGGTCTTCGGACCCAGTTGATGGGTTTGGGCATACTTACCTTACTTTTTTTGGCTTTTGACGGGGCTGACTATGATTTGAGTGGTCCGAATTGCTTGATTTGGCCCTGCGGGCCATTTGATGATCGGATCTTGGATTCCGGCCTTCTCTCTTGATGATCATGCCTTTGATCTTGCTGCTTTCTGACTTGTGTAAGCCTTCCAATGGTTTGGATCCTGATGATTTAGCCCTTGAATGGTTCAGATTGATAGATTCGGCCCTGTGGGCCCACTTGAGGCCTTGGCTTTACTTTGGGGCACTTCTTTTGATGATTTGTGAGGTTAGGAATGCTTCTCATGGTGTGGATGATGGCTTGAATGTCTCTGATCGCTTGATTTGGCTTTGTAGGCCCACTTGATGATTAGATCTTGGATTCTGGCCCTTTTTGTAATGATCAAACCTTTGATCTTGTTGTTTGATGGCTCATGTAGGTCCTTCAATGGTTTAGATCATGATGATCTGATCTTTAAATGGCTTGGATTGCTTGTGGCCCCCACTTGATCACTTTCCCCCTTCTTTGGCTTGATCAGCCATATTCCGGCCACATTGCTTCGTGATTGGACCAATGGGGCACCTTTTGTATGATCTTGATCATCTTCAGTTGAAATTTGGGGTGGACCGGAGCCTTGGGCGGCCCACGGAGCGCCATCTGCTGACGTGGACTGTCAGCCTCACCTACCAAAAGTCCCGGAGCCAATCCCGCGGAGAGAGGGGATCTGCGTCCGTACGGGCGGCCCAGGGCAGGCCGCCCAGAGCTCGCCTCTTGAGCGGCCTGGGCTGGCTCTGGTTCGGACATCCTCTGCTGTCTGTTGCTGCTGTCCCCACATTCCCTATACTGGACCGTTCGATTCCAGCCATGAATCTTCTTGTCCCCTTGTCTTTTCTCTTCATCTTGTCTTCATCTTGGTTTGTCCTTTCTTGGGCAATGGATGGTGGGGATTTATGGGCTGTGGGGGCTGTCCAAGATGGGTCCCACACTTCAGATCTTCAACTGAGCTTTGATAATGGGGAGATGCCTTTAATGGATGGGGTAGATGGGGCATTAAGAGGGGGCATTGATGAAGACTTAAGCTTGGTGGTTGGTGGAGCTTTGAATGGGTCCATTAATGGTGGGATGGCTGGATTTTCAGATTTGAATGGGACCTTCATCTTGGGAGGAATGGATGGTATAGATGGGATGATGGGATGGGACATAGGTGAGGCTATGCATCCCTTGAGTGTGGGCCCCATGGATGATGTGATGGACGGTGATGATGGGACTATGAGGGACATAGATGGGCTGATCTCATGTCTGGATGGTATGGATGGCTCAGATGGTACCTTTGACGGTTTGGATGCTCTGGATGAGGGCCGAGATGTGCGACACACTTGTTTGGGTGGACTTGATGTGATCATTGATGATGTCCCCTTGATGATGGACGGTGTAGATGCCTCGATGATCCCTTTGATTGGTCAGGATGATGACTGGATTCATGATTTTCTGTTGGAGGGGGCCGCAGGTCCAGATCTGACCGTTGATTCTTTGATCGGGGTTGCCGGGACCCCTTTGGATGGTTCAGATGTATTCTTTGACGGTCAGATTGGTCAGGATGCCACGATGTGCGGTGTGATCTTTATTGATAGCTCTTTTGGTTGGGAGCATTGTCCTTCTTTTGGTCATCGGCCCTTTGCGCACTCTGTTCATGAGGTGGGCGAGTCTTCTCATGCGGCTGAGATTGTGACAGTTTCCGACAGTGATGCGGCTATATCAGACATAGCCGTTACTGGGGACAGGTCAGGGGCTGTCGAGTCTGCAGAGGTTCCAGCTTTTCCTTCTCCTTCGCCCGTTGACCTTCCGATCCTTGATGAGTCATCATTGATTTCTGGGCCTTTTGTGCTGGAGGGGATACCGGTGAGGACTTGTCAGTTGCTTCCTCGTTCTTCCTGCTCGCCACGACTGCTTGCTTGGCTTGACAGCTTGTCGGCTTATGAGATTCGAGAGTTAGAGTCCTATGGCTTCGGCAGTCTGATCCATATGGCCAGAGTTGATATTGACTGGAGGATGCTCGGAGCTGCCGTGATTGACTGGGTCCCTTCGTTGAACTTGTTTGCGTTCAACGATAGGGAGATGGGGCCTTCTTTGGAGGAGCTTGCACGCTTGACAAGCTTACCCTTGGATTATACTCAGTACTTCTCGCCGAAGACATCGCCGAAGACTGCTACACCGCAGAACTGGTTTGGGATCCCTTATCTTGTTCGGCCTGCAGCTAGTGGCCAGGATTTGTAGTGTTCTCTTTGGACTTGCTGTATGATCTTTTTTCGGGTCCTCAGAGTACGGCCGGTTCTACCTTTGCTCGGAACGCACTGATGTTCTGCTTGATAGCTGAGGTGCTATTTTCGGGATGGCGCAGGTCCCAGACTCCTTTGCTTTTTGAGGTGATGAGCCGAGCTGTCCGTCGGCAGGGGATCATTTCTCTCATCTTGGCCGAGCTATTCGATGGGCTGACCGACTGCGCCCTGGGCCGCACTCGTGTCCTTCGTGGCTGTTGTGCTTTCCTTCAAGTATCTTTTCTGCACCTTTTTTCTTCTTGCTTTGCTAGGAATTGTTTTGCTCTAGCTGAACTTCTTTTGCTTTTTGTGATTAGGTCTGGCTATGGGAGCGTCTTTCTCTGACCGTTCCTGTACCTCTTCCTGGCATTCCTAGCTCTGACATTATGCGTTATATCATCGAGTTCCTTCCGCATACGGCTAGGATGAGCGAGCCCTTGTATCGCAGGATGTTCGCTGATCTGCGTGACTGGAACGTTCGTTGGGAGTCATCTTGGCTTTCACTTCCTCCAGTGCTTTGCGATGCACACCGCCTTCCTCTGATGTTGGTAGGCTTTCGATCTTACTTCTCTTATCACCCCATTCGGTTCCTGCGACAGTTTGGGTACGAGCAGGATGTTCCTCTTTTCGCTTTCGCGGGTATCGGGCGTCGAGCACTTCCATCCAGATCCTCTGACTTTAGGACCCGGATTGATTGTTCCTGGGCGAGTTATTTGACAGCTGATTTGTTGGGATTTGAGCTACGGACTTTTCCGATGGCGACCGCCCCATATCAGCACTGGGTTGCTGAGTAGTCTTTGTATCGACGTATCCCTTGTTGGCACCAGACTGCTGATGAGGATGAGCAGGATATTCTTGGAGATGCTGGCTCTTCATCTGGTTCATATGAACCTTTTGAGGAGCGCCCGTTTATCGATCCTGGCTTCCTTTTGGCCACTCATGGCCATCTGCTGTCTGAGATCTCTGCACTTCGGTATCATTGTGAGATGATGTCGAGGAGATTGGCTGCCGATCAGAGGTTGACTGATGAGGAGACAGCGATCCGTACCCTTGAGCGCGATGAGGCGCATTACCTGCGTATGGAGGTGAGCAGGTTGAGAGCGAGACTATCTTTTTATGAGTCAGAGGACTCACCTGATGTGGCCGAGGAGGAGGGTAGAGATTGATTGTGTTGGCCACCTGCACATTCTTTTTTTGCATATATGATTGATGATGATGCATTTTTGTATTTTTTGAAAAAGGTGATATGTTATATGTAAAAGAAATATGATGTATTTAATTAAAAAAAAAAGAGAACTGTTTGAAAATCTACTGTGCCATGAGTTGTCTTGTGAGTGTGTCTGGATTTTGTGTCAGGATATAGGAATCAGAACTGGGGCTCGGTCAATGATTTGACCGATGTCTCGAGATTCGACTTGCTTGATCCTTTGGTTCCCTAGAGATGTAGGCAATGGAAACTCTTGCTTCCTGAGATTGTCAGAGTTTGTAGAGTTCTTTGCTCCTGACTGTACTTCCTCTTGTTCTTGTACTTTTACTGCTTGAACCGATCTGAACTGTCTGATTTCTTGGTACCTGCACTTTTATTTTTCTTTTTCTTTTTATTTTGAGCCATTTTTGCCTGCAGTGCTCTTTCGAGTTTTCACCACAGCCGGCTTTTTCCCGTCTTTTTTGCCCGTGGCGCCCTTTCGGGTTTTCACCACGTCCCGGGTATTTGGTCTTGCCTGCCCCTTGGCAGCTGTGCTGTTTTTACCCTTGGCGCCCTTTCAGGTTTTCACCAAGTCCGCTGTATGCCCACTGTTTTTACTCGGAGCGCCCTTTCGGGTTTTCACTCCGCCCTCTTTGTTTAGGCACACATTTTCTTTTCTTTTTCTTTTTCTTTTTCTTTTCTTTCTGGATCTCTGGATAACTGCGGCGGCTAGAGGTCGGGAATCCGTCGTTGCCGGCCGATGGCAGTCTTTCAGTCCTTATCCTAAGTTACGATAATAGAGCTGTCGGTCTTTGCTAAAGACCCCTCTGAGATGAATGGATGGATGACTGTGTTTCTTGAATTGATTTTTTTTTGTGAGTGCCTTTCTTTGGCTTCCCTTTTTCTTTCTCTTTTTTTCTCTCTTTTTTTTTTTTTTTTTTTTTTTGCTTCTGTATTCTTTTTCTCTTTTTTTTTTGTCTTTTCTTTTTGAATCCCCCCCTTTTTTTTTGTATTTTTCTCTTTTGGAATCCCCTTATTTGAAACACTTGTTGGTGGACGGAATGATTTCTCAGAGATCTTAGCTTCAACCTCCTGACTTCAGCTCTATTAAAGTAACTCTTGATAAGGTCAGAATGACTTACCCGTGAAAGATCTTCACGTTGTCGGCGTTGGTTGGCTCAGGAAGATCCACCCCTCTCATGCTGGTGAGTCTGAGGGCGCCTCCAGGAAGTACTTCTCTGATGATCAGTGGCCCGTCCCACGAGGGTTTGAACTTTCCTCTGGGATCTGGAAGGTGTGACGGTAGAATCTTCTTCATGACCATGTCGCCTACCTTGAAGCTCCTTTTTCGGACTCTCTTGTTGTAAGCCCGAGCGATCCTTTTCTGATAGCACTGTGAATGACTTAGTGCACGCATGCGTTTTTCATCTGCCAGCTGCAACTGATCGAATCTGGCCCGTTGCCATTCTCCTTCTTCAATTCCGCTTTCGAGTAACACTCGTAGTGATGGTATTTCCACCTCGACTGGTAGGACTGCTTCCATTCCGTAAGTAAGCTCGAAAGGAGTAACGCCCGTAGCAGACTGTACAGACGTTCGATAGGCCCAAAGTGCATATGGGAGCATATCTGACCAATCTCGATAGGTCACGACCATCTTCTCGAGTATCCTGACGATTGTCTTGTTTGCGGCTTCTACCCCACCATTCATCTGGGGACGGTAGGGGCTTGATCGATGACGTTGGATCTTGAACTTGCTGAGGAAGTCATCCATCTTCTTGTTGACGAACGGGGTCCCATTATCTGTGATGATGGCATTAGGGATTCCATATCGGCATATGATGTTGTTCTTCATGAATTTGATCACTTGAGATGCTGCAATCGTGGTGTAGGAGGCTGCTTCTACCCACTTGGTGAAGTAGTCGACTGCCACAAGTATGTACTCGTGACCATTTGATGCTTTGGGACTGATCTTGCCGATGATGTCGAGTCCCCACATGGAGAAGGGCCAGGGGGTGGTCAGGTTGTATAACTCTGATGATGGGGCATGGATTTGATTCGCATGCTCTTGACACTTGAAGCATTTTCTGACGTGCTGGCAACAGTCTGTCTCCATGGTGAGCCAGTAGTAGCCGAGTCGTAGAATCTTCTTTGCCATCATGTGCCCATTCATGTGTGGGCCACAGATTCCTTCGTGTATTTCTTCCATGATCCTTGCAGCTTCTGTTTCATCGACGCATCGAAGAAGGATGTGATTATAGGATCGCTTGTAAAGAACTTCGCCACTGATGGTGAACTGGCCGGCCAAACGCTGAATGGTTCGGCGATCTGTTGCTGTTGCTGACTCTGGATACTCCTGGGTTTCGAGATATTGCTTGATGTCGGCATACCAGGGTTTGTCAGGGACAGCTTCGGCTTCTTCTATTTGTAGGCAAAAAGCAGGTTCTTCTTGAATTTCGACTGTGAGCTCCCATTCTGAAGCTCCTTTTAGTATCTCGAGCATTGATGCAAGTGTGGCGAGAGCATCTGCAAACTGGTTCTTGGCTCTGGGCATGTATGAGAAGGTGATTTCTTTGAATTCTTCGATCAGGTTGTCCAGATACACATGATATGGTATCAACTTCTCATCCTTGGTCTTCCATTCGCCATTGGTCTGATTGATGATAAGCTGTGAGTCTCCGAATACTCGTAGCTTCTTAACGCCCAAGATTATGGCTTCCCTTAAGCCAGCGATGTATGCTTCATACTCTGCCATGTTGTTGGTACACTCAAATGCTATGCGCCTCGAGATAGGAATAGGGACATCATCTGGAGAGTAGAGGATTGCTCCAATACCACTCCCTTTAGAATTTGCTGCGCCGTCGAAGAATAACGTCCATTCATCTTTTTTCTTCTTTTCTTCCTCTTCAATGAGCAAGAGATCTTCATCAGGGAAGAATGTCTTGAGCGGCTGATAGTCCAGGAGAGAGTGAGCCGCAAGATGATCGGCGAGGGCCTGTCCCTTGATTGCCTTTTGAGTGACATAGGTGATGTCAAACTCAGATAAGAGTAGCTGCCATTTAGCTATCCTTCCAGTGAGTGCCGGCTTCTCGAACAGGTACTTGAGCGGATCCATGTGAGCGAGGAGGAGAATAGGGAATGCAATCATGTATTGACGGAGTCGCTGAGTTGCCCAGACTAGGGCGAGGCAAGTCTTCTCGATCGGGGAATACCTGGTCTCGTAGTCGGTGAACTTTCGACTCAAATAGTATATTGCTTGTTCCTTCTTCCTGGTCTCGTCGTGCTGACCAAGGACACAGCCGATGGCTTCTGCTGCTACCGAGATGTATAACAATAGTGGTCGTCCAGGAGTGGGCGGCACTAGGACTGGAGGATTCATGAGATACTTCTTGATGCGGTCGAAGGCGACTTGGCAATCATCATTCCATTCTTTTGGGACGTTCTTCCGAAGGAGCTTGAATATGGGCTCACAGATAGGTGTGAGCTGTGCGATGAAGCGACTAATGTATTGAATTCTGCCGAGGAAGCCACGAATTTCTTTCTCTGTTCTAGGAGGGGCATCTCGATATTGCTCTGGTTTTGGTCTCGTCGACCCTGATGCCATCCTCGCTCACCATAAAGCCGAGGAGCTTACCTCCCATTGCACCGAAGACACATTTCTGAGGGTTGAGGCGGAGCTTGTACTTTTCTAATCTGTTGAATAACTTCTTCAGATCTTCAAAGTGTCCTTCAATTGTGCGAGATTTGACGATCATGTCGTCCACATATACTTCAAGTTCTTTGTTCATCATGTCGTGGAATAATGCTGTCATTGCTCGCTGATATGTTGCTCCTGCGTTCTTCAGACCGAACGGCATTACCCTGTAACAGAAGGTTCCCCAGGGAGTGATGAACGATGTCTTCTCACGATCTTCGACGGCCATCTTGATCTGATTGTAACCTGAGAACCCGTCCATGAATGAGAAGATCTTGTATCCAGCGGTGTTGTCGACCAGAGTGTCGATATGTGGCAAAGGGAAGTCATCTTTTGGACTGGCTTTGTTGAGATCTCGGAAGTCGATGCACATTCGAACCTTGCCATCCTTCTTCGGTACTGGTACGATGTTGGTGAGCCATTCAGGGTAATTGGAGACTACCAAGAATCCCGCGTTGTATTGCTTGATGACTTCATCTCGGACTTTCAGAGCCCATTCTGGCTTCATTCTTCGGAGTTTCTGCTTCACTGGCTTCATATCTGCCTTGGTTGGTAGATGGTGTACAACGAGCTCTTCATCGAGCCCCGGCATGTCTTCATATGAGAACGCGAAGTTGGACAATCTTGGAGCTAGGAACTCTATCATTTTCTGTTTCATCTCAGGTGGCAACGATTTTCCAATGCGTACTTCCCTAGGGATCTCAGGTGTCCCCAAGTTTACTATCTCGAAATCATCGGCTACAACATTGGCTTTAGATTCGAACTTCTTGAGGAGATCCTCTAGTTCGGGAGCTGGATCATCATCTTCCTCATCCCGAGCTTCGTCCAGACCCATGAGTTCGAAGTCTAATTCGATGTCGAAATCATATGATTCGACTTCAAACTCATATGACTCTTTAGACGAACTTGGCACACTATTGAATGCAGGAAAAGAAATGTTTTTTGGTTTTTGAGAATTTTCTGAAATGGAAATACTAGATGTTTTTGTCTTTTGAAAGTTTTTGATTTTTTTGGATTTTCGAAATTCACGGGACTTTGAACAAGCGGGCATTGCAGACCACGATTGATCCCAACTTGTTCCAAAGCTCCGATCGCTGCTTAAACAGGCGTTTTTTTTTGGAAGCCAGAGCCCTCAGATGGCTCTTTGGCTGATTCAAAAGTGAGGGGAACAGATGACCATTCAGGACCCCACACTTCCTCCCCTGAAGAGGTGGGGGTTGATGATTTGGGCGAAGAATCATGGTCTGGCCCAATGACCATGACTTCTCGCTGGTCGGGTTCGGGATCTGAGTCGCACTCAGTCCCTCCCGGATCACTTACTTCGCATTGCAGTTCGTCTGGTTCCACAGCTAGACACAAGTTTGGAATCTGGACATCAGACCAATCTAGGGCTGGCCACTTCCCTTTCTTGGTCCAATGGATGGGCTGCTTCTGCCCCTGGCTGATGATTGATGATGTTGATTCTGCAGGGATGGGCAAGTCGTGCCCTTTGCTAATTGGTGCTGAGATGGGCGAGTTGTGCCCCTTGCTGATTGAAGTGGGCAGGTTGTGCCCCTGGTTGAGAGAAGTGGGCAGGTTGTGCCCCTGGTTGGGAGCAGGTGTCAGAGTAACCTGGTCCTGAAGCTGCTGTATTTGACTTCCTTCTTCGTCTTCATCCTTTTCTTCTTCTTCTGGAGGCTTAGATGGTTCGAGAATCTGATCCCATCAAATGGGGGGCCACGTGGCCCAAACTAGGCTCATCGGGAGGCCTTTGTGTAGTGCAGTCGGTTGATTCCCTCCTGGATCTTTGCAAGGTTCTCCCGGCTTGACGAACTGGATGGGTGAGCACCGAAATTTCTTCCTTCTGTTGTCCATGAAGGTTGCCCTGTATCCGAGTCCCCATTTGCGTTGGTTATATACTAGCGATACCTTTCTGGACTTGAAGTGATTCTTCATTCGGTATTTGAGGCTCAGACGCTCTGCCGGTGAAAAGACACGGTCCACCCTTATCGGTTCTGGATTAGCGATAGAGTTCACAGTCTCGAATTCGAAACTATGAAACGGGATGTCTTCTTCAGAGTGCTGGATATCGATGACCGGGATGTCTGGTTCAGTGGCAGCAGCATTAGAAGGAATGATGAGCTCCTTCTCTGCGTGGATAGAGATCACTTGATTTCCACAGATGTACTTCACCCGTTGATGTAAGGTTGATGGTACAGCTCCAATCTTGTGCAGCCACGGTCGTCCGAGCAACATGTTGAAAGAGGCTGATATATCCAGGACTTGGAATGTGACGGTGGAGACTTCCGGACCTATCTGTACCTCTATGTCGACCTCCCCTTCCACTGATCGGCGGGTGTTGTCGAATGCTCTGACGCATATGGTGCTGGGTCGGAATGAAGAAGGACTGATTCCCAAACATTCCGCAGTCTTGAGTGGGCAGACATTTAGGCTTGAGCCATTATCGATAAGGACTAGCGGGACACAGAGGTCCTTGTATCGTAAGGCTATGTTGAGGGATCGCCCATGATCGCGTCCTTCTGGTGGCAACTCATTATCTGTGAAGGTGATGGCGCGCGGAGCCAGGAGTTGTCCAATCATCAAAGCTATCATTTCTGGTGCCGTATCGGAGGAGACATGAGCATCGTTCAAGGTTTTGGCGAACATTTCTCGGTGTATGCGAGATGTGCAGAGTAGCTCCCATACTGAGATTTGAGCAGGGATTGACTTGAGCTGAGTTGCCACATCGTATGCGGCTTCATTTTTATTGCCGAGGCCTGAGAGAGCGCCTTTGGGATCTCCTCTGTTCTGATTATCTCTTCGGATGCAACGTCCATTGGGATTCATGTTCCCCACTTCCGCACATTCTGGGTAGTGCCATGGAACCTCTTTGTAGCTTTCCTCCCTTTTGCCTTCTAGGACCACCGGTTCTTGCAACGGTGCCGTTGTGGGTACCAGATCTTCCTCGTATGGAGCTTTCGCCTTGAGGACTACATTGTTGCCGGTGCTGAAGGGGTAATATCGAGGCTTGTCTTCATAGACCACATAAGGTCGTGGTCCTGGCTTGACTGTTCCTGGAGCGGGAGGCTCCCATGGAATGAATACTGGTCCTCTTGATATGGCAGGAGGTTTCTCTGTTCGTCCGAGCTGCCGTAGCGTGATTGATACGCCTTCGGGATTTGCCCCTTGCAATATGACAGGCTTGACTGGAAGAGCTCCTTCCAAGACAACGGGCTCTTGTTGCTGATGAGTGTAATCCTTCCATTGCGGATTGGATTGTTCTGGAGTTGCCCCTTGCAAGACGACAGGTTCGTATGTGGGCTCGATGTATGATTGTGCTCCTTCCAGGACGACTGGTTCCCAGCTTGAATGGTTGTAAGTTGCCCCTTGAACAACTGGTATATCATATGGAGGTGCTCCTTCAAGCACTACTGGCTCGGAGATTGAAGGAAGAAAGAGACTTGCCCCTTGCAAGACTAGGAGGAGGATTTGTTGGCTCATAAGTGTAGGCATGAATGGACTGAATAGGGGAGAAGAAGCGATCGATATGGTCCCCTTCTTCTATACTATTGACTGCAGGGCCACGAGACGAACTGGGGTCCGTTGGATGTTGAGGCAGAGGATTCTGAAGAATGTTGGTGGAAGCTGCTGGAGAAGTTCCAGGGACCGAGATGACGATCTTGCGGTCATCAATCAGGTCTTGTATGGCATTCTTTAAAGTATAGCATCGATCAGTGGCGTGGCCACGCCCTTGATGGTAGGCACAGTATTCATTTTCTCGGTAATTTGGAGGCAGAGGATGAGGCGGAGGCCTAGGTGTCATCAGAGTGAGTAACTGCTTTTGTATCAGCGTAGTCATGATTTGACTAAGTGGTTGAGAGAGGGGAGTAAATTTCCTGGACTCCCTGTAGTTTTGCCTATTTTGATATGAGTATTGGCCGTTTCCTCTGAATTGCTGCTGTTGTCGAGGTGGCTGTGGCTGAGGATTCAGTTGTGGCTGATATCGCTGAGGCTGATGCTGAACTTGGTTCTGCTGATACTGTTGACGTCCCTGTGGGGGAGCATGTTGATTTCCTTGAGCAGTGGTGTTGATGTTGTTTACCTCTGTTGGGCGGGGAAGAGAACCACTGCGGTTTCCATTCCTGTGCCCTGATAGGTCTTCCTTCCACTCTGTTCCTCTTGACTGGAGTGGCTTGATGAGGCCATGGGGAGATCGTCCCGGCACGGATTCCTGCTTCGACTTGCTCTCCAGCACGGATTAGCTGTGAGAAGTTCGCATATGGATGCGAGATGAGATACCCGGATATGCCTGGGTATGTTGAATGAACAATCATGGAGATTTGTTCTTCGTCGTCGATGGGTGTCCGCATTCTAGCTGCCATAGCTCGCCAACGTCCCACATAAGCTGATAGCGTTTCATCATTCCTTTGCCTGAGTGCTGCGAGGTCGGCTCTTCTGGGCGCCATGTTGAGATTGTATGCGAATCTGTCGACGAAAGCCTGGGAGAGCTGCTCCCATGTTCTGATGCGGTGGCAGTCCAATGAAGTGTACCAATCTAGGGCATCGCCTTTCAGAGATTTTTGGAACAAACGAATAAGGGCCCCTTCATTTCCTGCGATTACACTCAGCTCCCCGCAGAAAGCCTTGAGATGTGCTGTGGGACAACCGCTGCCATCGTATCTCTTGAATTTCGGAACCTCAAAGTTTTGAGGTACCTGAGCATCTGGGAAAGGACACAAGTCTCTGAACTTGGTTGAAGGTAGGTCGATTCCTTGCTGTCGCTGAAGCTGATTTTGCAAGATCTGGAACTGCTCCCGCAACTCGTCCAGTCCTGAATGATCTGTTCGAGCGACTGGTGCCTCCTGGAGTAAGGCACGTTCTTCTTCTGCATAGTGGTCGATGTCTTCGACCCTATGGGCTTGCTGAAAAGCAACCGCGGGTTGCTGATCTTGGTTTGATGATTGAACTGGATTTTGATGAACTTGTGCTTGAAATGATTGTAACTGAACTGGAGACTGTACGGAAGGTTGAACTGGAACTTGCTGGAAATTAACTGGATTTTGCTGAATTGAAGACTGCTGGAAATTAACTGGATTTTGCTGAATTGAAGATTGCTGAAAATTAACTGGAATCCCATCGGCAGGGATGTGCTGGAATTGAAAAGTGCTCCTGTTTGTAGGAGGCTGAGATGCTGGGAAGTGACCCCCTTGTTGGGTATTCGCCACTGTCCGCTGATTGATGTGGGCTTGACACTGACCCCCATTGTGGGCATTCGCCAGTGCTGTCCCTGTTGCTGGAAATTGAATTGAAATCCCATCGGCGGGGATGTGCTGAAATTGAAAAGGTGTCCCATCGGCGGGGACATGCTGAGATCTATTGAGATTGTTGTTTGCAAGATTGGCTGGAAGTTGACTAGATGTTCCTGCAACGGAAGTGCTCTGAGATGGCCTTGTCGTTGCAGGAAGATATTGAGAAGGATGCCCCATAGCGAAGGGCTGAGATGGCTGCTGTCGGTAGTCTTGGGCAGACTCCGATGGTTGTGCTTGATTTGAACTGGAGGCCGGGAGGACCCGGCATGGTTGCTGAGATTGCTGAACTGGGCCAAGCTGATTGTTGGCTGCTGCGGTGGCCTGTGCTTGCATGAATTGCAAGAGCATTTCTTGCATTGCTCTCACTCCTTGTGCCAATTCTTGTATGATTGACGTATTGTCAACGGGCTGTTGCGCTGGAGGTTGCGCTTCGGTCATTTCAAGAGCAGGGAAGTGATGAGTTTCTTCTTCGTAGTCGGACATGGCTTGCTGAGCCCGAGTACGGATTATGCTGCGGAAGGGAAGCTGTCTCCGAACACGTTGAGCCCGAGGAGGCGCAATGGTGAGGACTGTACTCTACTCTTTTTGGGTTTTGGGATTTTCTATTTTTTTTTGTTTGGGGATTTTTCTATTTTTTGTTTGTTTTGGGTTTTGGGTAGAATGCTATGCAGATGAGATTGTATGAGGATTAGTGACTTTCAAGTACAGGAAGGATTCTGTTTTTCAAGTCGGATCACAACTAGTGGGACTAGCTCATCCCCAGCAGAGTCGCCATTCTGTGGACCCTCGCCGATTTTTCCGCGCTCCCACACGACGTCGTTCTCCCTTTCCTTTCGGAAGAAGAAGAAGAAGAGGTGCGTGAGTGCGAAATCGCCGTTTGTGCCACTGGCTTGCCTCGTTCTCGAGGGCTTTGTTTGGTTGTCGTGTTAAGCTGGATATGTTTAAATGAGTTTATATAAGACCAGAGTCGCCACTAGCCAGTTACTTCGAATCTACAGTCGGCTAGACCCCGTAGAAACGTTTAGAGAAGGGGATCTGAAGATCATTTCCTCTAAAATGACTCCTGTTGATCTGCGGCCAGAGATTCAAGGTAAGGGATCACGGTTACAGGGTGGGAAGAGGTTAAGCACCCCACACACTGTCCGTACCGAAGTACGGTCTCTACTTCACAGAATCGATCGAATACTTGAAAGTCTAATTTAATCCTCGTATATTCTCATGAATGACATGATGCAGGAATGCCGGTCTGAACAGTAAGAGTTTCTGATGGGCAGGTTCCAACAACGGGCAAGCCCAGAGCATACGCTCGAACTGACAGGTGCTTAATATAAAGACATATGCATGTGTGCTTGAGTAATCAAGGTGTTTTATGGTGAAGCATGAATGCAGGTCTGAACAGTAAGAGTTTCTGATGGGCAGGTTCCAACAACGGGCAAGCCCAGAGCATACGCTCGAACTGACAGGTGCTTAATATAAAGACATATGCATGTGTGCTTGAGTAATCAAAGTGCTTGTAGTGAAGCAGGGGGGGTTGGAAGGAAAGTAAATGTTGCACTTATGCTAGATGCAAATGAGATGATGCTGGAAAAGAGTAGCTGGGTGGACGGAGGTGTCGCAAGGGTTGGCTTCGAGTGGTTGGATCAAGACTTGGATAGCTTGGGAGGCTTGGACCAGTGGTCAGGCTGGGCTGGACCAGGGTTAGACTCTCCTCACTCGGGCTCTCCTTGGTGGAAAAATGGGCTAAAGGGTGGAGAGATGGACTCAGAGCTCTCGGGCTGAAATGGACTCGAATGGCTTGTTGAAATGAGAAGGGGAGGGGGGTATTTATAGCAGCAGAGAGTGGCATCTCTCGTAATTTTGTCCGGGCGGCCTGCCATGGGCCACCCGTACGGCTGCTCCTCGGTTTCCAGCGAGTACGGCCGTTCCCTCGGGGCTGTTGTTGGACTCGCTGGTCGACTCAGTGAGTTGACTCAGCGGGTCGACTCGGTGGTTTGACTCGACGGGTTGACTCGACGGGTTGACTCGGTGTTTTGACTCGACGGGTTGACTCGACGGGTTGACTCAGCGGGTTAACTCAGCGGGTTGACTCAGCGGGGTGACTCAGTGAGTTTGACTTTTTTGGGATTTTTTTACTGGCCTTTTTTATGGGGGGTTTTTCTAGGTGGTGTTTAGGACTGGGTTGACTGGGTTCAGGCTTGAACTGGGCTATGGAATGGGGCTTACAAGGGTGAGTTTGGCTGAGTTTGGACTTGGGATTTTGGGGTATGGTCCTCCGTTCAACCAGCTATCTCTACCAACAGTGTAGCCGAAGGTGGGGTGTCTACAATATATTATATATATATATATATATATATATATATATATATATATATATATATATGCTTGTGGATGTATGCGGAGCCCTGTGTCATCTAGGTCCTTTGGATCAGTTGGGCCAGTCTGTCGGGCCAGGTCCTTAGATATGTTTATGATTAGGTATTTAATAACCTAAATTGTTATTATAATAATTTAAGTGTTGCTTTGGATTAAGCTCTGTCAACCGTTTGATATGATGTACTGCCTGCCACTAAGTTGGCAGTCACGGACTTATTCGATCGACTGAGCGGGACACGGTTGATTGACAATGGCCATTATTAGGTTGTCATCCTCCACTTGGGTCCACCGAATAAACCCCATTCAGAGTTAATCATTCATGTATTTCATTGTTGAATCACACTATATGAAATTCGGAATATCATTGTTCCTACTGTAAATAGTCCACTTAAAACCATATTGCGACTTGATCCACCAAGTCTCATGAGCCAGGTATGGTGGTATGGGATGCCGTGTCTGAGTTATCGGCCTACGCTGGGGTGGTGCCTCCCCATAGTGACCAGTGAGCATTGATAGGGGTGACCGATTGTTGTTCGAATGACCCTTATGACAAATGTGACTTTGGCCGATGTTTGCTTGCCTGTGCACCGTTCAAACGACTCGGGCGTGCATTGGGTTAATTTCGAGTGTAACGCCCACACCTCTGAATAAATTAATCGTATTTGATATTGGAGTGATGAGCCCTTTCACTTAGTTTTGGCGTGGCCGACGAGTTTCGGCCAGACTATGCTTTTATGGGTGTATAACTCAAACCTTGAATCGATGGGTTACTGGCGATGATTTGCGACGCATCGCAGGGAATCAAATAGTCCTAGTTAGACTTTACAATACGATGTGGTATTGTGGCTTCACCAATTTACTGAATGAATTGGACTAATAAATACTTTAATAAATCATGCATACATAACATTGCATTTGAAGGGGACCCGTGTGGCCTGGTTGCTTAATGTGGCGTCACCGCTGCCTTGAGCACTTCATATCATTTCTTTGTGTCATCCGGGCTGTGTACTAAATCACGACTTACGACTTACTGGACAGGTGGACTGTGGATTCTGATGCCAGTCGGTCGGGCCAGGGCTTTGTCCGGAACATGCATTGTATGCTAAATCATGACATACATGCATTTAATCAACTAACCTAAGATGATATATGCTTTGTATGTGGTCATTACCTAAACTTGATTGATTTGATAACATGTTTAATATTAATATACTTATATGAACTTATTTATAACTTAAATATCCCGATTATAACCTTGGGGTTATTTCTTCACTATGTTGGCGTTTTGGCGTCTTCTCTTTGACATATGCAGATGTCTTAGGAATAGGACTAGGTGGTAGTGCGTTCGGGGCGCCCGAGTAGTCTTATAGTGTCATCCCATTGGTAGTTATAATTTTTCTTTCTATTTCTTTAATTGTAATTCGTATAATTCTCATATGGGCTTACACTACATTTGAATTGTACCTCTAGGGTGTTAGCCCTATATTCTTTTGATTTAGTTATATCCGCTTTGCTTATGATCCGCTAATTGAATTGTATTACTCTGATTATTTGTTAATGGAATGAATATAAATATGATTGAGGACACACGTGGGTGCATTTTCCACGTATAGCATTCCTAAACTAGCATTTTATTTAGTTAACACTCGCGAACTCGAGACCAAAGTCTCCGTACTCAGGTGCCGATTTTTGGGGCGTTACAATGTGTTTGATTAATTGAATCGTATGAATGTTTGATTTGAATGGTGTGTTAGGCACTTGAATGGTAACACATATAAGTTGTATTTTCACTTCATCTATAAACTAGTTGCTTGATTAGTTAAATCATTTGTAGTCTATGTAATTAGACTTACTGGGCTTGAAAGCCTAAGTGTTAATTGTTTAATTAATTTTAATTAGGCATGAATTTTGAAGTAGTCATATTCATCTCCCTCTAAGACTTAGCCATTATTCCTAGTAGCCCTGTCAAGCTTTCGAATGCAAAGCACTTTTAGCATGAGACTGATGGGTGCAATTTCAAAATGTTTTAGATCAAGCTAATATATTGTGTTTTTAGTTCATCCAAGCAGGAATGACCTTATGAACGGTATGGATGACATATAAATATTACAATGAACCTAAGGGGGAATCAAAATGTTTTAGATCAAACATCCAATCAAAATGTTTTAAATCAAGCTAATTCATCCAAGCAGGAATGACCATATATCTGCCTCATTTTTTTGTGCATGTCATAACCTAATTGGAACATGATGGGGGAAAATGGATGAACAGACCAGATTTATCACAAACATCATAGTGGGCCCCAACTTTGTAGGAAGACCCCTCCTTGGTGGTTTCGGACTGTGGCTCCCACGGTAATGTATGGGTTTTATATCTATGACATCCATAATTTTTTTTCAATGACTAGGGCTGTAGATAGGTCAATGGACTCAATGGGGGTACCTAGACCCAATCCGACTCATAATTGACTCGTTTGTTAAACGGTACGGATTTGGGTCCTACAACAAACCCAGTTGCTAAATGGGTCTGCATCGGGTTTCCTTTATATTAGGCCCGAGACCTGACCCGAACCCATTTAGTAAATGGGCGGGTTTAATCTATATTGCATTGGACCCATTTAGGCCTAGACCCATCCTGACCCGATTTTAAATATGTTAAAAATGCTTGCATACCATATTCAAGTCCATACCCATTGGACCAGACCCATTTATAATTGGGTATGGGTGGATATCCCTCTGCTAGACCCAAACCCATTTAACATGTCTAAATAGGGTTAACTCAGGCCCGATCCAGACCCACCTACTAAGTAAAAGGGTCTGGTCTAAAATTTGGACCAAGCTCATTTAGTAAATGTACAGGTTTGGTTTTGACAAACCCAACCATTTACAGCCCCATCGTGGAGATCCAAAATATCAAACAGATCCAAGTCTCTTGTACCACGTCAAAGGAAACAGTGGTGAATGAACTCCCACTATTAAAAACTTCTAAAGGGCCACAAAAGTTTTGGGTCAAACTGGATTTTGTATTTTACTTTATCTAGCTCTATGTAACCTTATCAACAGGTTGGATTTCAAATAAGCATCATGGGAACCTGATGGAGTTTTTAATGATAGGCATTCAATTACTACTGTTTCATGTGGTGTGGGCCACTTGAGAGTTGGATCTGATTTATTTTTGTGCTTGTGTTATAAAATGAGCGAAAAAAACATAAGGATGGCTTGGATATAAAAAAATATACATCAAGATGGGCCCCACAGTCCCGGAACCACCGAACGCGGTGGTCCCCAGATCCACCGAAGCTTAGCCACGTCCCAATACGGTCTTATTGTCCGGAAGCGGATTGCGTAGTAACTCCGCACGCTTAACTGTGGGGCCCACCGTGATTTAAGTATTTTATCCACTCCGTCCATCCATCTTAACTGATAATTTTAGGTATGATGCCAAAACATGAAGTATATCAGAATATAAAGTGGACCACACCACAAGAAAAGTGTAAACTGAATGTCTACCATTGAAAAAATTTAGGAGGATACAGAAGTTTTGAATTAAGCTGATATTTGTGTTTTCCCTTCCTCCATCTCCATGTGATCTTATGAACAGGTTGGATGAAAAATAAACATCACTGTGGGGCCTGGGAAGGTTTCAACGGTGGAAATCATTATTCCCACGGTTTCCCGTGGAATGATTTTGGGCTCAACGGGCGTGAATTAGGTGTTACCCCGGAACAGCTTAGTGGGTGTTACCCCTACAGTATGGCTTACATGGATGATATTTTGTATATCCACTCCGTCCATCCGTTTCTACAGCTCATTTAGGATGAGGTTCCAAAAATTATGTAGATACAAATCTCAAGTGGACCATAGCACTAGAAACAGTGTGATTGAGTGCCTCACTATTAAAAATTCCAAAAAGCCCATCTTAAGGTTTTGATAATGTTTATTTGCAATCCAAGCTCCTGATAATGTCAATATTGTCTTGATGAAGGGAATATATAAATATCAGATTGATCCAAAACTTTTATGGCCCACAAAATATTTTGAATGGTTATTCATCACTGTTTCTAGTACTATGGTCCACCTGAGATTTGGATCTTCTTAGGGTTTTGGATCACATCATAAAATGATATGAAAAATTAGATAAACGGCATAGATGTATAAAAAAAAAAATACATCAATATGGGCCCCACACAGTAGGGGTAACACCCACTAAGCTGTTCCCCGGGTAACATCTAAGTCGCGCCCGGGTTCAACCCCTAAAATGAGCTGGAAGATCATATGGACGGAATGGATAAAGCACATACATTCTAGGTGTTGCAGTCCGCATCTTGTCCGGTCCCACCTGTTGCATACCTGTCACATCAGCAGTCTCGTATGCTCTCCACCAATGGTGAAATGAGACGTAACCGTCTATCTCCAGCAGCGTCCTGGGGTAGTATCCAATCCGAGCCCTTAGTGTCCGCGGATTAATGAAGTGAACCCGTTAGACCGATAGTTGCCCTATGCCTATGGATCATCGGAACCGCTCGAATGATAGACCTCGCAATGAAAATACCGCCCGAAAAGCTTAAAGCTTCCATAAACAATCATGTCCGTTCAATCTAACATGATACAAATCATAAATCGATCAACGATTTACATTATAAGTCCATTTTTCCGAACCTTGGGTTCACATCCTCCACTGAAAAATAAGACTGCCGCGGCTTCGGTGGTTCCCCGGATCCACCCTGTGGATCCCTAACTGTGGGACCCACTGTGATTTATGTGCCTTACATCCAGGACGTCCATCCACTTGGACAGCTCGTTTTAAGGCATTATCCCAAAACTGAAGCAGATCCAAATCTCAGGTGGACTACACCACAGGAAACAGTGGTGATTGACCATTAAAAACTTTTCGTGGGGCACAAAATTTTGGATCAACATTATCATAGTCTTTGGATGGAAAATAAACATTCAGGTGGCCCCCAAGAAGTTTTTAATGGTCAATATTCAATCGCTACTTTTTTCTGTGGTGTGATCAACCTTAGATTCGGATCTGCTTCAATTTTCCACTATTGCCCTATAATGAGGTGTAAAAACGGATGGATGGTGTGGATGTTAGGAACATACATCAAGGTGGGCCCCATAGTCAGGGATCCACCTAAGCCGCGTCCCCCAGGGACTATCTATTATGTACCATAGTTCCTAAATGGGCCCACGTGGTTCGCAAATCGGAAGGGCCAGTAGTCCGAGGACTACCTGCATTTTACCCCTCTATTTTATTTGATTTCACTTCCCAACGAGCAGACCGAAAACAGAACCAGAACTGGTGCTGTAAATTCCTCACATTCTCCTGAGGCAGCAGTAGCAGGAGATCATTGAAGCTCTTTTTACTTCCTTTAATGGCAGAGACCCACTTCCCCCTTTTGCCCTTATTCAATCCCAGTATCCCCATTTTGTCCTTTACCTGAACAGAAAAGGAAAAGGCCATGGAAAAGAAGGAAGAGAAACTCACTCAGAAGAATCAGGAAATAGAATCACATGAATATTTGGTGAGTTTTGATATTTTGTAGCTTTTATTGAAATGGGGGTTTTTTTTTTTTTTATTTCCTTGTGTGTTTCTGTTGGTTTTTTCTTTTTTGAAAAAATGGGAAGTTTGGGTTTTTTTTTGTTGTTGTTATTTTCATTCTTTTTTGGGTCTTCCTCATTGAAATTTTTGTTGGGTGTTTGGTTATGGTTGTTGCTTGTTATTTTGTGTTGAAAGCATTTGTGGTTAGAGAGATTTTGTTTGAGTTTTCTTGGGTTTAGTTAGTTATTTGTTTGTGTTTTTGGTCTTTTGGTTTTTTTGTATTTTTTTTTTCTTGAAGTAGAAACTAAATAAAAAGGAAAAAAGAATCAAATAGCCAAGGTTACATTTGAGTTGTTTTTATCTTACCTTGTTTTTCACATGTTAGTGTAAGAGGAGATGTACATTGTTTGATTGAGCATTTCAGGTTATACATGCTGTAAGTGGGGTTTATTTTTTTGGTGATCCAAACCGTTCATATGGTGTGTCCTATTATGGATGGGAGGTATCTCAAATATCTCCTGCTTAGACCCTCCTAACCGTCTAAGTGGAACCCTATTAAATTTCATCCATTGGTTGTTATTGTTCATTTCCATCAGAGGGATAGGATTGTGGAGGCATTGTGTATGTCCCATCCAATGATGAAAGTCCCACCAGATCAATGGCTTGTATTATCGAAAGGGGGGCACCATCTCTACCATTGTCGATCAAGCATTATATAGAGCCTTCTGATGTAATGGCAACCAATTTGGTAATTTTGTTCTTCAATTTCCCATTCAACTTATATTTTGCTTAGAGAGCTCTACCTGCATCAGGTTGATAGTGGGTTTCTGCAACATGTTTGTTTTCGAAATGCATGAAAGAGCCTGAAATCAGTAGCTTCTTTTGTTTTCTTTAGCGATGGAAAGTGGCATTTAATGGTGTTTTTAGAGGGCGAGAGAAACTGTTCTTTGAATGTATGCTGATTGGTGCAAAATGCAGTTATGTTTATGGATGCATGAAAAAACCCACCACCGTCAGCTTCTTTTCTTTTACAAGTGATGGAAAGTGATTGTTGAAGTTTCTCAAGAGAGTTTTAGAATCTTCTCCTGAAATCTGTTGATGATTTCTGGAAACGAATTTTGTTTATTATACATGAAAAGAAGATTTTGAAAGATTTTGTTTATTTTGTTTCATTTCTTGGACTATATTGCTTAGTTTTGCAAATGGGTCTTGTTGTTTATGGATGCATATAAAAAGATGATCAAGTATGGTATTTGGGTCTGTTTCTATCTCCTGCTGCCTCTTCTCAAAGTATCAGTAATTTACAAAGAGCTGGTTTTTTGAGGTTTTGAGGTTTTGAGGTTTTTAACATTGCTCGAGCATGAGGGCTATACGGTATCATTCATGTTTTCAGTTTGTATAACTGGGTCCCTGATTCAATGATCCAAACCATTGATATAGAGAGAGCCTCGCCGTGGATGGTGCATGGACATAAAAATCCCCTGAATAGGAATATCATAGCTGTATAACATTTGGCCTTTTTCTTGGTTGTGTGTGAACCGTGGGTGTATCTTCTCTGTTAACCATCTATTTTTTTACCACCTATCGAAGTGTTAGGATTCTTCCAGTCTGGGGTATTTCCGGTGCATGGGCCATACACAGCAAGGTCCATAAGACCAATTATTTGGATTGCTGAACCATGGGCCACACTCCCCCCTGCACGAAACAAAACCTGAATGGTGCATACTGCATACAACCTTTTCGCTTGAGCATTGGACACTACCTCTCAACCACCTATTAAAGGGTTAGTATTTTTCTAGTCTGGGGCATTTTGGGGGCATTAGGGTATTCATAACAGGGTCCATGGTGTCAAAAGTTTGGATTGCAGAAACGTGGCCCCACTTCACCCTCTTGTCCAAGCTGGAAATCTGAACAGCACATAAAAACCTTTCGGTCTGATTATTGTGTATCATTTACTGTTTTTCTATCATTTTAGAGAGCCAACAGAATTTATCTCAGTTCTGTTAGTGGCTCGGCTTAGAGATATAGGAAAGTAAGTTATTGGATTTCTTTCTTTCTTTCTTTTCTGTTTGTTTTTAAGTAGTGATGATCGTCATAAATGATGAAACAGACCACCGAATGCCAGAAACAAACCGGTGTGGATCATCTTAGAAAGAACTCCAAAGTTGGCAGCCCTCCACATGACACTGCATCTTCGCAAGCTCAGCAATACATACCGACTCTTCAATGGCCATATACGCCTCAGCTATCCACTCTAGAAAACACACTTAGCAGACAGTTGCTTAACACCCAACAAAATTCTCCAGCAGTCATAAACCAAAGACAAGCATCATTCTTCAACCCCCAACAGCAGCAACAGAATTCCATCAACCATCATCTCCAACATGGGCAATCACAAGTAACTCCATCAGTTGGAGCTTATTGGCCACCTCCACGGCCTGGATTCCAAGCAGCCTTGCCTCCTTATCAGTCCTTGGCTCCTGCAGGAACCACAGATTCTAGTTGGCAAGCTCCGGTAGTAGTTGGAGCTTCATCAGGAAGCGAATCTATTTCCGCATATGGCTATCAAGGTGGTTATTATCCAATGGGATTTCCAGGTAAAGTAAAATACTAGAACTGGACTCTTCTGCAAGTGTTATATGCTCTTGGTCTTGGGATGATGGATAGCTTTGAATCAATGATCATAGCTTCTTTGCAGGTCCTTGGTATCCTCCATCTTTGTGGGGGCAACCACAGCAACCACAGCCTCCGTATTCTCTGCATTATCCAGCTTGCACCGGAGGATATGGCTACTTTGCTGTACCACCGCCAGCATCAGAAAGTTTGTCATTAGGACAACCAAATCAGAGAGGAATTATCCAGCTTCAAGGGAAACTTTCTCAGAAACACCAGCGGATATGGGAAGCACAAGTACGCGCTAATCAAGCTATTTCCTTTTCTGTTGTTGTGGGCCTTTTGTTTGAAGGAACAGAATCCATGCATGTAGAGTCATCCAGATCATCTAAATCATGGGCCATGTTGCGGATGGAGAATAGCCCAGAAATCGCACTAATAGGCCGATCTTGAGACCACCTGATTTTCCCTGTCGTGTTTGACCACTTAACGAATTTATTCTTATACATGCATTTTTTAGCTACAAATTGGATGGTTATGATCAATTAGTGTAATTTTTAGGATGTGCCACATCTAGAATCAGCCTCATGAGTTTAGACGATCTTGATTGATGTACATGCATGCTAAAATGGTGAGTCACTGCCCCTTTAAAAAAAATAGGGTGAACAGTGAACACAAACTGTAGAATCAACCATGTTTGAATCATGTGGTCATCAATGTTTAGTAAATTGGAGTCTCTGATGTTGATGATGCAGTCAGCTGAAAATGTTCATCTTCGAACTGCTCTCTGTCGCATGGAGGCAGAACTGGCTACACACCGGAGCAAACTGCTAAAGCTGGAGGCTGAGGTTTCGTCCTTGAAAACACAGCGGGATTCTGCAGCGGAGGGATCCGCTGGGGCCGGTGCTGTTCCTGCTGTACAAACATCAAAGAGAGGGAGACCAAAGAGACCCATTGCTTCAGTCAGTTCAATACCCTTTACTGATGATTTACAATCTAAATCTCGCGGAAGAAAGCCTGCATCATGTAAGGTTGAAACTGAGATTAAGGGGTTGATTCCTGAGAAAGAAAGCTTAAACAAGGAAGAAGATAGAGCGAAAGCCTGTCAGCCAGTTCTTGGTATTGGCCCGGCATCTTTCCAAGGGGAAACTGATGGAAAGATCTCGAACACTTTTGTGAATGGCTGCCCCTCTGAGCTCCACAGAAGCAAGCTTAAGCTCTCTCCAGATGTTCAAACCATACCAACATTTCAAAACCAAGTGCGTTACAGTCCCAGAGTCCAAATCAGTCCAGTCAGTCTCACTCCCGCTGTGGAAATGAAAGGACGAGATGACAAGGAAGAATGCCGGAAGACCGCCTTCTCTATCCCATCTCAGCATATCAAGGGAGCTGATGCGACGGGGACAAGTAATGGAAACCATGCATGGCAATCGAATATCTTATCCGAGGATATCAGGTCACATGCTTTCTATGATAGTGCCAATATCGTAAGACAGGGAGGGAAGATGTTCAGCGGATGGAGCTTCATGAATCAGGATGCTTCGGAGGAGCATGAGGACGTGGTGGGGTCGGGGAAAGAAGATGTTGAGATGGAAGAGGATGTTAGTTCAGCAGCGGATGAACTGAGTCAGGCCAAAGCCGAGGGTGGCTTTGGAATGGATCCTTCAGCTGTCGCCTCCAATAGGTGGTAACCCAATATAATACTCTACTAAATAGGCAGGTTAGCAATTTTTTCCTCTCTTTTTTTTTGGCCGGTTAGCGAGTGTTACATATCAATTACATCTCTACTTAGGAAATTGTCTGCTTGCTTGGGTTCGCTTTCTTTTCTACAGAGAAGGAAGTTTTAGCCTGGGATTTTGTAAGGTGCAGACTTGTTACACTGACCCTTAACTGAAATTGCAGATAAAAAGAGACTAGTGTGGAAACAGTGATCGACGTGAATCTAATTTTCAGATTTTGTTTTCATATTGATATCGTTGAGAAGAAAGCGTTCTCCATTTTCTTTTTATAATGTCAATGAGTAGATTCGATTGATTCCATAAATCTGACTGCTTTCGGAAAATGATTTCATGGATCACGACGGTACAACTGATGAGGCTCTGAACTGAAAACAAGCAATTGTTCATATTGGTTGATGTCGGTTAACCAATCTGTATTCAGACTGGTTGGGAAAGATTTGGAGCCTGTTTGGTGGACGTCTAAAAATGAGTTCATTTCATTTTAGTTAACCATAATTATGTATTAGAGATCATATTATGTTTTGATAAGGATTAAAATCGTTATTGATAACCAACAATCAAGATCTCTAATATGGAATTATGTTTAAGTAAGATGAGGTGAATCCTTTTTAGGCCTCTACCAAATAGAACATTGGTGTCTTATTTTGAGATCGATGGTTCCTCAGTTTTGATTTAGTGACATCTGACTGATCACTTATTCAATTTTCTGAGTTCTGTAATTGCATTGGTTTCACAGGGTGACATTTCCCAAATTTTGATTGTGTGCCCCATTGCACCTGTTCTGCATGATTATGTGGTTATTTGACAAAGAATTTATATACCAGCCCCTCTATTATTGATCATGTTCCAGCAGGAGTCAATGATTCTTTAGAATTTTCTCTGTATAGATATATGATCCATTTTCACTAGAAGAAAAACCATAATTGCTTAGGCCCATCTGTTGGAGGCCCGCTTGAAATGGAGAGAGACGAAAAGTGGCTCCCATCTGTACTTAACACTGGCTATTTCATTCAATGGCACATGCACAACAGTGTCCAAATTGGCAGGTTACCCAGTTATAGCAGATTTGACTGTGATTCCCTGCTATTTTTCAATGAATCACCATTCAGTGAGTGGCTTCTTGAGTACATCACGTGTTAGAATTTCAGTGGGTTCCACAGTTTAGGGCCTGTCTGGGTGCCACTTGTATCCCATTTTAGTTAATAGTATTATGTATTAGAGATCATGAACTAAAATGAGATCAGCTTCTCTTCTCTTTTTTTAAGGCGGCACCCAAACAGGCCCCAAGTCATTTTTATTTGAGATAATGTTCGGTTCTACATTTGAGATGTTCAGATAATGTACGCCTCAATATTTAAAATGAGGGAGCGGATTAGGTGAGACGTCCAATCCACCAAGGTGGGTGGGATCCCTGACTGTGGGCCCACTGTAACATAGTGACTGCAACCACGCCCGTCCATCTGTATTGAAAGCTCATTTTAGCTCATTTTAGGGCATGGGCCGCAAAAGCTTTGGATCAAGATGATATTTGTGTGGTCTCTTCATCTAGGTGTTTCTGACCTTATCAACAGGTTGGATGGCAAATAAACATTCCAGTGGAGTCCATGAAGTTTTTAATGGTGGGGATTCAATCACCACTGTTTCATGTGGTGTGGTCCACCTAAGATTTGAGTCAGCTTCATTTTTGGGATCATATCCTAAAATGAGCTTTCAAAATGATTGGACGGTGTGGATTTCATGCATATACATCACTGTGAGCCCCACAATCATGGGTTCCACCCACCTCTGTGGATTGGCCAGGTCTCACTGAATCCGCCCCCAATTTCTGAGAGCAAGCATATCAAACATCATATGCTGCTAGAGCATCGTTAGCATACCGAGACTCAGTTGCCCAATCTGCAAGTTGCGTGTTCCAAACCTCTTCCATGTCCCTTGTTTTGTTAGGCTTCAAATAATTCATTCTCCCTTGCTGATTTCAAACCCTTGGGGTTTTTCCTTGTTAGTTTTTCTACTTGTTGCCTTGTTTTAGTTGCAGTTCATGGGTCTTAAGAAGAGCATCAGAAAATGATTTTTGCCCGCAACTTACAGCAGTTTGGCCAGAAAAGTAGGAGCCTCCCTGATGATTTTTACTTTACAGGCACCCAAATCATGATTTGGGGTTGCATCCAAATATACCCCTTTCCTTCATCTTTTCAACTGCCCTTTCTTATGCATATGGCCGCATCCAATGATCAAACAGGCCTAACTTATCTACCTATGAGCCATCAGCAAAAATGATGGAAAGCATCTCTCAGTTTACAGAACCAATCCCTACCTTATTAAACATTTCCCACTCCCCTTTTTTTTACAAAACAAAGGAAAATACATCATGAGGATGGAAATTGGATTCCCAACAAATTCATTCCCGACACGCTTTTTTTTTTCTTTTCTTTTCTTTTCCCAACAACAGTCAGAATGCCAGCAATCTCGATTGCTTCTCTACCTACAGGAAAACCAAACGTTTGTCCTAAATGCATGCTTCATAAACTAGTCTCAGCATTGCTTAAAACTTGGCCCTGTTGGTATTTTAGCCTCATCTCTATTACTTAATGAGTTCATCTTAAAACTAATAATGCATTAACGATCAAAGATCTCCAATACATGATCACTGGCAATTAAAATGACATGAACTCATTTTCAGGCATCTAAGAACAGGGCATTGGAAGATAAAAACTGAAACTCGTGAGAAATCAAGATCTTCAAACAGGCATAGAATCAAGTGTCCCCAGCATTCACAATTTCGAAGCAAACAAGCGAAATGCAAACATGTCCAAGAAGATTGATTTCCACATCTGTTGCTCTCACAATAACGCAGGAATAAAACATTAAACATCCATGAATTGTTCCGTACATGGGTTGGGTCCCTCTGAAAACAGTTCAAATACAAGTGCCCATTATGTTGATTAAATATATTGGAATGTGGGGGTTAAAAAAGCTGTGGTATGACCTATCACAGCCATCTCATGCGGGGAAATGAAAATAGGGAAACTAGTGACATTTTCTTTTTTAAATTCTGATGATAAATAGAATTATCATCAGAATTTAAAATTCGCTTGTGTATAACAGTCATCTCCATTATTCACCAGCCACCGTCTACAGATTCCCCCATTACATAGTAGGTTGACAGTGCAGCATTCCACAAATTCCAAAGCCGACTTTTGGCCAGGGCTCGGGTAGAGGCGAGAGAGCAGTTACATCCATGTTTGAGAACTATGGGTAGTGACCATTGTCCCTTCTGGGTCTTGCTAAGAGGTGCTATTTGGCTTGTATTTTCCTTTTTTATTTATAGTTTGTGGTTTTTTCTTTTTTCTTTTTTTTTGCTTAATAAAATTGATTCACAGATTTATTTGTTTTTTTAAGTGCAGTGAGAGTTCCTGTTTGGATGGCGCCATCATAAGTAGGCATCAACATTTTTTTTTTTAATGTTGCTAGAAAGTCATCCATGGATTCATGCTACTGGCATTATGCTGCTATAATCCAAGGGCTAAATAAAATAACGAGACGAAACAAGTCGTCCTTCACAAAAAATTGTTAAAAAACCAGCCAAAAACTTCTCTGGGCTTCCAAAGATTAGCAGCAGTTTTTGTTTTTCCCCTCCCCTTATTGAGGAAGGACTTATTCCCTGCGGATGCACACAATCACCTGCAAACCAGATGCATTGGGTAAATCACGGGGAGGGGAACCAAACTCGCATCTATGGGGAGCAAACCCACGGCGCTAGCCATTCGCCCAAACCCTGGGCTGGTAAAGATTAGCAGCGGTTACAAAACAACTTTTTTAAGCCAAAAACAATTCCATGAGGATCTAAAGAGGATGTTTTCATCATCAAAATAAAAAAATAAAAAAGAATAAAAAGGTAACTTGGTTATTTTACAAAAGTTAGGGTAATCCAATTTAATCTCCCTCTTGCAACCATTATACACTTCAAAAAACTCAACGCTAAAAGATGAGCCAGATGCAAAATAGAAGGGTCTCCCCACCTTTTTTTCCCAGCTGATTGGTAACATTGATCTAAAAGTGGCCATGATCGCCATCAACATCCCAAACCAACTGAGATTTAAGATCCATCACGACAACATACATACAACAGTTGTATCTGATGGATCGCCTCTAACAATACTTTCTCTGGGACCTGCTCAATTACTTGAGATGAGGTTGGATTCCTCGTCACTGTTGAATTCTTCCAATCATTTTTTTTAAATTCATCCATTCAGTCTTCTTGATTAGCACAAATCTACAGAAAGACTTCAATAGATCAATCCTCCAATATGAGGATGGAATAATTGCTTGAGTACATTCGGATATTTAATTGAATGGAATTGCAACTCAACCAATTCATTATAGAAGATAAGGTCGAGGTGGGCCACTTGAATTCATAATGACAACTCAAAACCCCATCAGAATTCTATGCATTTCAAGTTGGACTTCAGGTGGGGGCTACTCTCTCATTATGAATGTAACCTGGGTTAGAGTGGCCGCTTTGGCCATTTACACATTATTGAATTGAACTATTGCAATTCGATTTAATTAACCATACAAACGCAGCATCAAGCGAAAATCAAAATAGTATATAAAGAATTCCACCTCAGGATTTCATTTAGTCAATTTTTGTGCACAAAACAAACCTGAAGGATACACCTTTGAGGCTATTCAACAGCAGCATGAAAAGCCAGAGTATCTGTCAGATACAGAAACATGCATTGAAAAATAAATTTTTGGGAGTTAAACTACAACAGTTTTGACCAGCCAAGAATGCTAATAAGTGAAACCAAATTGAAATGGAAGCATCAACAAAATGCACTGCAACAATGCCAACCAGCAAACAGTGCAAATAAGAAAAGACGTCAAAAATAACAGGTACAACTTTTTTTTTTTAAAGATAACGCAAATTTATTAAAGAAGAAAAAAGGGGAACAAAAGAGCTCGCCGGGCCGCCGAGATGGCGGACCGACTAATTGCCAAGAAAAAAACAGGTACCACGTTAACATTACAAATTAATTCAAACTCCGCTAGTTGTGCAGGCCAATCTCCAGCCTAGATAAATGAGGGTTGATGCTAGGTAGGCAGCCGGATATCAAAACTTTGCAAAACAATCATCACCATCAAGATGACCCAAATAGCTGGGACAAGGCTATGATGATGATGAAATTAGTGGGAATATTTTTTTTTATGACAACAAAATTAAACTTTATTTGGATATACAAATCTTACCACAAATTAACATGCTGCAGCTCAAGTTAGAAGGCTTCAAAAATTACCAAGGGAATGTGCTTTGTAAGCCAAGTAGGGTATAACATTTCCACTCCCATCTTGGCTCTAGTACACATGCCAATGTCCACAAGCCACCTTTGCTTAATTATATAATTTGCATCTAATCGATTTGCTTATATTCTTTTACGAAAGATTTGATATTAAATTAATAACAGAAAGGTCTCTTTTTTAAAGATACCAACATTATATTAACAGAAAGGTCTCTATTTCGGTATTTTTAATTATATTGTAGTTGTTGTTCTTATTATCAGGCAATATTGCTTATCAGTTGGATTGGAAACTTCATGGACATATGGTGCACAAAAAATGAATATTAAAAAAACATTTGGCAGTAAACATGTGCTTGAAGAAACTTGCAACCAAATAAAAGATATGCAATAAATAATTATCCAAAAAATATGATTTCATTTTGTTGCTTTTGTGACCAATTTTGATTTGCAAAATACCCATTTTCCATTTTGGGCATTGAATTACCTACACTTATGTTGGAGCATGCAAATCAATTGTGGATGCAGTAGACATCCATTCCTCAATTGTTGACTATCTAATACGAGATAATTCCAATATGTGTAGGCAATTGCATAATGCAATGTCAATCAACTAGATCATCACAATTGGAGTTCATAAAAACAAGAATAGAAAACATAAATTATGGAGAGTGCGTAACAGTTTTAAATAGCAAATAGTGTACCGTAGCATTCACCCCTCTAAAGCGTGAGGCGTAAGCTAAATGCTACTTCTAGATTTTTAATCGAGGTTGCTTGGTTGCACCAATTTCATGATATTTTGCTCCAAATTAGACTGATTAATAATGAAACATAATCTAAAGTAATAGGAAAGGGTAATGATTAAGTATAAAAGTAAAGAAAGAGCAACGAAACTGATTTAATAATGTTATATTATTTTACTAAAAGCATTCACCCCTCTAAAGCGTGAGGCGTAAGCTAAATGCTACTTCTAGATTTTTAATCAAGGTTGCTTGGTTGCACCAATTTCATGATATTTTGCTCCAAATTAGACTGATTAATAATGAAACATAATCTAAAGTAATAGGAAAGGGTAATGATTAAGTATAAAAGTAAAGAAAGAGCAACGAAACTGATTTAATAATGTTACTTATATTATTTTACTAAAAGCATTGAAAAGATTAACTATTTTTCATTGAAAATAAAAAATATATACCATTAATTGATTTAATGTTATTGAAAATATATATATATATATATATATATATATAACCAATTATTGAAAACATTAATTGATTTAATGTTGTAGTGAAAAATAACTTGTAATGTGAGCTACACAGCATATAACGTGGTCTATGTAGCATGTAGCAAATGCAAATTATCGTGTAGCGTAGGCTACATGTGATTTGAGCTATATTCATGAGCTACATAGCATTAAGACTAAGCTACGGTGTGTAGCGTAAGCTACACTGGTGCATAACTAATAAGATAACTTATTATTGATTGAAGCAACAAAAACAATGTATGACCACGGCCTTTCAGTTGCTACAGATGACGAAATGACATGCAAAAAAATGCTGCCCTTTTGTGGAAGGGACTAAGCAAAATTTCAGCAAAAAAATGAGTAACCACTGGCTAAAACTCCCAAATCTACAAAAGCCTAGAATCGGTTGGACACATAACCCCAAAGGTTAATAAGCTCGAACAGAGTTGATTGAATAACTCCAATGTTGTAGCTTTCCAAAAGATTCCGAGCAATGGCCTCAATTATGGAGGGTATTAGTCACCTTCTCTGGTTGTATGATGTACCGTCTCTACTCAACATGAACTAAGATTTTTAGGATTAGAGATCTAGGCAAACATCCTCCACTTGAATAATAAAAATAAGAAAATAAAACATGAGCAAGCCAGAAGGTGTGAGACAAAGGAAATGTAGCAAGTGTAAAATATAGAAACTCCATGTACAAGTATTCCGTAATTTTAATGGAGGGCCTTGGTTGTTAGAAAGCTGGGTATTAAAGAACTCTCAAATCCTATTCCTAGTAATCGTTGGGAGCAGCTTCTGAAACCCGGAGGTGAAGGTGCACACTGCACGCCCTTGCCAATTGCACCAACTGAAGATTTGAGAGGTCTTAAATCCCTAATCCCTTTCTCCGTTCTAGTTGTATGTAGCTCCTCTTCTTCCCCTTCACAAGGTTTGACTTCAAGGAGGGATAGGTTTCCTTAGAAGGATGAGAAGAGAGGGAGTGTAGACAAGAGAAGAAAATCTAAAGGCCTCGGTTGTAGAAAATCAAGGCAGAAAGAACGCTCAAATCCTCCTACTTGGCAATGTTTCGGGAGCCATTTCTCAAAAACCCAAGAGGTTAAGGAGCACACCCTTTTCTATTGCACAAATAAGTTTCAAGGGGTCTTAAATACCCAATTCCTTTCTCTTTCTCAAGTACTTGGAAGCTCACTCTCCTACTTCACAATGTTAAATCTCCAGGAAAAAGAGGTTTCCTCAGTTCTACTCTAGGAACATGGGGGGGCGAGAGGGAGGGAATGTATCGAACGTGCAGAGGGAACTTGAACCAAAGGCCATTTGCTTGTAGAGAGATGGCTTATTTATAGATGAGGTGAGTGCCATTTTCGGAAATTTTTTAGAATGATTTCAGGGTAGGGGACACATGACACAAATCCATTTGGCTTTAGGTGCATAGAGACACGTGGCACCCTCTCATAGGGTCTTTAAGGCAAGTTTGTATGGTAATTTTGGAGATCTTTGGGGTATGATGTGTGGAATCGTTCAAAAAAAAAAAAAAATTTACATGTATGTGGATCCCCAATGTTATTTTCTCGTGAGAAAACAAAAGGAGAAAAAAGACTTAACAGCATAAAAAGAAAAATAGAGACTTAATGGCACAAAAAGACAAAAGGAGACCCAGTACACAAAAAGATAAAAAGGAGGACATGGCATAAAAAGACAAAAGGGTGAAACATGGCAACAAAACAAATGGTAACACATGGCAGCAATACAAAGGGTGACACATGAAAAAAAAGTCAAAAAGTAAAAGGGAGCTAGACAAAAGTCAAAGAGTCAAAGGGATCAAAAAGTCAGAAGTTAAAGGGGGGCCCACAAGGAAAAGTCAAAGATTTTTGGGCTTTTGGCTCGAGAATTGGGCTAAGGAGGTCTGGCCTAATCTAATGGTTATAATTCCTTGTGAAGTAGAAGTTAAGGGGCGGAACCTTCTGATCGTCCAATCGAATGGTTTTTAGGAACTTCTAATGCTACGTGGGGTTGGATATACCTTTCAAGTAACCAAGTAGCGCAAGAGACCAAATCAGAACAATATTGTGACACCCTAACATGATGAACAAGAATCATTTCCAAAATAACTGTCAACAATACAAGCTTCTGAGAGTAAATTAACAGGTCCATCCAAGGGATTCTCTTAAAAGTTCCAAGTGGTGAATATGCCCAACTGCTCTCTATATGTTGATTTTGCATCAAATGCATTAGTTCTTATAAAACCTGCCCAACTGATCTCTATCCGCAATAGAGTTCATTATGAAATAAAACCTGCTATAAAAGAATGCTCAGTCTAAAAGAAATATTCTTCAAAGAGGCAAGAAGCATGTGCAAAGTAGTTCTCAAGGTAAAAGTCCAATAGCATGGTGCTCCTATCATTGTCCCATACATAAGAGTTTCAATGGTTCTCTGTTTCTCTCATTATTTGAGTGTCAAAGGTACATTTTTACTTCTCCAAACAAATATTCAGTTGAAATTGTAAGGGTAAGCATTCGACAAAAGATCTGCCAGCTCTGAAAATTTTGAAGTATGTCCCTAGTAATGTTCCACAGAGGTTTGAACATGATTGTCTCAAAACTGCAAAATTAATTTTCGCATTCTTCAAGCTTCTATGTCGGCCGACCAGCAATGTTGAGATTCAAACAAAAGTGAAATAAAGAAGCATTAGAGACACTCCTTCTGCCTTTTTAAATGAAGAACAAAAATAATGGGCTACCTTATGATGTGCACCTGCCACCATTCTTTACATGGTGGTGACCTGCTCACTGTAAACATGCCCTACATTTTGGCAATCCAAGCCATCCAAATTGTGGGCCCTAATGAAGATGGAGCATGGCATGAAAATCACACTGACCAGATGATACCAACCATCTGATTTCCCCATTGAATCTGGACCGCGGATAACTTTATTTTACCATCCAATTTAAGGCCATAAATGGGATAGTCAGATCATTAGATTGTTCAGAATTTTGGGTCATGCACAGGGCTATATCAGCTCAGCCCCACAATTTGGACAGTCTAGATCGGCACGCATGTAAGTCTGTGCAGAAAATGGTTTATTGCATTTAAAATATGGTGGCAAATGCGCCCCCCAGTCTAGCCCTAAAATAGCAAGTTGGGACGGCACTAGAAAATGCAGCAGAGTGCCTCTTACTAGCTGAATACAACAGGACAAATAAGGTTACTTGTATACTGAGGCAAAGCAGAGTGAGGCTGTCCCACTCATTACATACAAGGACAAAGTTCTGATACAACATGAAGAATAAGGAAGGTTACCTGTCTACTATGGCAAATCACGGAGAGGCTGTCCCACTCATTACAAATGCTTGAAGCAGGCTCTGTGCAGCATGGGTCTGTTCAGGTGTTCCCGATATTATAATGGTAGTCTCAGTTGCCCCAGGTGCAGATTCAGTGATGGTAATTTTAGCACCAGAAATCTGAAAATGCATTTATTGGTCAGTAACAAAGCATCAAGGACACAGGAACATCAACAGCCATCATGTCTCAGAATAAACCTCGCGTATCTGTTTTAAACAGCCTCCATCCTCTCCATAGATAGAAGGAACAAGCGATCGAGGAACAACAACTTCTACAGTCGTGCTCGTGATAAAAGATGGCTGGCTTCCACTGCATACACGAACAGACATCCAAGGCAATGTCACCGACGGATACAATTCAGCAGCTCAAAAGTCTACTGACAAAAACTAATATTGAAAGAGCAGAAATGCACAAACCCTCCAGCTCCACCCATTCTTCGCTGGGGGGCTCCTGTGTAATCAGAAATTCCAATTGGACCACCACCATCTCGTGTGCCCTATATTCAGAATAAAACCAAATTGAGAGGGAAAGCATATAAAAAATCCAAAAATTCTGTGATCTTCACGATATAACTGATTAAGTAATAATATATGATGGTGTGATGACAAAGTATGCAAAAAAAAAAAAAAAACACCCAAGAACTTGTGCAAAGGTTTCATAGAGACGTGATAACATAAGTTGTAAAGAACATAACTTAAAGGGAAGGGACTCAAGTGGGAAAATGGTCTCCTTTTAATTTTTGGTATATGACTAACAGCTGCCAAGAGAGAAGGAAAAAGCAATTGACAGCTAAAGTTCAGGTCCAAATTGTTTCTGTGGAACATTTGTTTGCAATCCACATAGGAGTAATGAAAAAGCACCCATCAAGGGATGTTAAGACTCCATTCATAGTTTTTCCCAAAAAGAAATCCCTTATTCTTTGCTTTCTACACCAGAACAGATCGATCAACAGGACATGCTGACAATGTTCATGACAATGGGACAGAACTAAATGCAGAATGACTAATAAATGCAAAATGAAGATTGTCACAGACGAGAAAATAGAAAAATACCTGAGCTGCCCATGGCATTGAGGATGGTAGTCTTTCAGAACTATGAGGGGGGATCCCATGTCTGTGAATGCCATGAGCAAAAGCAGATCGTTCTTCATGATGAGGAAGGCCCCCAACACCATCAAACTTGTGAAAGGGGAGGCCTAAATTAGAATACATTCCAGGTGGTGAAAGATCCCTCCTCCCCGTGTAGGGAAGGAAAGGAGGTGCTTGATCGGAAAAAGAAGAACGTGGTGGATGGTTCATGGAAGGAAACTTATCACGGAATTGATGATGCCGCAACCTTGAAGTTATTTGCAACACTGCTTCTTGAACTGCCTCAAATCCCCCATTTATCTGGAGAGGAGAGATTAAAACATCAGGCTGACACTGAGAGCACAATCAAGACGTTTGCTAGATTGGATTGCCTTTCTGCCCCATCATGTGGTAATCAGACCATTCATCTAGTAGGTCCATCTCCATGTGATGATGGCCTGAGTGGCAATAATCTGAGGATCTCTGAACAGATGAGTGAGATCTTTTCCCATCTGGCCCATCTACGGTGGACCGTCGATGAATGACCTAGATGAGGTGGGGCTCATGGGGAAGCATCCCTAGTATCTTTCCACATTTCAATTGGTAAAACACACGCACCTGAACTACTTCTTCATTTTCTGAGGCACATTTTGGGATCTGATCCTTCCCCAAAATACGTATGTATGCACCAGATACCTTTCTCATTTCAGCTATTATGGCACCGCCCTTGCCAAGAAGGCAACCAATCTGGTTAGAAGGAACAAGAAGCCTAGATGACACAGATTTCTCTTTACCGTCAGGTACAGGTCTCAAAACCCTGCTCTGAACTCGAAGGACTGCATCCTGTGCAGCAGAGATTCTATCATCCAGATGCTGCACCATTTAAATTATTCAGTTAATGGAGTCATCTTAAGCTGTGCTCATATAGCAATGGAAGTAATCATTAAAAAGAAAAAAGAAAGTTTGGGGACAGAGATGGAGATGGACTATCATGAAACATCATGCATAAGAAGAAGATGCATCATGTTTGAACACTGAACACTGTCCTGATGCGACTTTACAAGTGTGATCCGTTTTTCCATGATCCAAACCACTAATCTGATGGGACCTACCATGGATAGGCTTTCCCAGAGGTTCTCCCAAACTGGAAAAGCCTAGTCATCTAACCTTTCACCTTTTTTTTTTAACCTCTATTTGTAGTTCACTGATCGACAGGTTAGGATCTTCCAATCAGGAACCCCCATATAAGATAGGGCTCATCAATTCAATGATTCAATCATTGAAACATTGATCCCACCTCTACAAACTGTGCAGATCAGAACAATATTCATGCCTTGGTGCATTGTAGCCTATTAATTAGTATCAAAGAGGAAAACCTAAAGTTAGACAAGAAACTTCAGAAATCCAGCAGATATTAACAGTTGACTCGTCAGAAAAGAAAGAGCAAGACAAAAGAAGCATTTTTTTTTTCTTTAGAAAGATAAGACAGGAAGCATTACCGCTGGACCGGATATAATTATGACGCGGTCATCTGAGTCAGTGACACCATCAGGAATTTTGATATCACAACCTGTTTCATGTTGGAGCGCTTTTATTATGCTCCCTCCCTTCCCTATCACACCTCCGATCTTATCATCCGTACACAACAACCTGAACGTGAGTATTTCCTGAGAAGTCCTCATTCGACCCATGATAACACTTTCAGTTTCATGAAATTTAGGGATGGATGGGGTGATGCTGGGATGAAAATCAGAGCTAGAATGAGGCCTGACAGCATATGGTGCCCCTTGAACAGGGAAATGATGAATTGCAGGTGGGTAAATTTCTGGCTGAGGAAGAGGCGCAAACGAATGAGATGATGGCCCAGCAGTCTTGCTCGGAGGAAATGAATCACGGTCACGAGGTGGGTTCTCCAGAAGCTGTTGAGAAACCAGTTGAAGAGCTTTCCTAACTGCATCTAAACCTCCTGTTATCTGCAATCACAATGTACAGCCACAGAATCACTTAAATATCAAACTTTTTCAAAGCTTAAACCCTAAACCACACAAGATGGTTATTGCAGATGACGCTAAAGATAAGAAAAAACAAAGGACAATGGACATATATAATAAATGAAACAGGACTGCCACCTGCTTCAATTAAGAATGGTCTGGCAATTGCTACATTTACATTGAACAGAATGGCCATTGGCCCAAATGGCATGTGAGCTTGTTTCCTTGCCCCCTTGCCATCCAGAGCTGGTTCAATTTTTATTTTTATTTTTTTTTTAGGGGGGGGGGCTCAATTGTCATTCAAAGTTTGATTCTTCACTCACGACAAAGAAGAAATATCATCATACGATGACTTTTATGCTACCTGGACCAGTTCATCAAAGGACGAAGCACATGAAGGAAGCTTGTCCCTAGGTAGGACCCGGATCTGCGCCCCACTCTCTGCAGATATTTGCTTAATTACGCTTCCACCCTTTCCAAAAATGCAACCAACTTGGCTAGAAAGCACAAGCAATCTCACATAAACTGCAGAAGACTTCTTACTCGCTTCATCTTCCCCGTCCACCTCAGGATCTTCTTCAACCATTCTCTCAAAAACACGCAACAAAGCCTTTTGCGCAGATGAACTTGCCTTTTCGGGTTGTGAATCCTCTACAGGAGCAACTCCCTTATCATCCTTGCTCTCATCGTGTTCCCCAGCATCGTCAGAGTCATTAGCAATATCATCAGATTCATCATCTGATTTCTTCTGGTCATTGTTAGCTTCTGCATCTTTATCAGAACCCACTATAACAATAATTCTTTCAGCACAACCAGGGATAGTTTCCTCAATTCTGATCTTTGCACCAGTTTCTTTGCGTATCTTATTTACAACGGTGCCACCTTTACCGATGACGCTGCCGGACTTCAAAGCAGGACAAAGTACCCGAAAGACGGTGGAACCGGGAGTTATTTTCAGTGGTTGAAGCTGTGGATGTAAAGCTGCAGTCTTTTGCCACTTTGCCCTTCCATTCAGCTCTGAAGGATTCCTATCATAAGGTCTCTTAGAAGGCGTTATTGGAAAAGACATGACCACAGGAAGATTATAGTGAACCTTTGCGGTTTGACTCTGCACAGATAAAAAAAATAAAAAAAATAAAAAGAGCCAATTAGAAGGTTAGAGACACATAATGAAATGTTATAGGAAAAGCAAGGGCATTAATCAAGATAAAACAACAATGTATGATGTGTTAATGGATATTTGCAGAACTGAAGAGTCAACCTCATCGGGTTTTACAAAGCTGTGATACTTGGATCTTCTGAAAATTGGAGAATACACAAATAAGGTCAACGATAAGTGGACCCCATTCCACGAGACTTAAAACTCCATATCAGCTGGTGTCTTAAACTCTAGACATGACAGTTATTAAGAATTTTTATTGAATCGTACAGATTGCAATACAAACCCAACCATTCATATAGTTAGTTAAATATCAACAAGATTACAACTATGAATTATACATTACAACCGATCCTGGTCATACCTATACAGCTATACCCTGAGAATTCAGGCTCAAGGGACCACCGCACCCGATCCTCGCCATATTTGATCCACATAGCCATACTCAAGTAAAATAGCAAGTTGGCAACAGAGCATTCAAACAAACAATCTGCAGTTTCTTCAGCCCCCCATATGAACAATACTTCATTTTCATTGCTTGCTTGGCATCTAGATAGATGTGTCATAAAGGTGGTTTTCTAACATATAACAGCATATCTCAGTCAATATTATCCTCTCACATTAAGCATCGCTTATTTAAAACGAAATACCAATCAGCTAAACCATGAAGGGTGGCCATGGGATGAATTAAGAGAATTGTCCCATCACACATAGAGTCTCCACATGATGGAATGTATCTTGTGAAATACTTATCAACACTAAAGTCATCAGCTGTTTTTTAGATTCTTATCAATGAAATGGGATGCAAGAAAATAAAGGGCAATGGATGGGTTCCAGGGTACATCAGCACCATCACAACAATCAGTTCAAATCGAGACAGCATAGGTCAAATAAGCACACCAGCACAGCCTGGTTCGTCATTTAGGAAATCTACGCTGGACCATTTACCACAGTCAGTTGATGCAATGCCCGCAGGTGTTGATTGAGAATGTTCGATAGTTTATCAAACGCACTGCAACATACCCATATAATTGTAACCATAACTGATGGTGGTCTATGGCAGTTAGTGGCTGTTCAACAATCTACAGATATGCCCCTCTAGGCTGCAAGCGAGTCATGACACATAAAATCTAGAGACGGGCACCAAGTGTTGAATGTTATCGCTTATAGTACGCATTGCAACATGCTCATGTAACCGTAAATGACAGTAGCATACACCTATTCAAAAACTTATTGACCTCCACTCCAGGATCCGATGAAGTTATCACACAAAAATCTAGAGACAGGTGCTGAGATGACAACTGACGATGCAATAAAAATATGGCCAAATGACAACACAATCCAAAAAGGGTAGAAACAATAATACAAAAATCAGACTGAAACAATGGTACTGAACAAAGGATGATCATATTGGAATTAGCACGATACAAGCTACATAAAGGCCCTGCTGCAGTAAATATATTTGCCATTTTTAACCATTGACAAAGATCAGAAACCCGGAAAGGAAAAAGAAATAGCAAGTTGAACTCTGCTAAAATATAATTACACCATTAAGCCTTTGACTCAGATTTTAAAAAAAAAAAAAAAAAAAAAAAAGGACAGAAGAAAAGAAATAAGGAAAAAGAAAATGGCATTATCAGAAACTGACACAAAACATGCGAACTAATACTCCACGCATTGCTGCAAGAAAAGACTTTCCTTCTTCAAGGAAAGCCCACGCAACAAATACAATACCAGTCAAGACAGAAGCCCCTAAGGTAGCCTCTCGCTGTAGGTGAAAATGATGAAATGGTCTAGCTAATGTCCAATGAACTTTTGGGTCCTGAACATTGCAAAATGCAGTATTCTGAGATGACTAGTTAAGTACAGATCGGGACCGTGGTTCAACGATACCAACCGTCGATTTGACGGGCCACACAACAGGCAGGGATTACCCCCAAAAACCTTACAGATTGGAAAATACCAACTCTCTGATCGGTGGCTGACACATGAATGGATAGTAACCGAATGCAAAATCATTCACATGAAAATAATTAAAAGAAAGAGGGTGAAATAACCTTAAAAGCTAAGCAACTTCGAATCTGTGAGGTTTTGTGGTATGCAGCATCTAGGGTTAGATTGGGGACTGAGAGATAAACGGCAACGGACCACAGAAAGGTGGGCCATACATAAAACCAGAATAAAATCTGAAGAGAAGTACATACCTAGATCGAAACGAGATGCGTTGATGGAGAAACTGTGTAATCAAGAGACTGAGATTGTGAAGGAAATGGATTTGAGAAGGCGAGATTTGCAGAGATGGAAGAGCTGTTGGAGAAGGAAAAGGGCGGAGAGTAGGGTTTTCGCGAGGGAGAGCACCTTTAAGTGAAAAATCCAGCTGCTGCTGCTGTTGTTGTGGGGCAATTACCAATTAGTATCTCTTACTATTATATGGTAGTTAGAGGCGATTTTTGCGGCACACGTGCTGGCAGGCGGATGCGACTAGGGCTACTATCGGGTCGGGTTGGGGTCGGGTAATATGTCTATGGAAGGAAGGAGTTTAGGTTTCTGGTCCTCAGGAGCCCAACCCGTTTACTAAATGGGCCAAGAATTCTGGCCTGATCCTGACCCACAACCCATTTCCGTTTGGCCTGACCCAACACGCTTAAAATTTATCAAGTAAGCCCGACCGGACCCTAGCCATTTAATTGTAAACCGGGTTCGGGCTTGACTGACCCTACCTAACCCTAGGCTAGCTGTAAAAAGTTCAATGGACCGACCAGGTTTGGCTAGTGAGCTGCCACCAGGTCGGTGCTCTGTGGGGTCCACCATGACGTATGTGTTTTAACCATGCCGTCTACCCATTTTTACATATCATTTTAGCGCTTGATCCCAAAAACGAGGCAGATCTAAATCTCAGGTGGACCGTGGAACACGCCATGGGAAAATAGTAATGACTGAATGTCCACCATTAAAAACCTTCTACAGCCCACCGCAATGTTTATTTGAAATCCAATATGTTGATTAGTTCATACGGACATGGAGTAAGGTAAAAAATAAATATCAGCTTTATCCAAAACTTGTGACCTCTAGGAAGTTTTCAATGGTGGGTATTCAATGAACACTTTGTAGTGCATGTTGATCAATTTCTGATCTTTAAAAATAAATAAATTATAAAAAACCGAGAATAAGGACAGGCTGAAGCACGTGAAAAACACGCTGTCCTTAAAGCGTAATTCGCCCCTACTCAAATTATTTTGAGTCTGCTGATAGGTTGCAGGCGGATTGCTTCCAGGATACGACGAGCCTTATGTGGTTCTGCGTTCAGCAAAAAACGAAGAAACCACTATGGAACTCAGTAACACACTTTGGCAGATGAAGAAAAGAAAGAGAGAACAAGAATGGAGGTCTTTTTCTTATAGCAGTAGACCACTACACTGGTCTAAGTGGCTTGGTTTTAGTAAACCAAACCGAGAGGCTAATCGTTTCAGATGGGTGCTGGTTCAGTAGTGATAGTTGCGTTTGCAGTTGCCAAGTGCGCCACTAGCGCCTCTACTGCCTCACGTGCCCACGCCCTCGCACCTAGCCCTAGCCCGAGCCCGAGCCCGTGCCCGTGCCCGTGCCCGAGCCCGAGCCCGAGACCGAGACCGAGACCGAGCCCGTGCGCGTGCGGGTGCGCGTGCGCTTGCGCGGTGTTCCAGTGCTTCGCACTGGAACACGCAAGCCACCATTCTCCCTCTCTTCCACCATAAATAAGTAAGGTGCACAACACCCTACTTATAAAGAGGTAAAAATCCTTTCTCCCTCCGATATGGGACAAAAACAAAACTCCCTTTTTTTTCTTTTAAAGTTATTTTCAAAACAAACTTTTCAACAATCCCCCACTTGTTTTAAAATAATTTAAAACATAAAAACGATGTCTGCTAGAGTATAAAAGATTATATGCATAAAGAAAGATATCTTTCGATTTGAATCCTTCCTTAGTGTAAGTATTTCAAAGACCCATCGAAATTACTGGTAGCCGCAGCTTTGAACCAGTTATTTTTAGATAACAGGACCAGAAATACCACACACATACTTTCTTAGTGTTATTTGAGTTCCCACAATTCTTGCTCAGCACATTTAATGGCCTTGTGCTTATCCTGTTTCATGAACGATTCCGAGAAAACTCTCATTCTCATGAGAGGCGGCACCACCTCTACGTTCATATAGGTGAAGTCCTTCCAGTGTCTCCGTTACTTTCAGACACTTGTCTTTAAGACTGGACTACATTAAGAGTTTCTGAGACTCAACCCTCTTTCTGTAACGGCCAGCACTATAATCCTAGATGAGGTATATATCTATATTTTAGTGCTGAAACTTTTCACGTATCAGTGACTTGTTTTTACCCATTGAACCCTTATATAGAGATTTTCTAATTTTAGGTTGGGTTTCCATCACTGGTGAAATCTTTTGAAAAGAGTTTCAACCCCATCCCTCTGGATGTTGTCCTTACTACCTCTCTCGTTAGAGGTTTAGTGAAAGGATTAGCTAAGTTATTACTTGACTTTACATAAGATATTGCAATGATTCCATCTTGAATTAGTTGTCTTACATAGTCATGTCTCAGACTTATATGTCTGGATTTCCCATTATACGTGCCGCTGTAGGCTCTAGCTGATGTGGCTTCACTATCGCAATGTAGCGAAACAGCCGGTATCGGCTTTGCATAGAATGAAATTTCTAAAAGAAGATCCCTAAGCCACTCAGCCTCTTTACCTGTTGCAGCAAGGGCTATGAACTCAGACTCCATAGTTGAGTGAGTTATGCAGGTTTGTTTCTTGGATCCCCAAGATACAGCTGCACCTCCTAAGGTGAAAACACATCCAGTAGTGGATTTGTTATCACCTGCACTCGATATCCAACTTGCATCGGTATATCCTTCCAGTACAGCTGGAAATTCTGAGTAAAATAACCCTAAGTCTTTGGTTGCTTTTAAATAACCAAGTACTCTTCCTATTGCCTTCCAGTGTTCTACACTGGGATTACTAGTAAACCTACTTAGTTTACTCACAGCATATGCGATGTCTGGTCTAGTGCATTGCATTGCATACATTAGACTTCCAATAACACTCGCATACTCTAATTGTGCAACTGTTCTTCCAGTATTTTCATTTAACTTGATACTTGGATCGAATGGGGTTTTCGCTTCTTTAATATTCAGGTGTTTAAACTTGTTTATAATTTTCTCAATATAATGAGATTGGCATAGCGCATAACCCCCACTATGAGTTTTAACTTTAATACCTAGAATGGTATCAACTTGTCCAAGATCCTTCATTTTAAATACGGAAGACAGAAACTTCTTTGTTTCAGTTACACCTTCCATCTTGTTACTTATTATTAACAAGTCATCAACGTATAAACAAATAACAATTATATAGTTACTACTTGTTTTGGAATATATGCATTTGTCTGCTACATTATGCATGAAACCATGAGAAAGTATTTTAGAATCAAACTTCTCATGCCACTGTTTAGGTGCTTGTTTTAGTCAATACAATGATTTAATTAGTTTACAGACTTTCTTCTCATTTCCTGGTAGAACGAACCCTTCAGGTTGTTCCATGTATACCTCCTCGTCGAGGTCTCCATTCAGGAAAGCAGTCTTTACATCCATCTGATGTATATACAGTTGATGTATGGATGCTAAAGCAAACATAATTCTAATAGATGTTATTCTTGCCACAGGTGAGTATGTGTCAAAATAATCTATTCCTTCTTTTTGTCTAAATCCTTTGGCTACTAGTCTAGCTTTAAAGGTTTGAATAGTCCCATCAGTGTGATATTTCTTTCTAAATACCCACTTACACCATATGGGTTTAGAAGCTGGAGGTAGATCCACCAGTTCCCAGGTTTGGTTTGACATAATCGAGTCCATCTCATCATTGATAGCTTCTTTCCAAAAAGCTGAATCTCTAGAAGTTACAGCTTCTCTATAGGTTGTTGGATCATCTTCTATAGTCATAACTATAGGTATCTTTCTAATGACATTCTCTCTATCTCCTTCTATGAGATGAAAAGAGATACGTTGAGAGTCTATCTGTTCAGGATCAAGACTCTTTTCTACTCTTACCCTTTGACTCTTACGTGGTTCTATTGGAGCTTCAACTTCATGTTGAGCTTCTACCATAGGTTTCTCTGTTGGAGTTTGGATTTCATTATCCTTTGACTCTAAGGATAGTGAGTTTTCAAAGAACTCAACGTCTCTAGACTCTATGATGGTATTAGAATCTAAGTCTAGGAGTCTATATGCTTTGCTATTTTGTGCATACCCTACAAAGGCGCACTTAATAGCTCTGGATCCTAATTTAGTTCTTTTGGGATCAGGCATTCTACAATATGCGAGGCACCCCCACACTTTAAGATATCCTAGATTAGGTTTTCTACCTTTCCATACCTCATATGGTGAAGTGTTAAACTTCTTAGAAGGAACCCTATTTAGGATGTGGCACGCTGCGAGAAGTGCTTCTCCCCAAAGTCCTAGTGGCAACTTTGCTTGTATTAGCATTGAGTTGACAATTTCTACTAAGGTTCTATTTTTTCGTTCAGCTATACCATTTTGTTGTGGTGTGTACGGCGCAGTGCATTGGTGTATTATGCCATGTTCTTCACAGAAGTTAGAGAATTCATTTGAAAAATACTCTCCTCCTCTATCGCTACGAAGAACTTTTATTTTCTTGTTTAGCTGATTTTCCACTTCTGCTTTATATATCTTGAACATGCTGAGTGCTTCATCTTTGTTCTTTAGAAGATATACTTGTACATATCTGGAGCAATCATCAATAAAGGTTATAAAGTATCTTCTTCCTCCACGTGTAAGAATGCCATTTAACTCACAGATATCAGTGTGTATTAGGTCCAATATTTGAGATGATCTCTCAACACTTGGAAAAGGTTTCTTTGTAAATTTGGACCTTATGCATACTTCACATTTGTCATTTTGACTATCTGTATATGAGATTAAGCCATTCTTAAACATGAATTTTAAGGTACTATAACCTATGTGTGCTAATCTACCATGCCACAATGCTACAGATTCAATCATATACGCAGAAGAGTTACTTTCATTCAAGGAAAATTTTATCATCCCATTACAAGCATATCCCTTACCAACGAAATTTCCGTTTTTGGATAGAATCAGTTTTTCCGACTCAAACACTACCCGTATGCCAGGTTTTCCCAGAAGATCCCCAGAAACTAAGTTTCGTCTCATGTCAGGGACATGCAGTACATTAGTTAGGATCACTTTCTTTCCAGAGGTAAAGACTAGTTCCACGGTTCCTTTACCTACGACCTTCGATCGGACTTCATTACCCATTTGGACCTCTTGACCATCGGTCACGTCCTCATAAGTTTTAAAGGCTGATCTGTCATAGCTTACATGGACTGTGGCTGCTGTATCATACCACCAACCGGGTACTTTGCCTTGGATCATGTTTACCTCAGTGATCATGGCAACTATGTCTTCTTCAACTGCACTTGCCTCATTCTTCGATTTTCGAAGACGGCATACTCGAGCATAGTGCCCGGTTTTCCCATAAACATGGCAAGGGCCTTTGAACTTTCCGTTCTTCTTCTGTGATTTCTTGAATTTTCCTTTATTGGGTTTCAGGGAACTGTTCTTCTCGGGATTCTTGTTTTGGGTACTTTCTACTGCTTGCACCTTGGATGAGGAATTCCCATTTCCATTTTTCTTCTCGCGGTTTCGGGATTCTTCCTCTATTCGGATATGTTTCTGGATTTGTTCCAGTGAATAATCCTCGGTTTTATGTAGCAGTTTCTTCCTGTATTCTGTCCAACTCGGGGGCAATTTTGCGATAATAGCCCCGACTTGGAAAGCTTCAGGGATATCAATTTTTAGGGCACTAATTTTGCCAACAATTAGCTATAGTTCTTCGATTTGGGCTAACAACGATTTGTTATCTACCATGGTGTAGTCGAAATAGCTAGCTATCGGATATTTGTTCGTACCTTCTTCTTCGGTCTTGAATTTGAACTCGAGAGCGGTCCAAATTTCTTTGGCAGATTCAGTTCTGGTGTATTGATCATACAAACGATCAGATAGCGTGTTCAGAATGTGTCCTCGACACAGCAGATTATCTTCTTCTCTCTTGATGCGTGCGTTGATCTGCTCAGTCGTGTCTGTATCAGTAGCTGGAGGAAGCGGCTTCAAGTTCGGGTCTAGGATATAGAATATCTTCAACGCCGTAAGCAGGAACTTTATCTTATCCTGCCATCTGGTGAAATTGGTTCCATTGAACCGGTCCAGACGAATCAGATCCTGGTTCATCAGTTTGATAGATGATACCCCTTCGGTTTCCATATCAAAAATTACGCTTTAAGATTGTTGATCAATTTCTGATATTTAAAAATAAATAAATTGGAAAAAACTGAGAATAAGGACAGGCTGAAGCACGTGAAAAACACGCTGTCCTTAAAGCGTAATTCGCCCCTACTCAAATTATTTTGAGTCTGCTGATAGGTTGCAGGCGGATTGCTTCCAGGATACGACGAGCCTTATGTGGTTCTGCGTTCAGCAAAAAACGAAGAAACCACTATGGAACTCAGTAACACACTTTGGCAGATGAAGAAAAGAAAGAGAGAACAAGAATGGAGGTCTTTTTCTTATAGCAGTAGACCACTACACTGGTCTAAGTGGCTTGGTTTTAGTAAACCAAACCGAGAGGCTAATCGTTTTAGATGGGTGCTGGTTCAGTAGTGATAGTTGCGTTTGCAGTTGCCAAGTGCGCCACTAGCGCCTCTACTGCCTCACGTGCCCACGCCCTCGCACCGAGCCCCAGCCCCAGCCCCAGCCCGTGCCCGAGACCGAGACCGAGCCCGTGCGCGTGCGCGTGCGCGGAAGCACTGGAACACGCAAGCCACCATTCTCCCTCTCTTCCACCATAAATAAGTAAGGTGCACAACACCCTACTTATAAATAGGTAAAAATCCTTTCTCCCATCCGATATGGGACAAAAACAAAACTCCCTTTTTTTTTCTTTTAAAGTTATTTTCAAAACAAACTTTTCAACAGTGCACTTGAGATTTAGATCTACCTCAATTTTGGATTCATATAATAAAATGAATGGACAGCATAAATAAAATATATACATTGTGGCGGGCCCAAAAGAGCACCAACCACTAGCCGCTAGTGGCAGGGAGGGACACTTGCAAATCCTTTTCCTCAATTGACCCGACCTGTCCCGACACAATCATGCTGGAGTTTAAAATTGAACATGGGGCTAAAGTTATGTCCAAATCAGTGGACAGGTTCAAACATGCATCATATGGATTTATCTACCCCACATCTATCTACGAATTTGTTTTGGGTTTTGGGCTGAGTCAGTCATCTGACCGGAATATTGATACGAAGGCGTATTAGACTATTAGGTGGGGCGGAGCCACGTAGGGGTGAGGGGGCAAATGCCCCCCTGAATTTTTTTACCATAAAAGTTTAATATAGATGGGTGCATATGGTGTGCTCCAGTTGAGCTTTTGATCTGCCTCTTTTTGGGCTCAAGCACTAAAATGATCTGTTAATATAGATGGACGGCGTGGATATAAAAAAAAATTATAGAGCGGTATGGCCCCACAGATCCCCTACAATCCACGCCGACCGATGCAGATTTCTGCGAGGGAAATTCCTGTGCGCTGGGAACCTAAGTGGGGCCAACGTGATGTTTTTAAGAAATACACCTGTTAATCCGTTTTTTTTAGAACATTTTAAGACATAAGACTGTAAATTATCCCAATCAAAGACTCAAGTGGCCCACACCAAAGGAAAAGGTGGGTAGGAGATTCATACCGTCGAAACCTACCTGGGTCCACAGTGATGTTTATATGCCATCCATACCGTTCATAAAGTCATTACTACTGGGATGAATTGAAAACATAAATAGTTGCCTGATTCAAAACTTCTGTGGCTCTACGAATATTTTCAACTGTGGTGGTTCAATCCTCATGTTTTTGGCCTACTTGAGTCTTAGATCCTGGTCATTTTTGGAGACATATCTTAAAATGAGCTTAAAAAGTGGATGGACGGGGTGGATTTATCACATACATCACGGTGGGCCCCACCTAAGTTCTCAGCATAGGAACTCCCCGCGGAAAAAATCCTAGCGGTCTGAGTCTGGCGGTTCGGTAGCTATCTCGCCACTCAAGTAACGTCACCATGTTCTATGGGCCCCACCATGGTGTATGTGTTGTATCCACACCGTTCAACCATTTGGAGAGATCATTTTAAAGCTTGGAAAAAAGAATGGGGCAGATTCGAAGGTCAAATGGACCCACCCAAAAAACAGTGAGGACAGTGGCTCCCAACCGTTGAAACCTTCCTAGGGCCCACCAGGACCATTGCTTCATGCTTGTGCCTCACCCCCTGGAGGAAAATCCTAGCTCCGCCCCTGGGTGAGAACCCGGCCTCACCCATGAGGGTGTGGCCCTTACTGTGGGAACCACCTTGATGTATGTATTATTTATCTAGGTAGTCCATCCTTTTTCCAAATCATTTTGGGGCATTATCCCAAAAAAAAATCATTTTGGGGGCATTATCCAAAAAATGAAACAGATCCATTAATTTATCATCCAGAACCATATTGTAAGAAACAGAAGAACTTCTTAGGACACACCCAATCCATAGTTTGCTGCACCATAATCATAGTTTCATAATATTTGATGAAAATAAATGCACCTTAATTACTCTAGCAACGAAATGAGGTTTGCTAAGTCGCACCCATGTAAGATGACTTGCTAATTGCATGCATCATGTGTCAAAGTGGCATGCATGATTGTGATCTAACCTACTCAAAAGCAACCTCAAATGACCTGATTGTAAACTAGTTTAGATGTATGATTACCACAGTTCACACTTGGCTAGTTATTTGACTGTTAGATTGGTGGGTATTTATTGGACGTTTAAATATGAATAGTATACAATGGTCCTATTTTAATAGATGAGCGTCCGCAGCTGACAATGATCCACATGACTTAGCTAGGAGCATAGCTAAAAAAATCTTAGAAACTTCACTAAAAGTTGAGAGACCAATGGATTCAAAGCCGAGGACAAGTAAGGAAAAATCTAAAACTTCTAATAGATGAAGAAATAACAATTATATTAAGAAATCTGAATATAGTCAAGAAAAAATACTCTTAAATTAAGGGCACATTTGGTTGTACTAAATGGTTATGAAAAAAATACTAGCACACGATCAATGCAAGCAAAGTAGAATTATAATAAATAAATAAATAAAAAGCTCAAACAAAAACTTAGGGTTCGATAAAAGAAAAGGAGATGAGAAGTATAATAATTAATGTGATCCGACAATATGACTACATCCATAAACAACAATATGAAATTTTATCCTTCACTAAAACAAAAGAAATTAGAAATACAAGGCTTATTTCAAATCTAAAACTCGCAATAAATGAAAAAATAATAATTATATAAAAAAATTAAATATTACTAAAAATCATTGTTAAAGTAAGGGTACATTTGGTTGTATTAAATTGCTAGGGAATAAAAAAAAACACTCGTACATAATCGATGCAAGCAAAGCGCAAAATAAAATCTAAACAAAAAACCAAAGGCTAAGAGGTCGTTTGGCACCATGGATTTGGGGGGATTTAAGGAGATTTGAGAGGGTTTCAAATCCCCTGCTGCGTTTGGCACATAAAGTAATTGGGTTTGAAATTAAAGGTGGAAGCTTGGATTACATCCAAAATCCTTCCAAGAGTAACATGTATAACATGTGTGTCACTACGCTACTAATTTATTGGGCACATGCCCCACTGATGATATCCTAAAACGATCAGATCATCAACTGCATGACTAAAATTACTTTAATAGGAAGATTTGTGCCGTCCAAACATTGTCCATGTAAATCAATGGTTAAAAACAGTTGGTTGGTCATTCGGATATGATCTTGTGCTTGTAGCCCATCTAAGACTAGGAATTTTATCATTTTTTACCTAAGTATATATTTCAACGGGCTTATTACAGCCATTGTGCCAACCATTACATAGTACACTAATTAAGGATATTAAAGTTGATTTAATAATTAAATTCAAACCCCCGTAAATATCATACTTTTGGATTACAGGAGATTCTAAATCTAGGGTGCCAACACAACTAAGAGATTCCAAATCCTGCGGGTTTTGAATCCCGGGGTTCGAAATCCACGCTCCAAACAGGCCCCAAAGCAAAAGCAAGAGACAAGAGGTATAAAAGTTAATGTAATTCAGCAATATGATTATGGTCACTGAGCAGCAACATGAAACTTTATTATTTGTTAAAACAAGAGAAATTAAAAATATGATGCTTATCTCTCTCCAACTCTTTCACTATATGAGAATCTTCTCACAAAAATTAAAAGAATAGTACCCTCTCTCTATCTTCCCCTTAAATGGACCCCCCAAGAGAGCACATTGCCAAAGCCCAATTAAAATAGACTTGACATAACAGATGTTGGTAACACACATAAAAGGGAAGCGATCGTGGAAGACATATATTGACAAGAAACATCTCCACCCTATCCACTTCCTTAACATAAATTTCATTAATTTTATTATATTTCATGATTAATCAATTCCATTTGGTACAAAATATTTTGAAATTTTCTAATATTTAGTGCAATCAAACACATCTAGGAGAAAGGAAAGTTTTCAAAAAGTTGATAATGAGATCTGACAACACATGTACGAGACCTTGACTAATCATGTTTCAAGTCGGACATAATTGGAGTCCTAACCAGGATACTTGTTGAAATAGGAGTATTAGATATTTTTCAAATGGCTTTTATTGGTTGAACAATCCAATCTCTGATGGTGGACATTTGTTTATTAAAATGAGGTCACTAAATATATAACCGTCCAATAAATGCCTACCAAAGTAACTAATGATGTAAAGGCCTTGGTAGATAAGCCTCTTCAACTGAGGAAATTAAAGCATTAAAAAATTACAATGGCTTATGGTGTATATATGTGTATTCTGATTGAAAAGTCTGGCATAAAAAATTCAACTATACATGTCGGCATGGCCCTTTTAAATTGCACACAAGTGACCTATTGTCCATCTAAACCATTTATTCATGTGTACAACTAGAAGCAAGACATCATGTAAGAATGAAGTTGATTAGATGATCCTAGCCCTTTGAATGGGGCTAATTTATCACAACCGTCTGTTGTTTCTGATCCATAAATCACATGGTTAAAAACATTAAATTAAATTATTACTTTTGAATCATAAGAAATACAAAGTGGGATCTATCTGGTAGAAGTTTCAAGATGATGATTAGACCTATTTTGTTTCTCCTGACAATTTTGATGGTCTAGTTTTGTGCTATTGATCAAAAGCTTAAGATTGCCTGATAGCATAATTTTTTGTACTATGACTTGCTCCTAATTGTATCAATGGATGAACGGTTCAGATCGACAATGAATCACACAATGAGCCATTTAAAAGCAACATCACAGTGAAGGTGGACATTTGAAAGCAAATCCCATACATATGTAAGTGTGCATGTACATATATAATATGTATATATGTTTTTATGTATACATACACAGGTATGTATGTATATAGATAGACACACATATGCATACATTTGTGTGCGCACGAGTGGGCTCCCTTGCTGCCGTTATCACCATGAGGGCTCATCTGGGGCCCATATGATGTATCTACAACACCCAACCTGTCCATTAGAAGCGTCACCTCAATAAACCCGAGGGCACAACAGTTACCTGGATCCAAAACCAGGCAGGCTACACCACAAGGACCAGGGCCCACCCAAGTTGCAAAACCTCCTGATTCTGATGTGACCTTTCATCTAAGGCCAGATGAAGGGTTTCAACAGCTTTGAGTTCATGGACAAAGCACAGTGGACCCCATGGAAATCAATGATAGTATCCTCTCCCAACTTGTCCCATGTGCTGTAGCCCACCTGAGTAGTAGGTCAGCCTGATTTTGGGGCCTCTGAGGTTTCTTGAGATGATGATGTCATGATCATGTGACCCACATGATCCCAGTACCAACATAGCTTAGGTGACACCCAAAATATCCACGGTGGACTGCATGCACTACAAGAAAAATCACCTTTACCCAGGAAATTTTTACCAAGGAAACAGATTTCTTGGGTAATAGTATGTTTTTACCAACGAAAATAAAATTTTTCGTAGGTAAATACTCATTTGCTTTTACCAAGGAAACTTTTCCTTGGTAAAAGGGATAAATATCAACGAAATTAAAACTTCCTAGTTAAAGCTGGAATTATTTCGTGGCTAAAAAGATAGATTTTAGCTTACTTTCACCGAGGAAAATATTCCTGATTAAAAGTTCCAATTACCCAAGAATTTGTAATTTCGTTGGTGATTGTCCATTTTACCGAGGAAAGTTTTCCTGGGTAAAAGCAAAATTTTTTCCATAGAGAAACTTTCTTGGTAAAAGAGTAAATCACCAACGGGTAAGTGGAATTTTACCGAAGATTTTTTTCTCGATAAAGGAGGAGCCGTTACACTACAGGTGATCTCTATAACATGGCCCACCTTTTGTTTGGTTAGGATGTTATACTTAAACGTGAGATGTCGGTGGGGAGCTGCACCTACAATTTGAAAATAGTGAACTCTTCAACGGTAGGCCTCATCCATCAATGGTATGGCGAATCACAACAACGGTCTAGATCACTAATAAGAGCAATTAGGTTTCAATGGTGGGCATAATTGCCACAGTTACTTCCTGTGGTGTGGTCCACTTAAGCCTTTAATATGCCTTCGTTTTAGGATTATGCCTTAAAATGGTCTTTCAAAATAGATGGATGGCGTGGATAAAACACATGCATCACGGTGGGCCCTACAAAACCCTACCAGATCCAAAGCTCAGGAAGACCGTCCGTAAAAGCTAATCCGTGCCCTACCAGGACCATCCTCAAGCTAGGTTGTGGCAGGTACCCAATCCCCGCCCCTTCTACCGTCAAAACCTAGTATCCCTCTAAACGAAACCCTAGTTCCTCTCCATATCTTCTCCGAGCTTTCCATCTCCAATGGAAACCCTAGCTCCTGTCCGTCTCTTCTACGAGCTTTCAATCTCCAAAGGATGCCTAAGAAGGAGAAGGCTGCTCGTCCATCTTCCAAGCCTATAAAATCCACATCCAACTCTACCATATCCTGATAATAGAAGAGGAGAGGCTGTCAAACGCAGTCACAATCATTTCGGTTCCCTTCTCTCTCTCTCTCTCTCTCTCTCTCTCTCTCTCTCCGATCATTAGATCCTCCAAAGACGATGAGCTTTTTTCTGATTTTTCTCGATTTTGGCGCTTGATCTATTTAGATCTGAATCCAGCTTATGTCTCTCAATTCCAAGAAATTTCATTGGATTTTGATCCGATTCCTACTGATGGATCTATTTTGCTTTCAGATCAGGGAGCAATTGGCTGTAGTTATCGTGTTAAACGGTGATGCATAGTGAAGGTGAGTGGTATTTCTTTTGTTTCCTATTCCTTAGATGTCATGTACTTTGATTGTCATCAACATTGCAATTGGAGATTGTTCCATGCTTACTTTATCTGAACTGTAGACCGGATTAATAAAAAATTTATATTGCATCTCTGTTTTCCCCTCCCATGAGAATGGGTTTGGGCAATGGTGGAAATAGTCCGTTTCTATATGTGCCCTCTACTCATTTGATAAAATGCCCGAGAAGGATGTTCCTTATTGTTAGTGTCTGGGTTGCTGCTAATTGAAGCCCTGCATCAGGTGGGACTTACATTACAAATGGCATGGCTGACTTGTACAAACGGACTGGTCCTTTTTTCCTCCAGATCATAACACCATGGGGCCAACCTGATACGTGGATCAGATGTGAAATGGATGACCAGGTAACTAAGTTGTTTTGTCGAAACTTGCGCTTGTGGCAATAGTCACTTTGCCTTAATTCAATCTGTCTAATGGAATTGGGACATGGTTGCAGGTTGCTCCTGCTGAACTGGAGCAATTGCTTCAATCCCATCCAGAGATCGCTGATGGATAGGATTCTTGATCTCAGATTTTTTATTTCGTCAATTCGTCGATGATATTCAATTTTAAGAATGATGCATAATTGAACCAGAGATAAATTTTTCCAAGCAGTATCTTACCTGTGTAAATTAAATCAACAGTCCACATTTAAGCATAGGGAAATCTGAGGTAATGACATAAAGATGAAGTTAAAAGACTGTCATACTTTCCCTGTTCTGGTTTTTCCATTTCTTGCGTCGTTTAGTTAGGTTACTTTCCATACTTAGCTATTTTCAAAGCTCTTGACTGCACCAGCTCAGTTCCTTCTCCACAGCAGGATAGTACATTCCTGTTGCCCTGTGACCTCATTAAATGAAACGTCTGGCATTGGTTTTTCTAGAGGCTGAGAAATAGTATTTAAAACTCAGATATTTTTATTGTGCTTTATTTGTAGGGCTGGTTTTCATTTGCATTTAGCTTACTTTGGGTACTCATCTTTCCTAAAGACACTAGCTTTTTGACTCATTGGAGAAGTTGGTTTGAATGATTAGAGCTTTTAGAAAGTGGGTTGTTGCTAACATGCCTCACACAAAAAGGATTATTGGTCTTCTCTGATGCCTTGATGAGCTCCATAAGAGCTTGATTGACCAGAAAGTCCCACATTAAGATACGTGTCCAATAGCCATGAAATGTTAGTCCATGAAAGAATTCTAATTCACAATCTATTAGCTGCCATGTTCTCTGGCTTCTGCATGCCAGAGATGATCCAATTTTAGACATGCTGAAGCCGCTAAAACTAGGGGTGCAACCCGAGTGGGTTGGGTTGAGGATCAAAATGAGCCCAACCCTCAACAGAACCCGACCCGACCCAATTTCTAACCCGGTGTGCCAAACCCAAAGTTCTTTTTTACTTGACCCAACACAACCCCAATACATGTGACTATTGCCAGCCTGACCAAACCCGACCCGAATTTGCTCAACCCAAACCCAACCCAATCCAAACCCAATCCGAGGACCTTGACAACCTGGCCCAAACTTTGGATCATAATTTACTTGTATGAACACCTAACTGCATATTTTATTTACAAGTTTTAATTACTAATATTGTAGTTGTTTTATTTTACAGATTGTTTGTTGGTGATAGCGGGGATGTTCATACTGATTGATTTTTTTTTTTGTATTGGTTGTATGTACCGGTGGGATTGACATTTCGATTTTATTCAAAACATTATTACGGTTGAATGGTCATTTTGATTGGTATACGATTGAATGTTCAATCAAGTGATTGGGATATTGAACATTGAATGTTCCACCAGGTGATTGGGATATTGAATATTGAATGCTTTTAGGTGGTAGGGATATTGAATGTTCCAAAAGAAATATTGAATGCTTTCAGGTGGCAGGATAGTGGATGTTCCAAAGAAATATTTCGTTGGCAATGAAAAGGTAATTCTACTACCTTTTCCTAGGAAACATTCCTTGGTCATAGAGTTTTTCCAAGGAAAATTTTCCTTAGTAAAAATCGCATAATTACCAACGAATTAAACAATTGCCACGAAATTGTTGACTTTTACCGAGGAAATTTTTTGTTGGAAATGGTCAACTTTTTACCGACAAAAATTTTGATTTCATCAGTAAATCTTTTTCCCCAGGGTGATATTTCAACGAAAATAGTGACGAACATTTTCGTTGGGAGTAGCTTTTACCGAGGAAATTATGACATTTAGCCAGGAAAAATTTCCTCGGTAAAAGTCATATTTCTTGTAGTGATGGAAGCTTAACATGAAATTCAGCTTGTGAGCTCGACCAAATGCGTGCATGGCATCAAGCCGTGCACCAGATTAATTACCACATGTTAGGAAATAAACCATAGATAAATTCAAGCAACTATTTGTAAGAATTCTATTAGGTGTGACTGATTAATCAACAGTTTAGATCCCCCACTTTGTAGGTTTGAGGGCGTAGGTGTGACCATAGCACGGGCCTCGATGGATAACCTTGCTCTGATACCAATGTTGTTTCACACTCAAAAGTTAACTCTTTAGGTGGAGTGACCCCAGAGCATATGAAGCTCTTTCATTATCCCCTCTAGCTGATGTGGGACTAACCCAACATGCAGCAACACCAATTTAAGACGGGCTGACTGGACCGCTCTCAGGCCTTTGATCCAATTTGTTGAAGACCAATGGCTCAGCGATATGGCTCTTTAATCTCGAATCCTGTAAATACTCAGCTCCTGTAACGACTATTTGAAGCGATTCATGGTAGTTATTCTGTGGTGAGGATTGCCTCATATGAATGTGTTGGGTTTGTCCCACATCGACTAGAGGCTGGGGAGATTACTGGGCTATATATTGGTAAGAGGCCCCTTAATAATGACTAGTCATTTTGAGGTGGAACCGGCCCATCAAGTGGTATCAAAGCTGGCCCAGCCAAGTCGATATGTGGTGGCGCTCGTGAGCGAGGGGGGCAGTGCTCAAGAGTCCAAGGAGGGCAGTGCTTGAGAGTCCCTGTCCGCCCACACCCCGAGCCCACAAGCGAAGGGGGCAGTGCCCGAGAGCCCCGAGAGGGCAGTACTCGGGAACCCCTATCCGTTGTGGAGGGGGGGATTGTTGGGTTTGTCCCACATTGGCTAGAGGCTAGGGAGATTACTGGGCTATATATTGGGAAGAGGCCCCTTAACAATGACTAGTCATTTTGAGGTGGAACCGACCCAACAAAATGCCTAACCATTAAGGAAAACTTCTCTAAAATCCACATAGAATACATGCATGATGCATATGAATTTTGGTGAAGTGGTGATCTCATTTTTGCCTTTCATCACTTGTATATGCAGGGTTACTATGGTTCTTGAGTACCATGAAGAGATGAGGTTGTTGCAATGTCAAGGTTGAAAGCGACTCTATGGTTAGCCAAGGCATCACAGCTCAACCCCTGGCGGGTTTGGAATGAGCCCAAAGAAATACTGTCCATTGCTCAAACCACTAATGCCTTCTTGGAAAATCTGAGGGTGAGGTGATGGGTTGGATTGGATTTTATAAGCTTCTATTGTAGGGCGTGGTCCCAAGAACGGAGTTAGGTGGATTCCACCACAGGAAACAGTGATTATTGACCATTAAAAACCTTTTGTGGGCCACAAAAGTTTCGATCGAGCTGATATTTGTTTTTCCCTTTCCTCCAGGTCTGTGTGTCCTTATCAACAGGTTGTATGGTCAGTAAACATCACGGTGGACCATAGGAAGGTTTTAATGGTGGTTGTTCAATGACCACTGTTTCCTGTTGTGTGGTCCACCTGAAATTTTAATCCGCTTTAGTTTTGGGACCATGTCATAAAATAAGCTTGTAAAACAGATGGAAGGTGTGGATATACAGTGCATACATCAAGGTGGTTCCTACGGTCATGGTTCCACCCACGTGCTACTTCTGGGGTCGCAGCCAAGCGGTGCTCCGGACCTTTTTGATTTTTCTGTAATTTCGTTGGCCATTGGCATGTCGGAGAGATCATTTACACACCTAGGCGAAAGGATCCAACGTCTCTTGAGGCGCAACATCTAGGTGCCTGCTTGTCAATGGTTGTGCACTGGCATATTTCTTTAATGATCTGAACCATCCATCAGGCCAGATCCTACATTGATGGGCTATTAACAAAAATTTCTATGACCTGCTTATCGAGACAGTCTGGTAATTTAATTTTATTTTATTGAATATGAGCCGTTGTTGAGATTTATCTTTTAGTCATTGGTATACCACTAATTAAAGGGTTAGGATTGTCTAGGCAAGTTAGTTTTTTAGTCCATGGCCCATTTAATATTCCACCTACTGAATGAACGGTTTTGATCTCATCCACCTATGCAGCAATGAAATGGAAGCGCAGACCTTCCATGCCTCCAGAAGCACTGGATCAGTGGGCGTTTTCAGTGGATCCCTGACTGTGGGGCCTACCTTTATGTAGGTAACTTACATCTACGCCGTACATCCGATTTTACAGATCATTTTAGTTGCATGATTCTAAAAATGAAGCAGATCCAATCTCAAGTGGTAGCATTACACCACAGGAAACAATGGTGATTGAATACCCACCATTAAAAAATTCTCGGGCCCACCAGAATGTTTATTTTCCATCCAACCTTTTGATAAGGTCACAAAAGACATGGATAACGCACCACATAAATATCATCTCGATACAAAACTTTTGTGGCCCACAAGAAGTTTTTAATAGTCAATCTCTACTGTTTACTGTAATGTAGTTCACATCATATTTGGATCTGCTTAATTTTTCGTATCATTATCTAAAATTATCTTTAAAAACGTATAGACGGTGTGGATGTAAGGAAAATGCATCAAGATGGGCCCCAAAATCAGGTATCTACCCACCTCGGTGGATCCGGAATCCACCGAAGCCGCGCCCGAACTCCGAAGCATTGCAGTGAATCCAGTGCATGTGATTGCATGGGACGCACGATGCCTCCCTTTAGTTCACCCACCCATTGCATGTTTGGATGAGATCTAAACCGCTCATTTGGTAGACCCAGTGATAATTGAGCCAGAATTAAAAGATCGTACTTCGTAGAATCCTAACCCTTCCACATGGGCACTAAAATTCAAGAAGCAGCAACCGTTCGTCAGAAATAAATTGCTTTAATACATGTTTACGATAGTCCCATGAAATTGAAAGAACTTCTTGGTTAGTAACAATCAACGGCACATCCAGCTCGATGCGTTACTTGGATCATCATACACATGTGCCACGTGTATGGTTCGTGACACGTGAATGTCCCACGTGTAGGGTTTCCACGTCATACAAATGGCCCAATTTTCCAGTGATCCAGACCGTTGACCTGTTGGACCCCGCCGTGGATGGACCACTCTTCCAGAATCTCGTGGATGTAGCAACTGTAACTTGTCAATATGTAGTTCCAAAATAGACAGCCCAGAAGAAAAATGTCAACGGTCCACATTCTTGTGAACTGAGGCACAAGATTAGTGGCCAGGATCCAGAGATGGCGGAAGGAGGGAGAGACACTGGAGAAGGTGGAGTGAGCGCTGCTGAAAGAAACGCCTCTTGGTATTTTTAATGATTTTTACGTAATAATTCTTAATATGGTATTTACATCCCGGTACCTACTTAATTTTCATTAATGGCCCGTTTGGCACCCTGGATTCCAGGAGAAAGTGAGGGAAAGGGGGCGCTTTATCGTGTTTGGCCGCGTGGATTTGAGGAGAAGTGGAAACCGATGGAATCCAGGAGAAAAAAAAATCACCTTTTTGGGGCAAATCCAAATCCAAGAAAAAAGTTGGGATTTCGAGAGAAATCCTCCCCAACGGATCTATTTCGGACCGTTGGGGGAGAGTTCCTACAAGAAGAGATTCGCAGGCCTCCTTCTCCCATCTCCTGCTCCCCAATCTCAAGCTTTCTCTCTCCCGACGCTCCGTCCACGGCAAGAAGAAATCCTCCCCATCTCCGGCAGCGGCATCATCTTCCAGGTACACCCTCCTTCTCCCATCTCCTGTCACTCGCCGCTTCTCGATTTTTTCGGTTGCTGGAATGAAAATGGCGTTCGGATGGAAGGCGTGGGTTAAAAACACCTCTGCAATGGTGATGTACGGAGAAAGCCTTTTTTGGGGTTGGTAACTTGGGCGGGGCCCACTGTGATGTTTGTGACAAATCCACACCATCCATCCATTTGTAGATCTCATTTTAGGACATGAGATCAAAATTGATCCATATCCAATACTCAAGTGGGCCGCGTGGGTAAGAAAAAATCCTACCGTTGAATCACCGTTGAAACTTCCCTAGAATCCACAGTGATGTTTATATGACATCCATGCCGTTCATAACGTCAGTCCTACTGGGATGAACTGAATACGCAAATATCAGAGTGATTCAAAACTTTTGTGGCCCCACCAATATTTCAACTGTGTACGTTCATTCGGCACGTTTTCGGCCCACTAAACTCGACGATCCGATTCTTTTTTCTTCTCGAGTCCTAAAACGACCTATAGAAACTGCTGAACGGGGTGGATTTCTGACAAACATCATGGTGGGCCCCACCTAGGTTGTCAGCGGAGGAAGTCCGTGCGCAAGGCTTTGGGCGGGCGTGAATTAGGGAAGCGGATTGCGTACTGAGTAACTCCGCACGCTAGCGTGCGGAGTAAACTGTGTGGGGCCCACAGTGATTTATGTATTTTATCCACTCCGTCCATCCATCTTAACAGAAAATTTTAGGTATGATGCAAAAAAAATGAAGCATATCAATATCTAAAGTGGACGACACCACAAGAAAAGTGTGAACTGAATGTCTACCATTGAAAAAATTTCGAAGGACACAGAAGCTTTGGATCAAGTTGATATTTCTGTTTTCACTTCATCCATATCCATGTGATCTTATGAACAGGTTGGATGACAAATAAACATCATTGTAGGGCCTGGGAAGGTTTTAACGGTAGAAATCATTGTTCCCACTATTTCCCATGGCATGGTCCACTTGAGATTTGGATATGCTTAAATTTTGGGCTCAACCACTAAAATGAGCTGGTAAAACATATGGACGGAATAGATAAAGCACATACATTCTAGGTGGGCCCAAATAAGAGCGTGCGGAGGCGGAGTTACTCCACACCTCCGCACGCAATCTGATTCCGTGAATTAGGTGTTATGCCCAGACAGGGCGGGCGTGAATTAGGCGTTACCCCGGGAACAACTTAGTGGGTGTTACCCCTACCGTATGGCCCACAAGGATGATATTTTGTATATCCACTCCGTCCATTCGTTTATTCAGCCCATTTTAGTATAAGGTTCCAAAACTTATGCAGATCCAAATCTCAAGTGGACCATACCACTGGAAACAGTGTGATTGAGTGCCCCACCATTAAAAATTCCAAAGAGCCCATAGTAAGGTTTTCGTAATGTTTATTTGCAATCCAAGCTCTTGATAATGTCAATAAGGTCTTGATGAAGGGAAAATGTAAATATCAGATTGATCCAAAACTTTTGTGGCCCACAAAACATTTTTAATGGTTATTAATCGTTCCAATCAGTCGGTACTTTAGAAAACAGCATTATTATATTAATTTTAAAATAGAAGATGGACCTCAAATTTGAAGTAATGATATATTAAGATGGGCTTATTGTAATCATTATATAATTGTAGAGGTATTATGGCCCAACTTAAGGTATTCTAACATATTATATGTAGTTATAACCATGTTGGTGTGAATATATTACATAATTTGACTTCTCTACAAATCCAGACTGCCAAACGAAAAATCTGGATTCCAGAGTAATTCACATTCCAAGTTGCCAAACAGCATTGTGGATTCCGAGAGAATTGGAATCCAGGAGAACTACTTTATGGATTCCACTTCTCCTCAAATCCATGGTGCCAAACGAGCCCTAAGGGCTGTTTGTTTTCATTTCCGTTGGGGGTAAATGGCCTAAAATGATAATTGTTATCATTTACCACTGTTTAATAGGATCAAGTATTTCCTCCTTGTAAAAGGGGCTTGAAAAAGCATCATCATACATTTGTAGGCCCCATTGTCATGTCAGTAAGATATCCATACCACCTATTTATCTTAAAGGAACATTTTAGAGCAAGAGCCCAAAATTGAGGCAAATCGGAAGCTCAAGTGGCCCACACCATAGGAAATTGTTGTTGTAAAATGTTTTTAATGGTAGGAGTTCAACCCATTATTATGTGTGGTGTGGTGCACTTGAGCTTTGGATTTGCCTCAATTTTTGTTGCATACCCTCAAATCACATCGCAAAATAGATAGATGGAGTGGATAAGCCACATGTATCATAGTGGACCTCACAAAAAATTCACTCTTCTCAATTTCAGTGCAAAGAGTAAGTAGTCGGTTGTCATTTTTAAAAAATGTGTAAGAAAATACATGTAAATAATTATTACCCATTTAATTGGTAGACATTTTTATCATTTTATGGATAAAAAACTCATTTAAACTTATGGAATTTAACTAATAGTAGGTACCCATTTGATAATTAACTTAATTGATGAGGTGGTCTAACAAAAAATTAATTTAAAAAGGCAGTAGGATGTAAATATTATATTATTGGGGTAGTATTTTGTAAAATCTCCTTTCTAAATAACATATTTTAGCATTATGTAATATTATCCATGGTGCCGATTACTGCAAAATTAGCACCACTCAGTACGAGTACGCGAGGTCAGAGGTTCGAGCATCCAGCTTCCCTTCTAATACGAGTGTGCCAGAGTGAGGGGAGGGGGGAGGAATAGGGGGAAAATAAAAGGGAAAACAATAATGTTTTAATAAAGAGAATTTTACAAAAAAAAAAAAAACTGCTGAATTAAATAGAGTTTACATTTCATTGACTTTTTTGAAAATGTTTTCAAAAAGTTACCTCATTTGTTTATATAATCTTCATGTTGGGTGTGTTTCACAAAACCTTAAGATCTCGCCCCCCAAACTACTTGAATGATGGGATATGATAAGGCAATAAACTAAATCAAATCATAAACCATACGACATAAGAGATTTTTATGTGGAAAACCCTCAAAGAGGTAAAAACCACGGGACCTAGTTCATATAAAAAATCCACTATAAAAGAGAACTGTTACAACCGATCACAAGCACAACCCGCTTGGATCAAACATTCTCACTCACGCAGGAATGGATAAACAATAAAAGGACTAGAAACTGAGAGATCTCACCGAGTACGAGGACGTTGAAGAGTCAAGACGTCAATTGCACCGTGAATCACCTTCACAAGCAAAACCTCCTCTTCCAACGAGCTCTCTCTCTATCTCTCTCTCCTTGGACGTGTAAACAACCTATTGGGATGACCTAGTTCTGATTTGGAACCTCTTAAATAAAGAACCGGAGGAATTAGAACCAAAACAGGAAACTGTGGATTCGCAGTCCGCGCATGGTCGGATGCTTGGCCCTAAGCCGTCGGGCACCCGCCCAACTAAATAACTGTCCAGAGAGTTTAAAGTAAAATTTTCCAAATTTCGATCGCCCGCCCCAATATGGTCGGGCGCTCGCCCTAGGCACCGGGCACCCGACTGTTTCAAAAACAATCCAGTGATTTTTTAGTCCTTTCGGGTGAATTTCGGTCGCCTGACCAAGACCGGCCGGGCGCTCGACCTCACCCGGGCTGCACCACTCTCTCCTCTACACTTGAAGAGGAAAACCCCATTACTTCATTCCACTATCTTCTGTCCTGGTGTACAAACAAAGTCGGTAGCTCAGGTTGGGCTCTAATGATGTTTAAATAGAATTCGAAAATGGATTGCGTACTGAGTTTACTTAGTGGGGCTCCTTGTGGATTTATGTATCTTATTCATGCTGTTCATTTGTTTTTTCTATATAATTTTAGGGTACAGGGCACAGTGCAACGCCAGCCCTTTAAATTATTTCCACTGATGTGGCCCAAAGTGAATTATAAATGAGTATGATTTTTACGCCATAAGACTATTTTTTTTTTTTTTTTTGTTCGGATGGTGATTTCATATAAATAACATGGTGGGCCTTACAAAATGTAACGCCCCAGATTTTCGAGATTTATTTGAAACTTTTTGAAAATTCATTTTTAATTTATTTTTTTTAATTATCGTACATTTACCGTTGATTTACGAATAGGGGAACATCCGTAGGAGATCCGATAGGGGACCCTTTACAAAAGTTGCTTAGAATGATCCCATAAACATCGTAGATAGATCAGATTTCAAAAATCACGCACTTTTTAGATAATTACGAAAATGCCATTAGTTAAACTTAAGTTAAGATGCCATTTTTAAGTATTATAGTTTCTGACGATCACTTTCACGCAAAACCCTGGATTTAAGCTTTTGGGTACATATTAACCGTACACATCAAATTTCAGCCCTTAAATCATAGTAGAAGTGGTCCGATTGTCAAATCAGCCCCTTAACCCTTGATTTTCATGTCCATCGAGTGAGAAAAGTAGATGATTAGTCGTAGTCGAATATTTCTCTTCATATAAATGACTTGGATCGTCTTTATCATGGACCAATAGTGTGATTTGAGTGCCCCATCCTGATAAGCATCTTTCTTATGCGCGAAGTTATCCTGTTTTAGAAATTAACGAGTTACCAACTCTTTTTAAATCTGAACCTTTCGATTTACCCACTTCTCACCATCAATCGCTTCTCAAATTTGGACCACTTATTATACTCATATCACTACGAGTTTACACAAAATTTGGACCCCGATCTATAATCTTACACCGTTGAACCACAAAGCCAACCCCTTCCTTTTCCGCCAAAAGTTGAAATTTCAGATCTAGGCATTTCTCACCATCAATCAACCACTAAACTTTGTACAATTGTTTGCCTATCATGACTACATATTTTCACAAAATTTGAGCCCTGATCATCGAGTGTAGACCGTTAATTGAGATCTAGCCCATTTTAGCACCCGCCAGGCCATTTTCAAGGATCGGTCAATCTAGAATGTGGATCATCAAGAAATTTACGTATTCTGACTCTATTCTTCGAGCTTGATAAGATGAACGGATTAGAATTGATCAAAGATCATTCGAATATTGAGATTTGAGAAACCCACCTCAAGATGTTGTTACACAAGACCTCGCGTGCACATCTCTCTCAATATTTCTACTACGCACCTCCAAATCCTTCTCCTAACCCTCGCCTCCATGCCCTAGAGAGAGAGAGAGAGAGAGAGAGAGAGAGAGTTATTTCTCATATTTTTCCAGCGGCTAGGATATTCTACAACCCTCTTCTTCTAAGTCTATCCTAAGGTGAGGATTTTCCTTCAAGCCTTTCATTAATAATATCACGATTATCATAAGTTTCTTTTGTGGCATGTGAAGTTGTTTTGTTTTGAATTACTTATCCATATAGCATGAAGTTTAATGTGGGATTTGTAATGAATATCATTATATGATGATGTGATTCCTTGTTTAGATTTTTTACTAAGAAGCATGTGTATTTGTGTTATCTATCTTTGTAAAATCTATGCCCTTATTTCCTTAATCTGTGTTTTACAAATAACATTGGTTTTCATATTGTGATATGAAATATGTGTATAAGATCATCATATGGCAATCCCATTATTGTATACTCTTTGTCCCTAAGTTGGTAAAATTATTCGATGTAGAGAGATGGAACCCGTGAGAGGTGTCCATGATGGAAGAATATATCTTGACTTAACTGAGAGAATGAAGTGATTGCTTGTTAATGGATCCTTACATGTACATGATGCTTGATTTGATCCATTTACAGTACATGGGTATTTTAATGAATTTAGTCATGATGTACAACATTGGCTTTTTGGGACATGATGAAATCATAAAACGGGACAATGAGTGGACACTAATGGTATACAAATTCTCATGAGCCGAGGTTGGTGCTATGGACACTAATCCCGTGCTGTCGGCCTATGCTGGGTTGCTTGCGACTCCCATAGTGACCATTGAGCTTATTTAAATTGGTTGTATGCGAAAACACTTAAATAAAGGTGAAACTAAAGTCATGCATTCACTTGGCTCCATGTGGGTGTACGGAATTGAGAATAGGCTAGAGCGTCCTACTTCTCTCGTACACTGTCACGTGTAGATTTGGGCTATGAGTGTCCCGTTTCTCACGTGGTCGGGCAAAACTATGGGCTTGTGCGTCCCAGGAACCTCTGGTGACTAGTGGCTAGCGTGAAGTCGTAACAGGGAGTCTCCCACTTCATGTATTGTGATTCTAGCCAGGGTGCCTTAGCCAGAGCATGCATTCCATGCATCGCATTAACAAAGATTTTTACTTGATTGTTTTGTTTGAATAAAGATATTATTGTGTTGCGTTACTCTGAGTTTTATACATTGTTATTCTTGATAGTCTTGGAGGGAATATTCCCCACTATGATAGCGTTTAACGCTATCCCAAACACAATTTAGATGATGCAGGTGAAGATCCAGGTAATGAACCCGATTTTCAAGGAAACGAGTTCGATGTTCGTACAATCACATGGCGGATGACGATGTTAGAGAAACTTAGTTAATGTTTTCATTTATTAAATATTTCTTTTGAGTAGTTGATACATTTATGGAATTGTAATAAGTCTTCAAGAGAAGACATGGTTTTGTATTTTAATTACTCAGTATGGATATTGGTTGGTTCCCTTATTTAAACATTGATGATGACGTAGTAAGTTTGATAGAATAAGATGACAATTATTTCCGTCATTGTGATTGAATGCTATATTTTATTATTTAACAAATCAATTAGTCCATGATTTACTTGGGAATTCGACCGTCGTGTTATACACGAGAGTCGAAAATCTCGGGTCGTTACACAAAAATAAAGGGTAATGTTGATTTTCCAACTATTTCCTTTAGTGTGGTCCACTAGAATCACGGTCAGCGTGATTTTAGTGGGCCCCACAGAGTTTACTCAGTGGCAACTCATAAAATTCACCTTGACTATCAGGTGTGTCACCCCATGTTAGGCAATGCGCTAAAAAAATCAGCTCCATATGTGACTTAAGTGAACTACATTATTAGAAATAGTGCACATGCAACGCTTGCCCTCCAAATTATTTTCACTAATATAGCCCATGTGAACTATAAATGAGTATAACTTTTGGGTTATAAGACCTTTTTTTTTTTTTTTTTGTAAGTGGAATTTGATGGTAATTTCATATGATCAACATTGTCGGCCCTGTAAAAATAAAGGGTATATATTGATTATCCAACTATTTCCTTTGATGTGGCCCACTAGAATCACGGCCAGTGTGATTTTGTTTCCGCCTTTGGGCCTAATATAAGACTAAATATCTAATGTTCAGAGTGGATCTTACATAAACATCACAATGGCCCTAACAAAATCAAGAGTGGCAATTCCTTTTCTAAATAACCTCCTCGTACACTTCGAGAGAGATTGCACAGCTTGATTTGTTTTTGCGGAGCCTACCATAATGTATATATATGTGATATCCACTCTGACCATTAGATATGTAATCCCAGCTTAGACCCAAAGCTAAAAAATTACAATGACCCATGATCTAGGTGAGCTATATTAAAGAAGATAGTTGGGATAGAGACAATGCACCATTGAATTTTACAGGGCTCACCATTGTTGTACCTACTTTTTATTGTTCTTGGAGGAGCCAATTAGAAGTGGACACATGCTATTGCATGAAAAGTGTACAACATGCATGCGATCTGTTGAGATATGAAGAGTGTATTTTGTGGAGTAATAGCTGGTGCTGCTTGATTGGAACACGTCATTTAAGGATATGTAGTGGTCAAGTGAAGCTTGTAGGCGGTTACCAGAACAAGTGTCAATAGGAGAAAGAAGGCGTAGTGCTAGACGGTTGCCATAACTATTGAACATGGGGTGCATCCGGATGGTTCTTATTTTATAAGAAGCCTATAAATAATTAAGGAGATCAACAGAGCAAAGAGTCTTACATCAACCAAATCAAACAAATCAACTATCAAACTCAATTACCTTTTATGTTCCTTAGCATAATTAGTCATTTACATTCCTTACCGTAATTAGTAATCTAGTCCTACATTAGGAGTAACAGTAATTCGATTGTGGTAATCTTTAACTATAAAGTCTACACTCATATGCCTGATGAAGTTATATTAATAGAAGCAATTATCCTTTTGAAAATGTGTTTTGTAGTTGTTTTCTGTGATCGATTGTAAGTATTTCCTTTTGATCCACTATTATATTTGAGAAGTTCTTTCATTTGAAAGGCAATGTGCACCCCGTTCATGGAGGATGAACCCTACCCTCTAATAACCACTTGATCGTTTTAAAAAACATCTTGCGTGTGGTTGAATAATCGATTGATCTTCTCATATCTCGGTCATATACGGTCGAGTGCGACGTATCTGCCCATCTTGACACCTGGGGTTAAAAATAATTTGTTGGAATTGAGCTGCACAGTCAATTCTGGCACGCCTGCAAAGGTAAAACCAAGAGGCAGCAACTGTAATGATAATATGAAATCCACTCCAACCATTAGATGCTGTGCCAAAATTTATGCTTGGGAAATATAAATCAAGCCCATCCATAATTCTAATGGGTCACACTGACTGAGTTCCATGATAATGCATTGCAAAACTCTCATTATTACTCCTTGTAGCCAATTGGATAAACTAAGCTGTCAAATCATAGGAATCCATGCAAATGCAATGGGCGGAGTTGCATTGATGTGGCATAGTTTCGTGGGCTCCACCATGATGTATGTGTTATATTCACACCGTTCATACATCCTGCGAGATCATTTTATGAAAAAAACAAAAAATAAGCCACATCTAAAATGAAAATTGACCACATCACAAAAGTAGTCGGGATTGAATGCCTACAATTAAAAACTTCCTATAGTCCATAGAAGTGTTGGGTGAAGCCGACATTTGGGGTCATGCCCTAAAATGACATTGCAAAATGGATAGCCAATGTGGATATAACACATATTCAGCAAGTTATATCCATATATATCTAAGCACATGAGTACATTACATGTATCTATAAAAAAATTAAAGTTGTTAGAGTGATATTGGTATTACATGCGGTTTAATTTGGATTACTAAGGTAGTGATAATCATTACCCATTTTACAGTGGACCACACCACAATTCGGTGGATTCCTTCCATCCAAACAGGGCCGAAAGGAAATAGTATAGAGGTTGATTTTTGCAGCCCTGTACGATGTTTCCAGTCACGTGGTCCACCTGAATCAAGGATGGGGGTATAACTGGGACGATGGCCTAACATGAGGTGATGCTCAGGGAATTATAATAATTATAATGCTCAGGTAGCTTTTTAAAAGCCTTTTCCAAAGAGGCACTGGAATGTAGTTTTTTCTTGTAAGATTCCTTTTAACTCTCCGCTCGAGCATGAGCATCGTATCCCGAACGATGAGCTACTGACCGTTAAAAACGAACTACTCCCAACCAACAGCATTTTTGAAACATTTAAAATGCCGCGAGAGTCGTTGAAGGGTGAAATTAGGGCTTCCGTCTCCTTGTAAACACCGTCACCGATTCTTTAGAGAAAAAAAGTACAAAAGCGACGGACATTCCAACCTGAAACACGCCAGGATCTTCTGGAAAAAACCTAATATCCTCTTCTTAAAACCTCTCTCTCAGAGATCTAGAATCTTCAATCCCATCATCAATGGCCTCCATCACCGTCGGCTCACTTCCGTCTTCTCAGATCGTCTCAAAAAGCCAGATCTTTCCCTCAAAGAACCATACTTCCCTTGCAATTTCGCTTCCTTCTAACAAATTCGCCCCCAATTTCAAAAAATGTAGTGTCAGGATCAGAGCTCAGTCCCCTGCTATCCCGACTGATCTGAAGGCTGTGGGGATTCTGCCGCCTTTTGAATTCGACGTGGTCTCGGAAGCAGAGTTGAAGAAGAAGGGGTTTATGGGGCTGAGGAAGACTAAGCTTGTTTGCACAGTGGGCCCTGCCTGCAGTTCTTTGGAGGAGTTGGAAGCGCTGGCGACGGGAGGGATGAACCTTGTGAGGCTCAACATGTGCCATAACACGAGGGAGTGGCACAGGGATGTGATTCGGAACGTCAAGAGGTTGAATGAGGAAAAGGGGTTTTGCATTTCGTTGATGATTGATACAGAAGGGAGTCAGATGCATATGGTTGATTTGGGGGACGCTTCGTCTGTTAAAGCTGAGGTAAAAATCAAGAACTGTTCTAAAGACTGTCAGGATTAGTAGATAGTTTTCTTTCGTCACTTGGCTTGCCACTATTACGTGATACATGAGACCTCTTCTATTAGATTCTACAGAAAATGTTTGAAATTTGATGGTTGGTGCGTGATAAAAGCACAGGGTTTGGGCAAATGGCAAGCGTCATGGGCGTGCTCCCCACAGATGCAAGTTTGATTCCCCTCCCCGGGATTACCCGATGCACGTGGTTTGCAGGTGATTGCGTGCATCCGCAGGGAATATTCTCGCCTTAAAATGGGGTGGGGACACCCTGACATCATAAAAAAGAAGAAGAATTGGCTACAATTTATGGAATAGTAGCAATCCATCTCACATCACACTGTGTACATGCCCACCAATCCACACCGTTCAAATAGCATGCCCCATTGTCGATGTAACATACGTTTAAAAATCGAAATAGTTGCCATCTGATTTCAGCTGGTGAATTTGGGTTTTTTTTTTCAACCCTTCATTTGATGGCACCAATTGGACAGTAGGGGTTGTCCAATCAGTGTGATATTTGGCCTTAATCCATAAGAAGGGACCCAATCTGGATGGTCTGGATTGGTGTCTGTGCATGCCACAAGTATTAGTGATGGGTTGCTACCAAGGTTCCAAGTCTTGGACGGTCCTGTGCCACTTTTCAGAGTCAACTTTGACTCAGTCAGAGTCGATCTGGTTTGACACCGTGAGTCTGAATTGAAATGGGGGGTGACTCGGTGCAACTCGGGATCGGATGAGTTGGTCTGAGTTGCCAAGTCCTAAAACCATGGTTGCTAGCAAACTCAAACCATAGAGCTTATCTTTGCCCATGGACAGCCCCGTATAGGTAGATGTGTTTATTTACCACTTTAACGGTTATAATGCAAGCAAAGTATGAAGAACTAGTTGTAGAGAGAGGAGATGCTTTTCTTGCCCAATTATATTTTATGCGTCCTTTCTATCTATTGATTTGATATGAAATGCTTGAATTTTGATTGGTATCATCTTTATTTCGCAACAACCTAGGATGGGTCTATGTGGTTATTTACAACTCAAAAGTTTGAGGGCCGTCGTCCATTTACGGTTCAAGCAAACTACGAAGGATTTGCTGAAGGTACGGGTACGGGAACTAATGTGAGTTGAGATGAGATCGGTTGTTTTATTGGTATGGGAAAGATAACCCAATTGATTGTATGGCAGGTATTGCAGTGGGAGATGAACTTGTTATTGATGGTGGAATGGCAAGCTTTGAAGTTGTTGAAAAAATTGGTAATGATTTGAGTTGCAGGTGCACAGACCCTGGTCTACTTCTGCCTCGAGCAAAATTGACCTTTTGGAGGGATGGGAAGCTTGTTGGGAAGAATTTCGGGCTCCCAACCCTATCAACAAAGGTAAGGTTTGTGTGCTTGTGTGTGTGGGTTTAGATTCTTCGTTTTTGTTTCTTGAGAGATTATGTAGCTTTATCTCTCTCTCCTCTTTTTCTTTTTTGATGTTTCTTTCTACTGCTTCATGAATTTATGAAACTCAATGCATCAAAAGATCCTAGTATGATATTGATTTTGATTCTAAAGGGCATGGTTCTAATATGTTATAGGTCCATGGGGTCCTGGAAAGTTTCCCCTGAGGCCATTGGATTGTAGAATAAATTGTTCGTTCAAAGTCATGGTACCCACTAAAGGGAAAATCTTTCTTGGTTTATATTCTATTCTAATGTATAGAGAAACTGAATTTGTACCCATTTCTTTCCAAATAGTTGATGGCCCACTGTATCTTCTTTTTTCGGCCCTAGATTTTGCATTTGTGTTCTGAATTGTAGCCTTTGTCAGCACAATTGTAGGGAAAACAAGTTCTTTCCATATCCACAGTTCAAAACATTGACAAACAACAACCATTGTTAATATCTAGTTCAAAACATTGTCAAACAAAGACCATTGTGAATAGTATGCTGAAGCATATGTGCTAGTGGTAGAATTGGAATGAAATTGCGCGACTACTTTCCTCATCAAGGGTTGTGGTGTGAGAATTGAGTTCTTGAAGATGGACGGAGCATGCTGGTACTCATTTGTTTTAAGCAACTTATTCTCTTTGAAGAATCATTTGTTTATTACAAGTACTCACATCCTAACCCATGTTTTTAGATTTTTATTTATTTATTTATATGTAGATAGCATTTTGTCTAGTTCTGGATTCGTGTTTGGTTCTAATTGGCAGTTGGCAATCCATTGAGAAGTCAATGATCTTCTGTAGGAAGTTGCAAACTTTTATCAGTTCTGCTGTGTTACTGTTGCTCATCTGAATCTTCACCAATTATTTATTTGTTTGATATTTAGATGTATATATCCTTGTTGTTTTACCAGGGCCAGTTTTTGAACTCATTTTGTTTGATATATATAGGACTGGGCTGATATCGACTTTGGAATATCAGAGGGTGTTGATTTTATTGCTGTATCACTTGTTAAGGATGCTAATGATATTAAGGACCTAAAGAACTATCTGTCCACAAGATCATCTGAGTAAGGAGCTCATTCCAAATTGCAAATTTTCATTCATATATTATTTCTGTTAACCACATGACGAATTTTCATTCATCTCTGTGATTCAATCTAGTGTAGTCATCGACTCTCTAGCTTATGTCTTTCATATGGTTCTCTTTACATAGATGCATTTCTTTGATCCAATTACTTTGACGCATCTTTCTTGCAAGACATGTATCCAATTTAAAGGCTGCTGATCAGCATAGTTATCTTCTTCTTCTTCTTCTTCTTCTTCTTCTTTTTTTATTTTTTATTTTTTATTTTTATAGTTTTGATTGCCTAGCATTATGTTTTTGATGGATCAACAGTAAGAGAAGTTAGTCCTTATTTCGTGCTGGAGTTTGACAGGTCCTACTGTCCAACAGCATGTGATGCAATTCTACCCATCATATAAATGGGGAATCTACAACATTAGGTGTTCCATCATCCCCTTACTCTTTTATCAGGCTTGTCAGCAGTTTAATCATCTTCAAGATAATCAAAGATGAAGGGTACTGTTGAAGATGCAAAACATAACATGCCATTGAGAACATGAAAATGGACCATGAATGTGTTTGACATGTGTTTTAGCCTCTAATGGACCATGAAAATTGTAGCCGCCGACAAGACCCAACTACTTTTTTTGAATGATATGAGTCGTTGTCATAGCTGGCTCATTTAAACGAGCTTGCATCCTTTTTGGACTGAACTCATTATGAATGTGCAGAAAAGACTAGCACTTGTAGTCTCTAGGTTGTTTACTTTCTCTTCTTTGTGCTTCCTCCAGTATTCTTTTTCTTCCTCCTTCGATACTCATCTGTCACACTGTTTTCTGCCCTTTGGTTGGTTTTTTTTTTTTTTTAAATTTATAAATAAACAGGTGGGAGCTCACCACCTGAAACTTTGTTAAAATGAAGAAACAGATGTATAAACAGATTCCTTCGGGTGGGCTCTACAAAAAAGAAAACAATGGGCCTCACCAATCATAAAGCTCCTAATCGGCATTCACAAAAAGAAAACAAGCTGCCCCCATTTATATATCTATGGGGTGGCTGATCTATTTGTAACTGTACCTAGCCCCACCTGATCTATGGGGTGGTTGGTTATTAATTCCTGTCCAGTGGATTAGTGTGTTAATTTTTTAAGCCAGTTTTATTATTTAACTTCTAAACGTGTTCTTCAAACAACATCATTTACTCTCAATCATTCTTTCTGAAGGATCCATGCACATGGTAATGCATTTACTTACAGGGTGAGCATTGTCTCTTTCACTTTACAAAGATTTACTCGCAGTTGTGAACACCAGCTTTTTCATCATACTCTAGATAGGTTGAATGGTATGGTCTCTAAGATAGAAAAAAAAATGTAAATTTCAAGAAGACTGGGGATTTATCATATCGTACCTCATTGAGATGGTTTTCTTTTCTACTTATAAATGTTTTTGGACACATTTGAATCAAGAAACTCTTGCATGACACAGGTCTATCAGAGTTTTGGCAAAGATTGAAAGCTTGGAGTCTCTTGAGAATTTGGTAGACATTATAGAGGCTTCTGATGGCGTCATGGTGGCACGCGGTGATCTTGGAGTGCAAATTCCACTTGAACAAATCCCTGCTGTCCAAGAGCAAATAACACATGTCTGTAGGCAATTGAACAAGCCAGTGATTGTGGCTTCTCAGCTTCTTGAGTCAATGGTTGAATATCCAACCCCAACTCGTGCTGAGGTATTACAAAAAACTATGTTATGAAAATGCACCATAGTGCCTAAGATCAAATCCTATTCACATATATACATGTAAACACCTTGCACCTAATGCTAGAAGTCCTTACACTACTTGATCGAACCGGATTGGGAGGGCCTACTCCCCATCTCCTACTTAACAAGGAATCATAATCATTAGATTGGGCTAGACATATCCACAACCCAATCTGAGTGAAAATTTCTAAATTTTTTACTTTTTTCCCGTGGTTCCCTTTAACCTTTTTGACATTTTGCTGTCTTTGGCTTTTTTATTCTCTCTTTTACTTTTTGACCTTTTGCTATCTTTGATTTTTTTACTTTTGCACCCTTTGACATTTTTCCTCTTGTCATGTGTCTCTTTTGACCTTTTGACACGTGCCATGTGTAACATTTTGTCTTTTTTTTTTTGCCATTAAGTCTCATTTTATCTTTTTTGTGACCTTAAATTTCCTTTTGTCTTTTGTGCTACTAAGTTTCTTTTGCCTTTTTGTGCCATTAATCTCCATTTGATTTTTTTTCTGTCTCTTTTATGAGAAAATGACATGTGAACCCCATAAACCTTTATTTTTAAAGGACTCCAAAATTGCCATGCAAACCTATTTGAAGACCCAATGAAAAAATGCGTTGCACCATGCATCCAAAAGCAAATGAAATTGTGCCATGTGTCTTTTGCCCTCCAAGTTATCCCAAATTACCAGATAGCCAACCCCTTCCGTCTATAAATAAGCCACCCCCACCAAAAAAAAAAAAAAAAAAAAAAACTCTCTCCAAGCAAAGGGCCTTTGGTTAACACCTCTTCACATTCCCTACATTCTCTTCCTCTCTCCTCCTCCCCTTGCTGAGTAGAACTCAGGAAAACACTTTTTCTAGAGATTCGACCTTGTGAAATAGGAGAGAGTGAGCTTTCAAGAATCAAGAAAGAGAAAAGAGCTAGGGATTAAGACCCCTTTATTCTTCTGAAGCAGTTGGCGAGGGATGTGTGCCTCAACATTTGGGTTTCAAGAAACAGTTCCCAAGCTATCCCTAGACGGAGGATTAGAGAATTCATGCTTCCTTCTCAGTTCTCATCAACCAAGACATCTAGAAAAGAGAAAAGAGCTAGGGATTTAAGACCCTTTTAGAGAGTTCTTGCTTCCCTCTCGGTACTCTAGCATCAAGGACCTCCATTAAAACTATGGGATACTTGTAGATGGAGCTTCTACTTGCTACAATTCCTCTCTCTCACTCCCTTGCTTGCTCACATTTTTTTTCTTATCTTTTATTTTTCAAGTGAAGAATCTTTTGCCTAGAACTCTAATCTGAAGAATCTTGAATCCCATTGAGTAGAGGCCGTATGAACGTGCAAGGGAGGAGGCACCTAACACCTTTCCTGTAAACATGACCCTTGCTCGGAATCTTTTGGAAAAATAGACCATTACAGTTATTCAATCAACATCATTCAAGCTTAACTTTTCGGGTTATGTGGTCCTATAGATTCTAGCTTTCCGTAGATTATGAGATTCATGGCTAGTGGTGACCCCCTTTTTTGCCAATTTATACTAGTCATTTTGCCTGTCTGTTTCACAATATGCATTTTTATATTCTATAGTAATTCCTGATAATGATAAGAAGCTAGGAGAACTTCCAATTGTTCAAATATCATCAGCCTAGTTCAGTAGACATTTTTACATAATCATGCATATTTGTATTAGGAGGTTACTTACCAACACCATGGCTTTGGGATTTAACCAGGTTGTTCTTTTCCTTTGGAAGTCGTTCTAAATTTTTTCACTATCTGTAGTGCTAGACCTTTCACAGAAAAAATGCAAGTTCCTCTTACCATTTGCCAAAAAGAAAAAAGAAGTCAAACTCATGATATTGATATTTTACTTTGTGAAATGGAGAAGAAAGAATGTGTCAGTATTTACATCTAAAACCAATTTTCAGTATAATCTCCCTACTTTGTGGTTGTTATCCCTACCTTTTTATGTAGAATCTTGGCTCTTCTTTTTGTCTACCTTTTAATGGCTATTTACTTTCTTTGTAATAAGGTTGCAGATGTTTCTGAGGCTGTTCGCCAGTACGCTGATGCTTTGATGCTATCGGGTGAGTCCGCGATTGGATCATATGCAGAGAAGGCTCTTTCTGTCTTGCGCATGGCTAGTGGACGGATGGAGCTTTGGAGTCGTGAGGAAAACCGGCAGAGTCTTCTCTCTCAGCGTCAACTTGCAGTGTCATTGCCTGACCGCATAGCTGAGCAGATTTGCAACAGCGCCGTTGAAATGGGTATGCCTTCTTTTTCTCCCCAATCTTCTTTCTTTTCAAGTAGGAGGTTCTGTTGTGAAATTCAACTGATTGGATCATGTAACAAAGAGCAATTGGTGCTATCCCAGTCCTTACATTGGCAATTTATAAGCCTACTGGAAATTCCGATGCATATCATGAAGAATTCTTTTATATTCCTATTCGCTTAATATTTCAGTTAACATTTCCCAGAAGAATGCTAGAATGTATTGGTTACGACGTGATCCCCGAGGAATTTGAACATGATAGTGTACAGAGTTCTCATAGTACTGTGTCTCGCCTGGTAGCCCAGCTGGAAGACGCCTAGGCGTTTCATCAGCAGGTCTCAGGTTCGAAATGCCAAGGAGACACACTAACCCCACCGGTGGGTGGGTGCATCGTGTGACTAACCGTGTGGGTACATTGCCCAGCTAATAGGGTGGGTGCATTGCATGACTAACAAAAATAAAAAATAAAAAATAGTATATGTGGAAAATGTGTACGCCTTAAAACTCGATTATAACAAAGCCCAACATGGGTGATTGTCTTCTCCCCTCAAATGGAGAACTTGGGATGGTAGAACTAGCCCGATTTCCACGGCCCATATATGGTGGGACCCATTGGATGTTTTGTCTGGATCTTCTATACATCTGCCATGTGTCCCCATGGGAACTCTTTTGCAATTAGCATTCCTTGTGATACATTAACCTGAAAAGGTTAGTAAATATCAAAGTTTACTAAACATTCCATTAGAGTCTTTTTGGTTGCCTCTTAAAAAAAAAGAGGTAATGACATTTTATTTAAGCATAATTGCCTTAGAGATCATTTTTTTGGGCATTGATTAAAAAGTATAACCAACAGTTATATAAACTACGATCTCTAATATGTAAATTACGTCCATTAAAATGAGATGAACTGATTTTTAAGTGAAAACAAAACTTTTTTTTGGAGGTAACTGGCAACCAAACATGCCCTTAGTGATGCATAATTGGCTTGCTTAATTAGTGAAAAAGGAAAGCTTAATCATACTGTAGTGTATTTTTCTAACTTTTAAACACACACACACACACACACACACACACACACACACACACCACATGGGCACTCAAACCCATGACCTTAGTGGTGTTGAATAGAGCTGGGCACAAACCAAGCCAGCTCAAAAGCTCGGCTCGGATTGGTATGAAAAAGCTCGGCTTGTATTGGTTCGAATGGAAGTTCAAACCAAACCAAGCCTCGGAGTCAAGCTCGTTTGAAAGAACAAACCAAGCTCAAACTAGGGTAGTACCAGCTCGGCTCAGCTTGAAGCTCAATTTGATTTGGCTTGATTCAGCTCGTAGATTATAAGCACACTATTTCTTGTGGTGTGATCCACTTGAGCTTTGGATATGAATCCATTTTGGGATCATTTCCTAAAATGATATGTAAAACAGATGGACAGCGTGGATAATGCATATACATAATGATATGGATAATACATAATACATATACATGAATGCACACTGCTTCATTGCACTTATAAAATTATGCTCGTGTACTTTTGTTCGGAAAATGCTCTTACATGTCTATTTTGAAGCTGCACTCCTTTGGAGGATGTTAAATATCATATAGTAAGATACGTTTGTACTTTTTTTTTTTTCTAACTTTTAAAATTCTTTTCTATTTAAATAAACAAGCAAAAAAAGAGCTGCCACTTGTTTGAACTTGGCCTGACCCGGTTCGAAATTTTTGACCAAACCAATCTCGGCTCAAACCAGATTTTTCTGGACCAAACCAAACTCGGGCCGCATGGGTCAGCCCAAAACCCAAACCAAGCCGATCCACAAACTAAGGTGGCACAAAAACAAGCCGAACCAAACTAGGGCTAACTCGGCTCGGCCCGGATCGTTGCCCACCTCTAGTGTTGAAACACACTGTCTACCACTGAGCAATGGGTGGGGACCAATACTGTAGTATGTTACGTGATGTAGCTACGGCATAATCTTTTAAGCGATATTATTATGTTGGGGCAGAAAAACAATACCTAAGTATAGTTGGTTTTGTTTTCTGTGCCACTTCAAATGCATTTGAGTTCAAAATGAAACCATGCGCACTCTAATATCCATTTGGAGGTATTCCCAAATGCAACCTATGCAAAGGTATACTGTCTAACTGTCTCTTTGTTTCTCAGAATGACAATTTTCAAAAGGCTACAACCAAATTTCCATTTAAGATGAATATACCCTCTTGACACACACATGCATATGAACTGCCACGTGTGTGGCACACATGATAATGCAATTCATATGGAAAGCTGGTTTTTATTTTTCCTTATTATGCATTCGATTTTGCAGCTAACAACCTTGGTGTCGATGCCATTTTTGTGTACACAACACATGGACAAATGGCGTCGCTTCTGTCACGCAACCGTCCAAATCCTCCCATATTCGCATTCACCAACAAAAGCAGCACTAGAAAGGGTCTGAACTTGCAGTGGGGGGTTATTCCCTTGGGAGTTGAGTTATCAAATGACATGGAAGATAACATCGAGAAGACCTTTGACCTCATAAAGGCGAGAGGGATGGTGAATACTGGAGATGTCGTTTTGGTGGTCTCAGATATGACCACCTCTTCACATGAAACCCCTTCTGCTTTCCAATCCATTCAGGTGCGGACCATTGCCTAATTTTGCTGTTTACTTGATTTTGATGAGTGATGTATCCATGTTCCAGATTTTGATTCTAGCATTAGAGCAGTGCCCAAGCTGTATGGGTATGTTGACTAGGCTATTTACTAGGGTGAGATGGATGTGTGTTTGATTTTTGTCATGAAACTTTCAAAGAGCAGTTCGATCTTTAAGGGGTAATAGTGTGTACTTGATATTTATCAAAATGGAAAATTTTCCGGGTTTCAACCTTGCATATGCTTCGAAAGAAAATGCTATCGATGGTTTGGCCTTGATATCATGAAGTTCTGTGGAGGATTTTCATCTTTTAGATTCTCCACATCATTTACTAAAATGGTGATCTCATTATTACCTATTCTAGTGATGCCACCCATCTGAGCTATCATTAACAATTGGCCATTGAGGCATGTTCTTAAAATAACTATATCTACGGCTGTGGCAATAGGGGTGTGATGTGATAATACATCAATTTGTCTACTACTAGTAGATAAAATCATTTCTTTCACTTTTGAATCCCAAATGATTCAATTAGGAGTCAGTAAACAGATTTCAAGTAAGTTTTTCAATCTGCTCTCCACTTCTAAGTTCATAGCCTTTGCAGTAGCTTCATCGATGTTACCTACCAAATAAAAGGCCTGCTTGGGAAGACCATCTAATTCTCCAGAAAGGATAAGTTGAAACCCCCTAATGGTTTTTGCCAGACCAGCATATTTTCCTGGGAAAAAAACAAAAACCAAATGATCCTGTGCGCCATGATTGCTTTTGGACCCGCTTTGGATGAGAAACCGTTTGGAATGGGTTTTTTTTCCTTGTTTGAAAACACATGGCCCCCTGACAACAACTCATTGTCTGAGTTGTCATCTAGTGGGCTTCTTCCAGCAAAATTGGAAAAAGAGGTGTTTCTTCAATTTTGGAGAAATACCCATGATCTTCTTTTGCAGGATGCTTAGATGACAATTCAAATGCTGAGTTCTTGTTGGTAGAGGAGAGCTGTTGCAGTCTTCTTCTTCTTTTTTCACAAGAATTCTGATAAAAATAGTGGCAGAAGTGTATAAGACCCAGGCATTCATCATATAGGGTCGTGGCCTAAAAATCAGGCCCATTGGACTCATAACTGCTTGATATTATGTGGAAGTATGTTCTTCCTAAAAGGACTGGCATCTTGAGATATTGGGGCTTTTTGGTTACTATCAATTGCTTGTTCTTCCTGTGCACATGTTTATGATTATCCAAGCCATTTATCCTTAGGGCCCATTGATATGATTCCAATGGTTTAAAAAGCCTAGTTTGACACTTTCTATTAGTCTTGGGGTTTTTGGCACATTGGTTAGGTTCTTAACAATTGATAGCAGAGCCAACACCACGTCTAGTGTTCGAGTCATGGAAGGGGCGATTGTAGAATGTGCAACTTGGATGAGAGTGAAAGCCGCCACGGCATGGAAAGGCCATCCATTGATTGATATCAAGCTTTTTCCTTTTTTAGTACACCCCCAAGAAGATCATTTTTTCTTTATTTGATCCCATCAGAAAGAAACTTCGGGATTGCTGAATCTCAGAACCTGATGAGTGGGGAAAAAATAACTCATTTTGGTAAAGCTAGTATGATTTTGGTCTTTCAGTGATCATGCCTTCACAATAATTCTAAAAATTCAACTCTAACACTATAAGAAACTCGTGCACAACTCTCTGTTTCAACTCAGGCAAGACTCAATGGGAAGACTCGAACTGAGTTACTTGCTACCGAGTGTTTCTTTTAATAAAAATCAGTGTGGCAGTTTGCTGGATCCAGACCATCCAGCTGAAGAACCGTCACATGGCCATTTTTGTGTTGAAAATCAGGCCCATATGATATTCAGGTGGACCACAAAGGACTATATCTGAACCATATCTCGAAATTTGGACTACGATACAGTTCAAAGGGGAAGTAACCTCAGCCCCCCTGCGGAAATCATGTGGCCTGGTTGTTAGGTTGTCTTGATTTAATGTAATATTCCAGTCCCATCAATGGGAAATTCCCAACTGATGAACGGATCTGATCATCTGACCATGCATCCATGTGGGTCCTCTGATGGGAGAAGGGCAACCTTTCCTCAGTGTGCATGTTAACGGTGGGAATCAGCATGGTGGGCCCCACCTGGAAAACTGAAAGCCCCAAACCTAACGCGGACGCAGCCCTAAGCTCTGTGGGGCCCACCGTGATGTATGTGTTAGATCCACTCCTTTCATTCGTTTGGCCAGCTCATTTTAGGGCATGACCTCAAGCATGAAGCAGATCCAAAGCTCAAGTGGACCACACCACAGGAGACAGTGGGAATCGAACGCTCACTATGAGAAACTTCTTGGGGTACACAGACTTAGTTTTGGATCAAGCTGATATTTTTGTTTTACCTTCATCCGGTTAAGAGTCACCTTATGAACGGGTTGGATCACGATAAACATCACGGCGGATCTAGGACCATTTCAACGGTGGTTGTCATTTTCACTACTGTTTCCTGTCATGTGGTCCACATCAACGGTGGATGTCATTTTCCCCACTGTTTACTGTCATGTGGTCCACGTCATGTTGGGCTCCTGCACTAAAATGAGCTGGAAAAACAGATGGACCGCATAGATATAACACATTCGTCATGGTGGGCCCCACAGGGCGCGTCCACAGAATCTGCCAATCCCAACTGAACAATGGGGATGGCCGGATGGGATGCCAACCACAGGTTTGTGTGCATCATGGAGTGTATCTTTCATCAGACCTATATGTTCACACGGTGTGGCCCACCTGATGCTTAGATCAGGCTGATTTTTGTAGTCTCACTTCATCCTTATTAGTTACACCTAATTAACGGCTCTGATGAAAGATAGACACCATGGAGCCCGCTGAATCCCCCCTTCCCCTTTCTAGAATTAGCATGGTGGCCTACAAAAGCTTGGGTGATTTAAGTCCCATTTGCAGGAACTTGGGGGTAAAGTGGTCACTACAGTTTCGAAGTTAAAAGAGAGGTTAACGTGATAACATAGAGGCGCCTTTTGGCAAAAATTTCATGAAGTTAAGCAGTGTAATAAAATTTTTAATACTTTACGCTAGTTTTTAGTTGAAAAATTTAACACTATGGTTATTTTTTATAATCCCATGCCTTATCCAAAAAGGTTTTAAGAAAATGTACTGCATTAATTCAACTAATATCATTCTACTACTTTCTATTATATTTGTTAACAGCTTGAGTGGGACCTACATAATGCTTATGTGAAATTCACCTGGACCACCAGTTGTATCACCCAATTTTAAGCTTAGGTCTAAAAAATCAGCCTCGCCTTCCAAACTGTTTCTCTTGGTGTGGTCCAAATGAATCATAAATAGGCCTAAATTACAATGTAGCATATAATGGTTGGAGTGGATTTCATATGATCATCACGATTGTCCAGGGTAAAAAATGAAGAATAGATGTTTCTCTCCCAACTGTTTCATTTGGTATAATCCACTTGAATCACAGATCATCCTAATTTTATTTTCTAGTGGGATTATAATATATATTTAATGGTCGGGATAAACTTTAGATTAACATCATGGTGATGGGCCCATCAAAGTAAGAGTGGGTGGTGTCCTTTTTAAAGGTCTTAAGTCCAACTGATTGGACCACCGTTTAAGGTCCACCTAGTGAATAACTTCCAACCTGTCAAGCACTTATGACATCGATCCTCTTAATAAGGTTGGCCCTACCATGAGGATCACCTGATGCAAAAATCAGCCCTCTATATCCTCTCATCAACTAAGCAACACTGTAGGAAACAGTTTGTAACCATTGATAAATAGCAAAATAGAAGTGTGGTCTACTTGATGAGTGGATAGGGTTGAGTTTTGCAAAAAGTGTTCCCCATGGTGGGGATCTATTGAATGTGTTGGTTGTCCCATGCACTTAACAAGAAATTATTCCCTACAGGAACCATAATCTGTGTTCCAACTTATTGGACTTGAGATGGATACCATATGTGTTTTAAAAATATGAGTGGTAATCTCTCTGGTTATATGCCCAACATGAAGAAGGATGCAGCCACTTGATTTTTGATGGGGCCATCATGATGTGCATATGAAATTCACTCTGATCATGGATAAAATATTAGGCTGACTTGTGATTCAGGTGGGCCACACCAAAGAAAACAATTTAGATAGATGCCCACCCTTGATTTTCACAAGGCTGACCATGATTATTATATGAAAGCCACTCCACCCATTAGATTACATGCTATACCTAAAAATTAGGACCATCTGTGATTCATGTGGGTCACACCGAGAAACATTTTGGAGGGCGAGCATTGCCTTGTACATTGTTTCAACCATGTAGTCCACTAGAATCATGGACAGGGCTGATTTTTAGGACCTAAGCCTAAACTGGGGGACACACCTGGCGGTTGAAGTGGATTTCACATAGCATCATGGTAGGTCCCAGCCTAGCCGTGACAATTTGCTTGACCCAGCAAGCTGTCAAGAAAGGCAACAACATGATAGTAATTGAATTAATGAGGTAGTATTTTGAATTTTTTTTGAGAAAGTATCAGAATGTAAATTTGATAATAACTAGATAGCTGTTTGTAAAATTCCAGAAATGCTCTTGGTGCCCTAAAGCACTATGTAACTTATGGTACTCCTAGTTGTATTAGAAAACATAGACAGTCTAATTCTTTTATCTAAACCGTTCATTAGGTCCTAAGTATATTTCATGGGTTCCCATGCAAAAATCACACCTATGTAACAATCTTATAATCAACACCCTTCATTATGAATGGACAGGATCATTTACATAAATAGGCCAATCAATAATTCGATCCGTCTATTTGTTAGGGGCCGTCATTGACTACTCCTGATTGTAAAGAATTACTTTAATTGGGCAATCTCAACCATCGATCAAAAAATAAAGCCAAATCAAGGGTGGATTGGATCATCCCATCAGCGTAATTTTTGCATAGTAACCCAAAAAATGTGTTCAGGAATTAGTGAACAGTTCAGATGAATGGATTGAACTGTCCAAGTTACCAGATGCAAGCAAAAGATCTACAACTTACAGTGCTCTAGCCTCAATGCCATTTGCTACGCCACATTAGCTGTATCATGACCTCAAAAATCAGATCTATTCGGTAATCCTAGCATCCGAGCAATCCACGGTACGTTTTCTAAATGCAGACGATCGACTGTTTTTCATCTCAACCATCCATTTGATGGGCATCACTCAAACAGGCGGACGCAGATTGCCTGCTGACATTGCCGGTAGACGATACTCTGTGGGCCCCACCATGATGTATGTGTTTTATCCATGCCGTCCATCAAAATTTCCAGATCATGTTAGGGCATGAGCCCAAAAATGATACAGATCAAAATCTCAGATGGACCACACCACAAGAAACAGTGGTGATTCAACGCCCATCATTAAAAACTTCTTGGAAGTTGGAAGCCACAAAGGTTTCGGATCAAGCTGATATTTGTGTTTTCCCTTCATCCTACTCTTTCTGACCTAATCAACAGTTTGGAGGCTAAATAAACATTACAGTAAGCCTGGGAAGTTTTTAATGGTGGTTCAATCATCACAGTTTTCCATTGGTGTGGTTCCCCGAGATTTGGATCTGCCTCATTGTTTTTATCATTCCCTAAAATAATGATCATGAACTACTCCTAATTCTAAAGAATTACTTTTATTAGGTAATCTCAACCATCAATCCAAAAATAAAGCCAAATCAAGGATGGATCGGATCACCCCATCAGCGTGATTTTTTGTATGATCGTCCAGAAAGTGTGGTTTGGACTTGGTGAACAGTTCAGATGGATGGATTGGACTGTCCAAATTAGCAGATGCAACCAAGAGATCTATGAAGTGCTCTAGCCTCAATGCCATTTGCTATGCTACATTAGCTGGATCATGGCCCCAAAAATCAGATCTATTCGACAATCCTGGAATCCGAGGAATCCATGCACCCGGTCGAATATTTTTCATCTCAACCATCCATTTGATTGGCACACTCAAACAGGCAGACGCGGATTGCCTACCGACACTGCCAGTAGCGACTCGCTAGTGGACGGTACTCTGTGGCCCCCACCATGATGTATGTGTTTTATTCATGCCGTCCATCCATTTTAACACATCATATTAGGTTATGGGTTAAAAATAATGCAGGTAAAATATCTTAGGTCGACCACACCACAGGAAACAGTGGTGATTCAATGGCCACCATTAAAAACTTATTGGCGACAAAATTTTTGGATCAAGCTGATGTTTGTGTTTTACATTCATCTAGGTCTTTGTCAGCTAATAAATAGGTTGGTTAGAAAATAAATATCACAGTGGGCTTTAGTAAGTTTTTAATGGTGGTTGTTCAATCACTATTGTTTTCCTTTTATGTGGTCTACCTAATATTTGGATATGTCTCATATATATATATATATATATATATATATATATATATATATATATATATATATACTTTATCATTTTCTAAAATAATAACCATACAAAATGAATAAAACACATAAATCATTGCGGGCCCACATAGCACCGCCCAGTAGCGACGTCAGGCAGTGTCAGCAGGGAATCCGCGTCCCAAACAGGTGCATATGTGAAAAGTCCGAATTGGGACACGTGTACGGTTGTTAGTTGATCGTCCAACATTTACATCCCACTCGCGTACACCCAATCTGATGGCTAGGAATGCTTTTACTGAAACAAGGGAGGCCACGTGCAGCTCCTATATTCCATCAATGGCAGCCCACTTTCTCTGCACTTTTACGACACACGTACGGCGCGTGCTTGAACTTTTTTGGCACGTTTAACAACGTCTGTGGTTGACATGCAGCTTTATATCGTGGCCCTCTGTACGGCTTTCTAAGAAAGCTTGCTCCATCGAGAAACACAAATATACCTCCACACGCGATAACCTAACTCAAGCGTGCAGGATCCAGGCCGTTGATTGGGTCGTGTCCACGCTAATGGTTCTTCATCCTAAACTTCTGGAGGTTGAATTTATTAATTTAGCCACAAATTTACGTATGAATAGACTGTTAGGAAAATGACGATCAAGGATTCTAAACTCGACCGGTAAGTTTCGCTAATCTGATGTGTTGGCCACCCTGATGAACGTACCGGATTTCGTACGCATGTGCCCAGTTGGCACGTGCGGTGCGATTGTATCTTGCGCTTGAAGATATTGCCTGGACTTGTATTTCCTCTTCGAAAATCTTAGTTTAGTACGCACGTGTTTGTACGGAGGAATCATCCGGTAAACGTGGCACAATGTGGAGTGATGTGGAGCTGGCACTCATACGGTTGGAAACGACTTATCTCTATCTGGTGGGCCACGGGAATTTAAGTGGTGGGCCCCACAGTACAAATGTCCACCAAAAAAGTAAGTGGCCTAGAGTAGAGATTTTTTATGGAGGAATTGTCCGGTCCTCGTCCGAGATTTTGCATGCTACTCGGGTTTGTGTTCTGACAATTGGGGTCCACGGTTCAGCTATCCAGACAATGAATCTGTTGTATCCCACCAAGGGTGGATCACGCTCCAAAGCTCTCCCAGATTGAAAGATCCTATACACCAATTCAAAATTGAAAGGTTTAGATTGTGCCTTTGAGGTCAATTTCGGGTTATAATTCATCCATGCTGAGGCCCAAGGATCAATGGCTCAGATCGAAAGTCGTTTATTCGGATGTTTTTCTAATTGGAGCTATTGCTATTGTGACAATGGGCCCTGCACATGGATGGTTCAGATCAAAATCCAATTGCCGGGTGTAAAATCATGATATGAACCCGAGATGCATGGTTCATTTTCTGACCATTATAAGATAAAGCCTGGCACCATGGCTCACCTTTTATGTACAGACTAGAGTTATACCGGATCGACTCAAATGGACTAGGTAAAACTCTGTTCGATCGTAAAATTTTTTTGTTTAAATTTTGTTCGAACACACAGGGAGTTGTGTCCAAAAAAAATATTCAGGTCGGTTTCAATAATAATTGTGTACAACTTGAACTTGAACTCAAACTAACTCAAATTCAAATATTGACGGACTCTACTCGTTCGTTCAACTCAATATGTTTATATATATATATATATATATATATATATATATATATATATATATATATATATTTGGACGACAAATAAATATGACTATAAGCCCTAGGAAGGTTACAATGGTGGATATCATTCTCATCATTGTTTTCTATGGTGTTGTCCAATTGAGCTTTGTATTTACCTTATTTTTTGTTTAATGCCTTAAAATGAGCTATACAAATGGATGGACGGAGTGGACAAAACAAATACATCATGGTGGGGCCTATAGAGCTTTGACACCAGCTTGCTTGTGGGTGTTCACGTCACCAGCCATGAGCTCGCCCACATGTGCAGTTCCTGCGCTGGAAATCTAGGTGGGGCCCACCGTGATGTTTGTAAGGAATTCATACCGTCCATCCATTTTGTGAGATCATTTTAGGATGTAAGACAAAAAATGATTTGGATCCAAGACTCAAGTGAGCCACACTAAAGGAAAAGGTGGTAGGGAAATTCCTACAGTTGAAATCTCCCTAGAGTCCACAGTGATAATTAATGCCATCATAATGTATTTCCCGTGGTGTGGTTCATTGGAGATTTAGTTGTGGCTAAACCTTGTGATTTGTCATTTGTGATATGTAATTTGTGAAATGGGGTACTTTAAACCTTGTGATTTGTCATTTGTGAACAAATCGGTACTTACTATTCATTAGTAGAAAGAATATTTGCAACAAAAAAAAAAAAGCAAATCGAGTTTGAACAGAGCTTGTTCGAACTCGTAAAAATTGTCTGAAATCCATATGTTCGAATATGATTGGGCTAGACCAAATCGAGTTCGAACAGAGCCGCCCTATTTGAATGTTTGTTCGAACACACCCACTCAAGCAATCGAATGATCCGATCTGGTCGATGTTTGACTCGGATCGAATCGTTGCCCACCTCTAGTGTAGACAATCAAATGGGCCTGATCTCAGTCCCATTAAATAGTTTAGGCCTGAACCTGGCCCACCAAATAAATGGTTCATCCTATTTTTAGAAATTCCCAATGAACGGTTCCAAATGCATTCATTGCTTCCATAGGCCGGGTGCACTCCTCAATTTGAGGCCCAGTGAAAAAGCACCAATCTGACTAGAGTTGTACACGACCCGAACTGAGTCGAGTTTGGCGCAGCTCGGTTGGATTCCGCCAGCAACCTACCCCAACTCAAGTCAGGCTTGGCTCGGTCCTTGAGCCTGACTAGGGAGCTCGGCTCAATCCGGTCAACAAGTTGGCTAACTCAAGTTGAGTTCGAGTCAAGTTTGAGTTTGAGCTTTCAAGCTGAGTTCGAATTAGCTAAGAGAAAAAACAAAAAAAAGAGAGCTTGAACGATTTTAAAAAAAATTATGGGGATTAAGGCTATATATATATATATATATATATATATATATATATATATATATATATATATATATATATATATATATATAAGTTATTTAAAACTCAGCCTAGTCGAGCCGAGTAGAATCGAGTCAAATTCAAGCCAAGCTTCAAATCGAGTTGAGTCAAGCTTGGGTTTGCTCAAACACGACTTGAAATTACTCTGAGCTCAAAAAATATAGCTCGGCTCAATTCTAACCTAGCTTTTAATCCGAGCCGAATCGAGCTTATTCAAGCGAGTTAACCAAGCTAGCTTGGCTTATGTTCAGCTCTAAATCTAGCCCAAAGTTGAGGCCTGATAAAATGGGAGGGGTGACACTGAGTTTGGGGTCAAGTCGTGAGTGTGGGGCCCACTTTAATGTATGTGTTGTATATCCTCATTGTCCATCTATTTTGCTAGCTCATTCTAAGTAATGGGTTAAAAAATAAAACAGATCAAAATCTTAGGTGGACCACACCACAAAAAATCGCAGTGATTAACCATTAAAAATGGTTGATAAGGTCACACAACCACCGTTTCCTTGGTGTTGTCCACTTAAATTTGTATATGCTTCATTTTTCGGATCATGTCTAAAATGAGTTGGCAAAATGAATGGACAGTAGGATATATACAACATATTCATCAATGTATGACCGAACTCGTGTTAGGAGCGGGTTAGGTGCGCCCCAGTCTCACCCAAGATGGTGCTGCCCTTTCCTTGGCGCCCATCTCGATGTATTTATTATATATCCACTCCATCCATCCGTTTTTTCAGATCATTTTAGGCATGATTTCAAAAAATGAAGAAGGTCAAAATCTCATGTGGACCATATTATAGGAAACAGTGGTGATGGATGCCCTACCATTAAAATGTTTATTTGCCATCCAATTCGTTGATAAGGTCAAATAAACCTAGATGGAGGGAAGAAAAAACACAAATATCATATATTGGTACTGTTGTTACCGATTTTCCATAACAGACGAAGTGAGGATGATCACACCTACAGGTTGATCGGAATTAGATGACGATCATTCTCAACGGCTCAGATCTTAACAATCCTTCCTGCAAAATGGAATAAAATGCTAAGAGGTGGTCGGGGGTCCGAACGTCAGCCCTCCGATGCCTAAGTCAGCAAATCTTTTAGTGAGAAGGGTTTGATGGCTTGTCGAGAATTAGTCTTACCCTTCGATGAGACATGTATCCCTCCTTTATAGAAGTTGGAGGAAATATCTTAGGTTGGAATGACGGCTGATATCTCGGCTAATATCTCAGAACCGATTTGATACTCCCCAATCTTTAGGTACCGTGATATCTGCTTTCCATAACTGAATAGAGATAGGATTGGCCGCTTTTGTCACCGTCTATGTCATGGAATGGCACGTTATATTCGAGCTATCGGCTTTGATCCAAGCTGACCTCTAAGAGATAGTTAGGTGCTTCGAACCATCTGGCTTATTGTGACCCCGGGTATAATTTACCGAGGTCTTATATGCCTCGTCGGTTCGGTCAGAACTTTATCCATAACAGGATCCCCCTGCTTCTGAGGAAGATCCTTCTAGCTCGGGAGAATCTTTGAGTGGACGAGGCCGATCTATTTTTTGGCGGCACCACACTATTTTGGGCGGTAAAGTCGCATTTAATGCATCGTTTCGAATTTAAAAAAATTGTGATGATAAGCGTATGGCGTGGCTGACTTTTTCTGCTTCGGATGAATGGAGAGGCAACATGTGATTCCCGTATCTCGGAACAGGCGGTCGATATCTATCTGTCCAATAAGAGGGCGGACACGTGGCGGGGCATGTCAAAGGTCGCATTGATTCGCATTTTAAGGGTGCAGAATGATGACGTGTGGCAACTAAAGGGTTCGGATGCTGTCAATCTCGCGAGTATAAATAAGGTACTTAGCATTTTTTCGTGGATTTCTTCCCTCCTGCCTTGTGTTGTTCCTTGTTGGTGTGATTTTTTTTCTTTGCTGCTTGTCCTTACCATCTTGCCAAGTTTCAAAATTCTATACTAGCAATCAGTTGGTCCCTGTCCCGGAGTGTAATCCGGTACGTTGGATTCCTGCTCATACCCCCCCTTTTTTTTACTTTGATTCATTCATCTTCCTTCCTTCTCTTCCCTTTCGGATAGTTATATTGGGCTCGGAAGAAAGCTTTTCTCGGACTGTATCTGTTCCTCAATTAGTTGGAGAATCCCAATTAGGGGAAGTCCAATCAGTTCCGCGAGAGTCCCCGAGGAGAGTTTTGGTCACGAAAACCCCTTCTTCATTTGCCTCTGATGAAGTTACCGTTGTTGGTACATCAGGTCGTCAATCCGTGGCAGATAGAACTTCGGAACGTCTTGCCGACCTGACCTGAACCAAACTCATTGAAGTCGACCTGAGTAAGATCAGGTCGGAATACCGTATTCCTAATCATATTGGTCTCTGTCTCTCGGGTTTGGATGATTTCCTGACCCGTCCTCCCAGAGACCAGGTAACCATTTATTTGCAGTTTTTTAAAGCTAGATTCCGTCTTCCTCTCCTTCCCATGGTGAAGGAGTACCTATCTAGGGTGAACCTTGCCCCGAGTCAGTTGCCTTCCAATTCATGGAGGACTCTGATCGGATGTGTTGTTCTATGGCGCCAAGTCCACGGACTAGATCCATCTGTCGCCGAACTGATGCATCTGTACCAGCTGAAGAGCCATCCTGATTCTAAGGGATGATATTATATGTCACCTCGGGGTAGGAAAGGCAACTGTCTTATCGGTGACCTGCCCTCCTCGGTTCATGGCTGGAAGGAGGAGTTGTTTTTTTCCACTAAGGGTTGGGAAGCCCCCCGATCCGAGGATGAATTTCCGCTTCATCGGGTTCGCAATTGATTTTCAGTGCTAGGTCGGGTCATCCGCCATCATGTCTTTATTCTCTTTACATTTGTTTGGAATGATCTGACCCTACTTGTATTCTTATCTTTAGTTCGCGAGAAGCCACCCAGCTTAAGCTTGGAAGAGACGAAGCATATCAACGCTATGTGGGAGCTTGACCCCAGCTTCCGGAGTGCCAAAGTTCTTCTCTCCCTCGAAACTTTAACCGACGTGGGGATCAATTCAGAAGGTGAGTTTAGTCATGTCCGATGTTACTTTACACCTTTTTTTTTACTGGTCGTACTGATAACCTTCCTGTCTTTCTCAGATATGTCTGCTCCAGCTCCAAAGAGAAAATCTGCCTCTCTCACGGTCGAAGAGAAGGAGCAGATCAGATCGATGAAGAGGCAGAAGGCAGTGGCTAAGTGACCGTCATATCGGCCTCTCATGGCCCCAATGTCTGTTATTCCACAAGCCCCTACTTCCGAGGTTGGGGTAACGGCTACACCACCAACCACGATTGCGGCAGCTCCTGTTGCTCAATCTCAACCACCCCAGATCATTGATCTGGTGGCTGCGACTGAGGTCGGTCCTTCCAGTAGCTTGTGTGTGCCTTCATTGTCTTTAGGTCTGCGCTGGGGTCTGGAGATGCCTCCACACCTATACAACCTCTGCAAATGGGCGTACAAGGTTGTGCCCGAGGCTGAGGTAGACAACCTGGTCAAAGTCTTAGGGAAAATTGCTGAACACCCTCGGAGCTTTTGGAGCCAAGGTAAATCTGTACATACTTAGTCTTTTCTTTTCCCCTTTGCTCTTCATTTCTATTCACTGACCTCTGATTTCTTCGACAGATTGTTTTCAGATGCTTAGCCCTTTGTGAGGGGATGATTCGAGACAAAGGGATGCTATCTAGCTATGAGGCAACATTAGCGACGACTAGACGATCGCTAGACGAGGTGGTGAAGGCGGGAGAGTAGATAAAAAGGGCACTTCAGGCGTAGGAACGGGAGAATGTTTTGCTCCGATCTGAGCTGGCTAAGAAAACCAAGGTGGGATCTGAGCTCAGCACCCAAGTCGAGGAACACAAGGCTGCAATGAAGGCTCTTCGAAAGGATCTGGCACAAGCCCGATCCAATCTGAAGGTCAAGACGTCCAAAGCTGATGACATGTTCGACTTCGAAATGAAAAATGCCGGATGGCGGTGCAGAATCGTCATCCCGACCTGGACCTCTCTTTCTTTGATTCGAGGATGATGGTGAGCCGACCACGGAAGTCGAACTTGAAGCTCTGGCCTTAGAGACTGATAGTGCTGCGGCCTCGGTGGTCGATCCCGCTTCAACTTCATAGGATTTTTTTAAAACTTTTGTCTGTTCGGTTTAATGCTTGGAACAATTTTTATTTTTTGTTTTTAGATACAAATTGACCCCGCTAAGGTCATTTTTTTTGTTTAAACCATTTTAGCCCATTTTTGTGTTTGCCAAATCTCTGTATGACCTGCAATTATTATGGACTTGTGATTGTTCATCCGATGCGTTGATTGTTCACCCGATGTATTGCCCCCTTACTCCGTGATCGAGCATAAATTAGCTCGAATTACAGGAGTAAAGTGATAAATCGCGGGTTGGTGTAGGTGAAGCGAAGGCAATTGCCAGTTCATGTGCGCTGATCGTCACTAATCTTTGGCACTTCGTATACACGAAGCTTCGGGTGATATTGACCTCTGCTTGTGTATTGTTCTTCTTTTACAAAGAATTTTTTGTAGAAATAATTACTTAAACAGAAAGAGAGTAAAAATGGATAAGCACTTAGCTCTTCTTATTGATAATAAATCTTAAGATGCTCCGTGTTCCACGGGTGGGGTAGGGTTTGGCCTTGCATATCCTCGAGCTAATATGTCCCGGGCCGAACCGAACTTACAATTTTGTATGGACCCTCCCAGTTCGGATTAAACGCGCCTGCCACTTTGTCCCTTTTTCTCTTTCGTGATTTTTTGGAGAACGAGGTCACCAACTCTAAAGCGTCGCTCTTTAACTCGTGAATCATAATATCGAGCAACTCGCTGTTGGTAAGCTGCAATCCGGATTTGAGAAGCTTCTCGGATCTCTTCAACCAGGTCGAGATTCGTCCGAAGCTGAGCTTCATTTTGCTTGGATTGAAAACGACCAGTTTGATTGGTTGGCATTCCTACCTAAACTGGTACCACGACCTCAGTCCCAAATGCTAATGAAAATGGGGTTTCGCCTGTCGTTGACCGAGCTATGGTTCGGTAGGCTCACAACACTTCGAGGAGTTCTTCTGCCCAAGCTCCCTTACATTTATCGAGTTTTGTCTTTAGGTAACCCTTGATAATCTTGTTGATGGCTTCAAATTATCCGTTGGCTTAGGGATGATGAGGAGATGAATACACGTTCTTTATACCCAAGCTTCGGTAGAACTCTCAAAATTTTACATTATCGAACTGACGCTTATTATCGGTTATAATTGTATTCGAAATTCTGAACTGACATATAATAGATTTCTAGATGAAATCTGTTGTTTTCTTTTTATAATAGTGGCAAGCGGTTCTGCCTCGGCTCACTTTGTAAAGAAATCAACGACGACGATCGCGTATTTAACTTGCCCTTTACCCGTTGGGAGAAGACCAATGATGTCTACTCCCCATTGTGCGAATGGCCACGGCCCGGACATGGAAGTGAGTTCTTCGGTGGAAGATGAGGAACATGAGCGAACCGTTGACACTTGTCTCACCTCTTGACTATCTTTCGGGCATCTTTCTGAATGGTCGACCGTAATATTCCTGGCATATCACCTTTTGTGCCAACGCCCGACTTCCCGAATGATTTCCATAGCTTCCGAAGTGAACTTTCTTTAGGATGTAGTTTGCTTTGTCAGGCCCGACGCAATGGAGACAAGGGAGGGAAAATCCCTTCTTATATAGGATCCCATCGAGCAGTGTATACTGAGCCGACCTATATCGAATTCTCCGTGCTTCCTTTCTGTCCTCGGGTAGATCATTATTTTGTAAGAAGTGAATGATGGGGTCTATCCATCTCGGGCTAGCCACCACCGAACATACTTGTTTGAGGTCATTTTGAATTATGCTTCGGTGGGGGAGGAATTCAATAGGGACTGTCCTACCGAGCTCATCGTCTGCTGTCAATGCCAACTTAGCCAGTGAGTCTGCATTGATATTTTGAGTTATTGGTACCTGAATGACTTCATAATAGTTGAAATGAGTTGGCAGCTCTTGAGACTTTGCTAAATATGCAGCCATTTTCTTTCCTTTCGCTTGATATTCAACTGTTACCTGCTCGACCACTAACTGCGAGTCACTGTGCGCTTTAATTCTTTAGACTCCTATAGCTGAGGCGAGGCGTAGTTCGGCTAGGAGGGCTTCATATGCTGCTTCATTATTGGAAGCTTTAAAACCGAATCTTAATGCGTATTGAACCTTCACCGCTACCATGCAAGTTTGACGACATGTCGACATAGAGTGACCATACGGGTCCAGTCGAAACCTGTTTCGAGGGACTTTCGGAGTGTTCCTCTAATGCATCCTGCCATTCACTTGGTGGGTTAGTGAATTCGACAATGAAATCGGCCACTGTTTGGCCCTTGATCGCAGCTCGTGGTCAATATTGGATATCAAATTCCCCGAGCCTGATTGCCCATTTGACGAGACGACCTGAAGTTTCTGGCTTTTGCAGCACTTGGCGTAGTGGTTAATCCGTCAACACAACTATCAGATGTGCTTGGAAGTAAGGCCTCAGCTGCGTTGCTGTTGTAATCAGAGCTAACGCTAATTTTTCGATGCAAGGGTACTGTGTTTCCGCATCGAGTAGAGCCTTGCTAACATAATAAACTGGCTTCTGTATTCCTTGGTCATCTTGTATCAAAGCCGGACTGATGGCAGCCGGGGAAACCGCCAAATACAGAAGAAGCTCTTCTCCTTGCATCGGCTTAGATAACAAGGGTGGAGATCCGAGGTAGTTTTTGGGTTTGCGAAATGCCTACTCGTATTCTGACGTCTGTCATTTCCTTGCATTTACGGAGTTGTTTAAAGAATGGAAGACACCGATCTGTGGCTTTGGAGACGAACCGATTGAGGGTTGCAATTAGTCCAGTGAGGCGTTAGACTTTTTTAATAGTGGTGGGCGAGCTTATATCAAGCAATACACGGATCTTCTCCGGGTTGGCTTCAATCCCTCTTTAATTTACTATGAAGCCAAGAAACTTTCTCGAGCTTACACTGAAGGTGCATTTACTGGAATTTAGCTTCATTCGACATTTCCTCATAATGTTGAACATGGTATGGAGATCTTCGACGTGGTTTTCCGACCTCAAGCTCTTAACGAGCATGTCGTCCACGTAGACCTCTACGGTTTTACCAATCTGATCTGCAAACATCCTGTTGACCAAGCGTTGATAGTTTGCCCCTGCATTTTTGAGTTCGAAGGGCATTACCTTATAATAGTAAAGGCCTCAGTCGGTAATGAATGCAGTTTTCTGCTTGTCCGGGGTGTGCATTTTAATTTTATTATATCCGAAATACGCATCCATAAAGTTGAGCAATTCACAGCCCGACATTGCATCGACAAGCTGATCAATCCTGGGTAGTGGAAAACTGTCATTTGGACAGGCTTTGTTGAGATCGGTGTAATCTACACAGACTCTCCATTTTTCGTTGGCCTTTTTCACTAAGACGACATTAGCGAGCCAATCCGGATAGCGTATCTCTTCAATAAACCTTGCCTGACGCAATTTTTTGACTTCCTCTTCGATTTCAGCGTACCTTTCTATGTTGAAGGGTTGTCGCTTCTGACGAACTGGTTTGAAGGCTGGATCGACATTTATTCGGTGAGCCATTACTTCCGGGCTGATACCCGGCATGTCCTGATGAGACCACACAAAGACGTTGGCGTGCTCCCTCAGAAGAGTGATCATCCCACCCTGTATTTCGTTCCCGAGCTGCGATCCAATTCGGACCGTTAGGGTCGGATCGTTATCCGATAATCGAATTTCAATCAGATCTTTAGTGGGCGAGTCACGCTCTGCTACGTCCTCTCTAGGATCCAGGGGGGTCGTGTGAGAGATAGGGCCTAGGGGGGTCGTGTGAGAAACAGGGCCTAGGGGGTTGTTGTGTACGAGATAGCTGAAACCAAAATTTTTCCGCGCATGGTTAATTCGTAACACCCCGACCCCATCGTCAGTCTCGAACTTCATAACCAGATGATATATGAAAATACCTGCTTTGAGTGCTCGGAGGATGGGTCGGCCTATGATAGCGTTATAGACGGATGGGGTGTTGATGACGAGGAAGTCTACTATAATCATTTTTTTATTAGGTTCTTCTCCCGCCGTGACTGGGAGAGCTATTTCTCCCTCTGGCATGACGATGTCTCCTGTGAATCCAGTTAAGGCGGTTTTGACTGGTTTCAGTCTGAATCGGTCAATCTTCATTTTATCGAATGCAGATGCGTATAAGATATCTGCCGAGCTCCCTGTATCGACCATCATTCGGTGGAGCTTTTTGTTGGCGACCACCATTGATACCATAAGGGAATTGTCGTGGGGGTGGAAGACAACTCGGGCATCCTCCACAGTGAATGTTATTGCACGAGGGATTACCTTCGCTACCTTTAAAGGTCGGCTCGTCATATTCACGACAAGCCTCGGCTCGGATGTTCTTACTTGTCGTACGTAAGCTTTCTGGGCATTGCTGGAGTCTCCAGTGGTTGGTCCGCCAAAAATCATGTGGATTTCTTCCACATGATTATTGCTGATCGGTTCTTCATCTTGACTCTCTCGATCTGTGACCCTCCGATCCTCCTGACACCTGGGCAATGTAATCTTTTAAGAACCCCTGTTGGATGAGGGTTTCTATTTGTCGCTTCAGGTCAAAACAATCTGCTGTGTTATGACCGTGGTCCTTGTGATACAGACAATACTTCGATTTCGACCTCTTGTTGAGGATCGGTTTTAATCTTCGCAGGTCGTTCGAACATTTGCTTATCCTTCTCGGCTAAGAATACTTGTTCGAAGGTTGTTTTGAGCGGGGTATACTTATCAAATCGTGGGGTTGGAGTCTTGGCTCCTCGGGGAACATTGTTTCTACCGGGCAACCTCTGATCTGGTTTGTGTCTTTTTGAGTTGCTTTCTTCCTTGAGGTCTTTCCTCTTTGAAGATGACCCCTGGGCATTGATCAACTCTGCCGCGTTGATGTGCTTCACCGCTCGGTCGAGAAATTTTGCCACGAATTGAGGAGGTTCTTCTCCCACGGACCAGAGAAATTTTTTATCTCGCAGTCCTCCGATCATCGTATGGAGTAACACATCTTGAGATAAATTTTTCATGGACTGCCTCAGCGTTGAATCACACGAGAAAGTCCTTTGTTGACTCATTATCTCTTTGTTTGACTGCGGCGAGATGAGTCGAGTGTTTTCTTGGATCAGTGCTTTCGATGAACTGAGTCGCGAAGGCCCTGCTCAATTCGGGAGAATGAAGCGATCGACCTCGGTTTTAGGTTTCGGAACCACGTCCATGCTGAGCTTATTAATGATAGGGGAAAGGCTTTGCACATGATATGGCCATTGACCCCATGAAGCTCCATTCGGACTTTGAAAATTTTCAAGTGCTTGGTCGGGTCCCCTATTCCGGAATATTTCTTGAGCTGAGGGATTTTGAATCCTTTTTGAAGAGGCTCATCGCGGATTTCATTGATGAATGGGTATTCTGATGAATCTACGAGGGTGTTTATTGCAATTGGTGCTCGGGCACGTTGTGTTCTCTGGATGTCACCGACGCATTCTCAGAGCTCTTTCAATTCGGCTTCCAATGGGGTGATATTATAATCGACCCGATCTTGGCCTTAGCTTACCCGAGCTGACCTTTTTCTTTTCTTCTGTGGTGAAGGTTGTTTGCGGGCAACTTGGCCGCAGACCGAGCTCTCGAACCCAGAGCGCGGCTTGCGACTTCATCCGGTCCTCAGGTCGTTGACGAGTTGGAACGGACTGTTGAGGTTGAGGACTTTGTTGGGATGGTCGGGGCTCGTCATTACCCCTAGGAACTGGAGGTGGTTGGACCAGACTGGCTAGGAGAGCCTTAATTTCGCCCACTTGCTCGTCAAAATGCTCGAACCATTGATCCACACCTCGTAATCGTTCAATGACGCCGCCAGCCTGTTCCTAAAGAGTGGACAATCTGGTCCTATGATTGCAAGACCTCTGCTGTCCACTCAGTCGGGTGAAATGTCGGGACGAACTTCCGATACGAAGGGCGGGAGTTTCTAGTACGGACCCTTCATCATCAGATTGTGGGACATTGGATGGCCCCACGTTTGCGGGAGCTTTTCCTTTTCCTTTTCTTTTTTCGCCAGCCATTAACAACTTCTTTTGATATGAGAGATTCTTATGCTTTTTCGAGTGAGAATACAACTTTATTAATCGTTCCCACAGACGGCGCCAGATGTTGTTATTGATTTTTCGTAACAGACGAAGTAAGGATGATCGCACCTACAGGTTGATCGAAATTAGATGACGATCATTCTCAATGGCTTAGATCTCGACAATCCTTCTTGCAAAATAGAATTAAAGGCTAAGAGGTGGTCGGGGGTCCGACCGTCAGCCCTCCGATGCCTAACTCAGCAAATCTTTTAGTGAGAAGGGTTTGATGGCTTGTCAAGAATTAGTCTTACCCTTCGATGAGACGTGTATCCCTCCTTTATAGTAGTTGGAGGAAACATCTTAGGTTGGAATGACGGCTGATATCTCGGCTAATATCTCAGAACCGATCTGATACTCCCCGATCTTCAGAGACCGTGATATCCACTTTCTATAACTAAATAGAGATAGGATCGACCGCTTTGTTCACCGTCTATGTCGTGGAATGGTGCGTTATATCCGAGCTATCGGCTTTGATCCGAGTTGACCTCTAAGAGACAGTTCGGCGCTCCGAACCATCTGACTTATTGTGACCCCGGTTATAATTTCCCGAGGTCTTATATGCCTCGTCGGTTTGGTCAAAACTTTACCCATAATAGGAACAAAAGTTTTGTGGGTTATTAATGGTCAATCACTATTGTTTTATATGGTATGGTCCACCTGAGAATTGGATCTGCTTAATTTTAGGCTAATGCCTTAAAATGATATGGCAAAAGGGATGGACGGTGTTGATATAGAATATATGTCAAGGTGGGCCCATGGTAAGTGCTGCATCATCATGGGTGAGACCCGGGCCTCACTTAAGCTGCTCCCGTGTGTTACTTGACCTGACCGAATCTGTTCCCTAAAAGAACTAACATACTAATGAACGCCTCTGCTCTGTTTTGGATCATTGCAGGCAGATGTTAGATGAATCTTTACTAAACGATAGAAATACTCTCATTTCAGGAGTTCGATTTGTGTGTGTGGGTCCCACACGCACAACATGGTCTCTCGATACCGAAAATTAGTGGTGCCGATTGATTAGGTGGTGTTGCCAACACCACCCCTGAGGGTGTTGTGTGATGTGTTGGGTGCTGTAGGTCCCACCCTGATGTATGTGTTTTATATTCAAGTCATCCATCTATTTTGTTAGATAATTTTAAGGCATGGACCAAAAAATGAAACAGATCCAAAGTATAAGCAGACCACACTACTGAAAATAGTGGTGATTGAATGCCCACTGTTAAAAAAAATTTGGGGCTACAAAAGTACCGGATCAAGTAAAAATAAATTTGGGGCTACAAAAGTTCTGGATCAAGTTGATATTCATATTTTCCCTTCATCTAGGTCCGTGTGACCTTATCAACATGTTGGATGGAAAATAAACATTATAGTGGCTATAGCTGTACACGAGTCGAGTTGAGCCGAGCTTAGCCCTGTTCGAGCTAGGCTTGTTCAATGACCACCATGGCTCGTGTTTGGCTCGGCTCAGCCTTCAAGCTGGAGTTACATGTTTGACCTAGCTTGACCGAGCTTTCGAGCCCATTTCGAGTTGAGTTCGAGCCTAGAAAAGACAAAATTTTAATTAGGCCCAGCCCAAAAACCTGAACTAAAGCTTTTTAAAATCGGGCCCAAAGGTAACCCAAAGCCCATTGACACCTCCCACTTACTTTTATAGAGAGTTTTAACTCTCATTTCTTTGCTCACTTTCGATGTGGGACTAAAAAATATACTTTTTCAATTGAGTTAGCTGAGTCGAGCCGAGTCAAGCCGAATCGAGCTTCTATCAAGCCAAACTTCAAGCCAAGCCGAATCAAGCTTGGGTTAGCTCGAGCTCGGCTTGAAAATCATTTCGAGCTTGGAAAAATGGCTCGGCTTGGTTCGAACCCAGCCTTTGAATCGAGCCGAATTGACCTGGTTCGAGCCGAGTTGAGCGAGCTAACCGAGCTAGCTTGGCTCGTGTACAGCTCTAACAGTGGCCTTATAAAGGTTTCAATGTTGGGTGTCATTGTTCCCACTGTTTTCTATGGTGTGGTCCACTTGAGTTTCAGATCTGCTTCATTTTTGGGTTCATGCCTTAAAATGAGCTAGAAAAATAGAGGAATGGTGTGGGTATAAAATATATACTCTACCATGAGCTCTACAACACTCAACACATCACACACCATCATTGGGGTGTTGTCCACCTAATTCAAGTCTAGAAATTGGATGCCTTGAAAACCAAGTAAAATAGTAATCAGGTAACCTACACCATAGAAAAAAATTAACAACCATTATAAAACTTTCATATTCATGTGGTTGATAATTGAATTAGCTTGATTTTTAAGCTGTCACATTTTCATGATAGAGTAACCATGCATGTACTACATTGAGTTCCATCTGAGATAGGGTTAAAATTGTTAATTATTATTTTTAGTGCTGTTTCTTTTTCCTTTGTAATCTGCAAACGAATCTTTGAAAATGAGGGAAAGCACATATAATAATCCAAAATAAAAGGTAGGTGTTTGCCATCTCATAAAACAAAAGGGGACGTATTTACCATTGTCCCATGTTTAACTAAAGTGAAAAACTGTGAAAAAATTGTTTAAGGGGAGGGTTGATTGACTAATCTAATCTCATGGATCGCGACTTATCTAGCATTTGTTATTTTCAAAATAAAAATAATTTTTGTGTGTTTTTCAAAGTTATAGGTATGACTTTCAGGTGTATGAAAAAATTATCTTTTTTTTCATATGAATATGTTGAAACTGTTAAAAGTTACTTTTATGATTTGAAAATATTCTTTTTATCAAGAAGCAATGGATAGAGGAGATGGAATTGAATTTTGCGATATTAAATGTTCGAGCTATAAGCGATGGAGGTGCACAGGCATGGTGGGCTTCTTTGGACGTACGCATTATCACAAAGAGTCTTAGATTTTTATCAATGATAGTCTTGTCAATCTTCCATTAATCTAGGTCTAGCCATGGTCCCAACCATGGTCTAACCCATGACTCAATATAACTAGGAAAGAGGGCGCAGTCAATGATTAACCCTATGTTGACCATCATATAACGTGACGCCCATGTGGCAATTATGCATACTGTTGAATGACATGGCATGGTGGCAGTGAAGGGTCTTGGCTAATTTAGTTATAGCTTATAATAAAATTACAATAATATTCTTGGTTTAAATGAGAAGCGTATAAGGAATTTCAGAAAGACAATGGAAGCACAAATTATTTTCAGAAAAAAATCAAAATTTAATATATTTAAGGACACCCATCAAGATATAATCGGATATCAAAAACAACAAAATCCTTAGGATTTATCAATGCTTGAAAAATCAAATGAAAAAGCCTAATGACACTCCTACAAAGTAGAAGGTCTAATGATGCAGGGAAAAGTGTGAAAAAGTAAAGATGAAGATCATTGTCTTCCTCAAGTGATTAAAACTTTGAATTCACAAAGAGAGTTCTTGAGTTCATAAGAAAATAAGATAAATTTTGAGTATTTTATTGAATCATGTTTATATAATTTTCTCGATTACATTACTAATAAAGAAAACCCAAGCTATGATTCGAAAGTCGAAATTACCTAAAATAGCAAAAAATCTATCCAAAGATTAAATTTGACAAAAATAAAAATATTAAATAAAATTTACCAGAGCATTCCTGACATTATTACAATCAATTTCTAAAAAAAAAAAAAAAAATCTAAAACTCTAAAAATAAGGAGATACAACAAAAATAAGAATTATTAAAAATGGCAAAAATCAATAGGTCGTGCGTCCCATAACGATAGCCAGATCAAAAGCTACAATTGATTTATGATTACACTTATAATGACAATTTTTCTCAAACCGGATGTACCTAGGGTCTAGTTGCATTATGCCTTACGAAGATTAATTGGGATCAGATCTAATAGACTACTTTTACTTTTGTTTGACCTTCTTTTGGTCCAGCTATGATAAGAATGTATTTGTGCCATGTCCTCATCATTTATCCCTAATTTATCCCAAAAGAAAGGAGATGCAAAAAGCTTTTGAACAACCCCTATAATAGGTTTGAGTTATATGCACTTGAAAATCGTTCAAGGGTGGACTCTTCACTCATGAACGTGTGGATGGAAGAAGGGATGGGAGAAGAAATGTGATTATCTCTCTCTCTCTCTCTCTCTCTCTCTCTCTCTCTCACACACACACACACACACACACACACACACACACAACGTCCCAAGGGTGGGACATCCAAGCTTTCTCTTCCAAAGCCCTTTTATGTGATTTATCGATAAGGAAGCATTAATGTTTAAAAGATATATAACACATGTATGATGCTCCTCTTCCCTACAAATTTAAGTATGCCCTACTACATTTAAGTTTGTGATCCTGCCTATGTACTTAAATTAATCCGATCTCTCTACTTAGCATGGTCACCATCCTTTGCCAAATATCTCATACAATTCCAAGAGATTGATCCACAAATATTAACCATTAAATGTCCATTAAGAGTGGTTAAAAGCAAATAAATGGGCAAAACTTAAATTTAGCTATTAAAAAGATGCGACTAATCATTAGTCCTCTCACACAATATAGCCATATATGAATAATCATAAGTTACCTATTTTTTTATGGGTTAGTTTACACACCCCATTGTTAGTACACCCACCCACCCCAGTCAGTCACATCACAATGTTAGCCACCCCCACTATGAGAATCGATGCCATGACCTCAGTGTTGAAACGAGGCTATCTTTACTCAGTATGCCACTTGAGCTATGGACCTGGGTGTCCTAGGCTAATGGTTGTTGCGTTCAATCTCATATTCCTCAAGGATAACTCTAAGAAACCTTCTCATTAACCCTTATGCATATCAACATCCATTTAAATTTTTACACACATTAACGAAACAAATGATGCAATCTATAGATATAAGTGAGGTCTAAAAAGATAAACATTAGCTTTTCAAGGTCCATAACACTAACACCACACTCATTCAAAATCTAATGTATATAGGGTCTAGGAGAACCATTATAGAAAAGAAAATCATATCTCATACTTTTACAATCTCTTTTTCAAGCCATTTTTTTTATTCTATCTTTTCACTTATTTTTGAAGCATTTAGATTGTGCAATAGTAGTATATCTATTGTATAACAATTGTCTTAAAATTGAACCTAGATTATCCTAAAGGCAGACTTATTAAGGGTATAGAAGTTTTGGATCAAGTTGATATTTCTATTTTCCCTTCATCTTGGTTGGAGTCAACTTATAAATGGGTTGGATGGAATATAAACATCATGGTGGACCTTAGGAAGGTTTCATCATTGGACGGCATTATTCCCACTGTCTCGGTTACTATGATCCACTTGAGCTTTGGATCTGCCTCATGTTTGGGATTATGGCCTAAAATGAGCTACCGATATGGATAGACAGCTCTTGGATATAACACATACATAAGGGTGGGCCCTACAAAGCTTAGGGCTGGGCCGTAGGCAATCTAAGCCCTGTTTCTCTCCCTCTTACTCTCTAGTTAATATATAGAAAAATACTTTTTACTCTAACAGAGTGTAATAGATGATATGCAGGCCCTTACAAATGGCTAAATAATTACACACATGGCATAAAATTAGTCAAATTAAACCTTCAAAATTATGTTAATCAATAGCAAGTCTCCTCACAATAGTTTGATACATAATTTAGTTCATTTTATTTGAGTTAGTATATTCCACGTGGACAATTTTTGAGTGCGTATCAAGCGTCACACGCAACCCAAGCATCATATATATATATATATATATATATATATATGTATATATATATATGTATATATATATATATAGAGAGAGAGAGAGAGAGAGAGAGAGAGAGAGAGAGAGGAATGCTCACCTGGGCACTTCTCGTGAGAGACACTCGTAAGCACTTTTTCTTGGCTCATCGCACGTGATGTGAGCCCAAAGTCTGAGCCGTCCATGTGATGCAGCACCCCAAAAAACCCCTAGGGCCCATCTTTCAACTTGTTCTAGAACTTTGGCGGGCCATGAAAGAAGGAAAAAGTTTCACGTGCCTTGATTTGCCTCTTGCTTTCTGCTACGGCCCACCAGAGTTTTGGAACAAGTTGAAAGATGGGCCCTAGGGGTTTTTTGGGGTGTTGCATCACATGTACGGCTCAGATTTTGGGCTTACATCACGTGCGATGAGCCAAGAAAAAGTGCTCATGAGTGTCTCTCATGAGAAGTGCCCAGGTGAGCATTCCTATATATATATATACAGAGAGAGAGAGAGAGAGAGAGAGAGAGAGAGAGAGAGAGAGAGAGAGAGGAATGCTCACCTGCGCACTTCTCGTGAGAGACACTCATGAGCACTTTTTCATGGCTCATCGCACGTGATGTGAGCCCAAAATCTGAGCCGTCCATGTGATGCAGCACCCCAAAAAACCCTTAGGGCCTATCTTTCAACTTGTTCCAGAACTTTTGTGGGCCAGGAAAGAAGGAAACAGTTTCCTCCCTTGATTTGCCTCTTGCTTTCTGCTGCAACCCACCAGAGTTTTGGATCAGATTGAAAGATGGGCCCTAGGGGTTTTTTGGGGTGCTGCATCACATAGACGGCTCAGATTTTAAGCTCACATCACGTGGGATGAGCCATGAAAAAGTGCTCATGAGTGTCGCCTAGGCGAGTATTCCTCTCTCTCTTATATATATAGAGAGAGAGAGAGAGAGAGAGAGAGAGAGAGAGAGAGATACTTTTTACTCTGACATAGTGCAATAAATGATATGCAGGCCCTTACAAATTGCTAAATAATTGCACACATGGCACAAAATTAGTCAAATTAACCTTCAAAATTATGTTAATCAATACAAACAAGTCTCCTCACAATAGTTTAATACATAATTTAGTCTATTTTATTTAAGTTAGTATATTCCACGTGTACAATTTCTGAGTGTGTATCAAGCGTCATACGCAACCCAAGCATCATATAAGTCTTGATATATATATATATATATATATATATATATATATATATATATATATATATAGAGAGAGAGAGAGAGAGAGAGAGAGAGAGAGAGAGAGAGGAGAGAGAGAGAGAGAGAGTTTTTACATTTTACTCTGACATAGTGCAATAGATGATATACATGCCATTACAAATTGCTAAATAATTGCACACGTGGCACAAAATTAGTCAAATTAAACCTTCAAAATTATGTGAATAAGTACAAACAAGCTTCCTCACAATAGTTTAATACATAATTTAGTCCATTTTATTTAAGTTAGTATATTCCACATTGTACAATTTCTGAGTGTGTATCAAGCGTCATACGCAACCCAAGCATCATATAAGTCATATATATATATATATATATATATATATATATATATATATATATATATATATATGTAGAAATGCTCTCTTGCACATCGATGCTCATGAGTTTAAAGGCTCATCACACGTGATGCGAGCCCAAAATCGGAGCCATCCACGTGATGCAGCACCACATAAAACCCCTTGGTCACAACTTTCAACTTAATCCAGAACTTTGATGGGCCATGGTAAAAGGAAACAGTTTCCTCCATTGATTTGCTCCTCTCTCTCTGTGCTACGGCCCACCAAAGTTTTGTACCAGGTCGAAAGTTGGACTCTAAGAATTTTTTTGAGGTGCTGTCTCCTGTGAATCCAGTTAAGGCGGTTTTGACCGGTCTCAGTCTGGATCAGTCAATCTTCATTTTATCGAATGCAGAGGCGTCCAAGATATCAGCTGAGCTCCCTGTATCGACCATCATTCGGTGGAGCTTTTTGTTGGCGACCACTATTGATACCATAAGGGAATCGTCGTGGGGGTGTAGGACACCTCGGGCATCCTCCTCAGTGAATGTTATTGCACGGGGGGTTACCTTTGCTACCGTTAAATGTCGGCTCATCATATTCACGAAAAGCCTCGGCTTGGATGTTCTTCCTTGTCGTACGTAAGCTTTCCGGGCATTGCAGGAGCCTCCAGTGGTTGGTCCGCAAAAAATCATGTGGATTTCTTCCATAGGATTATTGTTGATCGGTTCTTCATCTTGACTCTCTCGATTTGCGACCCTCCGGTCCTCCTGATGCTGGGCAATGTAATCTTTCAAGAACCCCTATTGGATGAGGGTTTCTATTTGTTGCTTCAGGTCAAAATAATCTGCTGTGTTATGACCGTGGTCCTTGTGATACAGACAATACTTTGATTTGGACCTCCTGTTAGGGTCAGTTTTAATCTTCGCAGGTCGTTCGAACATCTGCTTATCCTTCTCGACTAAGAATACTTGTTCGACGGTTGTTTTGAGCGGGGTATACTTCTCAAATCGTGGGGTCGGAGTCTTGGCTCCTCGGGGAACATTGTTTCGACCAGGCAACCTCCGATCTGGTTTGTGTCTTTTTGAGTTGCTTTCTTCCTTGAGGTCTTTCCTCTTTGAAGACGACCCCTGGGCGTTGACCAACTCTTCCGCGTTGATGTGCTTCACCACTCAGTCGAGAAATTCTGCCATGAATTGAGGAGGTTCTTCTCCCACGGACCAGAGAAATTTTTTATCTTGCAGTCCTCCGATCATCGTATGGAGTAACACATCTTGAGATAAATTTTTCACTTAGATTGCTTTGGCGTTGAATCGCACGAGAAAGTCCTTTATTGACTCATTATCTCTTTGTTTGACTGCGGCGAGATGAGTCGAGTGTTTTCTAGGATTAGTGCTTCCGATGAACTGAGTCGTGAAGGCCCTGCTCAATTGGGAGAACGAAGCGATCGACCTCGACTTTAGGTTTCGGAACCACGTCCATGCTGAGCTTGTTAATGATAGGGGAAAGGCTTTGCACCTGATATGGCCATTGACCTCGTGAAGCTCCATTCGAACTTTGAAAATTTTCATGTGCTCGGACGGGTCCCCTATTCCGAAATATTGCATGAGCTGAGGGATTTTGAATCCTTATAGAAGGGGCTCATCGCGGATTTCATTGATGAATGGGGATTCTGATGAATCTACGAGGGCGTCTACTGCAATTGGTGCTCGGGCACGTTGTGCTCTCTCGATGTCACCGACGCGTTCTCGGAGCTCTTTCAGTTCGGCTTCCAATGGGGTGATATTATCATCGACCCGATCTTAGCCTTGGCTTACTCGAGTTGACCTTTTTTCTTCTATTCTGTGATGTAGGTCGTTTGTGGACAACTTGGTCGCAGACCGAGCTCTCGAATCCAGAGCGCGACTTGCGACTTCATCCTCCTCAGGTCGTTGACGAGTTGGAACGGACCGTTGAGGTTGAGGACTTTGTTGGGATGGTCGGGGGTCGTCATTACCCCTAGGAACTGGCGGCGTTGGGCCAGACTGGCTAGGAGAGCCTTAATTTCGCCCACTTGCTCGTTAAAATGCCTGAACCGTTGATCCACACCTCCTAATTATTCGGCGAAGCCCCAACCTATTCCTCAAGAGTGGACAATCTGGTCCTATGATTGCGAGACCTCTGCCATCCACTCAGTCGGGTGAAATGTCGGGACGAACTTCCGATACGAAGGGCGGGAGTTTTTGGTACGGACCCTTCATCATCAGATTGTGGGACATTGGATGGCCCCATGTTTGCAGGAGCTTTTTCTTTTTCTTTTCCTTTTCTTTTTCCGCCAGCCATTAATAGCTTCTTTTGATAAGAGAGATTCTTATGCTTTTTCGGGTGAGAACACAACTTTATTAGTCGTTCCCATAGACAGCGCCAGATGTTGTTATCGATTTTTCAGTAACAGACGAAGTGAGGATGATCACACCTACAGGTTGATCGGAATTAGATGACGATCATTCTCAATGGCTCAGATCTCGACAATCCTTCCTGCAAAATGGAATTAAAGGCTAAGAGGTGGTCGGGGGTCCGACCGTCAGCCCTTCGATGCCTAAGTCAGCAAATCTTTTAGTCAGAAGGGTTTGATGGCTTGTCGAGAATTAATCTTACCCTTCGATGAGACGTGTATCCCTCCTTTATAGTAGTTGGAGGAAACATCTTAGGTTGGAATGACGGCCGATATCTTGGCTAATATCTCGGAACCGATCTGATACTCTCCGATCTTCGGAGACCGTGATATCCGCTTTCCATAACTAAATAGAGATAGGATCGGCCGCTTTTGTCACCATTTATGTTGTGGAATGGTGCGTTATATCCGAGCTATTGGCTTTGATCCGAGCTGACCTCCAAGAGACAGTTAGGCGCTCCGAACGATCTGACTTTCTGTGACCCCGGGTATAATTTACCGAGGTCTTATATGCCTCGTCGGTTCGGTCAGAACTTTACCCATAACAGGAACAAAAATTTTGTGGTTTATTAATGGTCAATCACTATTGTTTTATATGGTATGGTCCACCTGAGAATTGGATCTGCTTAATTTTTAGGCTAATGCCTTAAAATGATATAACAAAAGGGATGGACGGTGTGGATATAGAATATATGTCAAGGTGGGCCCATGGTAAGTGCTGCATCGTCATGGGTGAGACCCGGGCCTCACTTAAGCTGCTCCTGTGTGTTACCTGACCTGACCGAATCTCTTCCCTAAAAGAACTAACATATTGACGAACGCCTCTGCTCTGTTTTGGATCATTGTAGGCAGATGTTAGAGGAATCTTTACTAAACGACAGAAATACTCTCATTTTAGGAGTTCGATTTGTGTGTGTGGGTGGGACCCACGCACAACATGGTCTCTCGATACTGAAAATTAGTGGCGTTGATTGATTAGGTGGTGTTGCTAACACCACCCCTGAGGGTGTTGTGTGATGCGTTGGGTGCTGTAGGTCCCACCCTGATGTATGTGTTTTATATTCAAGTCATCCATCTATTATGTTAGATAATTTTAAGGCATGGACCAAAAAATGAAACAGATCCAAAGTATAAGTGGACCGCACTACTGAAAATAGTGGTGATTAAATGCCCACTGTTAAAAAAAAAATTGGGGCTACAAAAGTTTCGGATCAAGTAACAAAAAATTTTGGGGCTACAAAAGTTCTGGATCAAGTTGATATTCGTATTTTCCATTCATCTAGGTCTGTGTGACCTTATCAACATGTTGGATGGAAAATAAACATTATAGTGACTACAGCTGTACACGAGTCGAGTCGAGCCGAGCTTGGCCTTGTTCGAGCTAGGCTCGTTCAATGACCACCCTGGCTCATGTTCGGCTCGGCTCGGCCTTCGAGTTGGAGTTACATGTTCGACCTGGCTCGACTGAGCTTTCGAGCCCATTTCGAGTTGAGTTCGAGCCTAGAAAAGACAAAATTTTAATTAGGCCCAGCCCAAAAACTTGACCTAAAACTTTTTAAAATCGGGCCCAAAGGTAACCCAAAGCCCATTGACACCTCCCACTTACTATTATACAGAGTTTCAACTCTCATTTCTTTGCTCACTTCCGATGTGGGACTAAAAAATATACTTTTTCAATTGAGTTAGCTGAGTCGAGCCGAGTCAAGCCGAATTGAGCTTCTATCGAGCCAAACTTCGAGCCGAGCCGAGCCGAATCGAGCTTGGGTTAGCTCGAGCTCGGCTTGAAAATCATTTCGAGCTTGGAAAAATGGCTCGGCTTGGTTCGAACCCATCCTTTGAATCAAGCCGAATCGACTTGGTTCAAGCCGAGTTGAGCGAGCTAACCGAGCTAGCTTGGCTCGTGCACAGCTCTAACAGTGGCCTTATAAAGGTTTCAATGTTGGGTGTCATTGTTCCCACTATTTTCTATGGTGTAGTTCACTTGAGTTTCAAATCTGCTTCATTTTTGGGTTCATGCCTTAAAATGAGTTGGAAAAACAGAGGAATGGTGTGGGTATAAAATATATACTCTACCGTGAGCTCTACAACACTCAACACATCACACACCATCATTGGGGTGTTGTCCTACCTAATTCAAGTCTAGAAATTGGATGCCTTGAAAACCAAGTTAAATAGTAATCAGGTAACCTACACCATAGAAAAAAATTAACAACCATCATAAAACTTTCATATTCATGTGGTTGATAATTGAATTAGCTTGATTTTTAAGCTGTCACATTTTCATGATAGAGTAACCATGCATGTACTACATTGAGTTCCATCTGAGATAGGGTTAAAATAGTTAATTATTATTTTTATTGCTGTTTCTTTTTCCTTTGTAATCTGCAAACGAATCTTTGAAAATGAGGGAAAGCACATATAATAATCCAAAATAAAAGGTAGATGTTTGCCATCTCATAAAACAAAAGGGGATGTATTTACCATTGTCCCATGTTTAACTAAAGTGAAAAACTGTGAAAAAACTATTTGAGGGGAGGGTTGATTGACCAATCTAATCTTATGGATCACGACTTATCTAGCATTTGTTATTTTCAAAATAAAAATAATTTTTGTGTGTTTTTCAAAGTTATAGGTATGACTTTCAGGTATGAAAAAATTATCTTTTTTTTCATATGAATATGTTGAAACTCTTAAAAGTTACTTTTATGATTTGAAAATATTCTTTTTATCAAGAAGCAATGGATAGAGGAGATGGAATTGAATTTTGCGATATTAAATGTTCGAGCTATAAGTGATGGAGGTGCACAGGCATGGTGGGCTGCTTTGGACATACGCATTATCATAAAGAGCCTTAGATTTTTATCAATGATAGTCTTGTCAATCTTGCATTAATTTAGGTCTAGCCATGGTCCCAACCATGGTCTAACCCATGGCTCAATATAACTAGGAATGAGGGCCCGGTCAATGATTAACCCTATGTTGACCATCATATAACGTGACGCCCATGTGGTAATTATGCATACTGTTGAATGACATGGCATGGAGGCAATGAAGGGTCTTGGCTAATTTAAGTATAGCTTATAATAAAATTACAATAATATCTTTGGTTTAAATGAAAAGACGTATAAAGAATTTTAGAAAGACAATGGAAGCACAAATTATTTTTAGAAAAAAAAATCAAAATTTAATATACTTAAGGACACCGATCAAGATATAATCGGATACCAAAACCAACAAAATCCTTAGGATTTATCAAGCTTGAAAAATCAAATGAAAAAGCCTAATGACAGTCCTACAAAGTAAAAGGTCTAATGATGCAGGGAAAAGTGTGAAAAAGTAAAGATGAAGATCATTGTCTTCCTCAAGTGATTAAAACTTTGAATTCATAAAGAGAGTTCTTGAGTTCATAAGAAAATAAGATAAATTTTGAGTATTTTATTGAATCATGTTTATATAATTTTCTCGATTACACCACTAATAAAGAAAACCCAAGCTATGATTCGAAAGTCGAAATTGAAATTGCGTCGGGTAGTTTAACACGACACCCTATGCATATGCGTGCGAAAGCTTAAAGAGCAACTGCAATTATGGCTAAACCTATAGGAGGGGGTGATTAGAACCTTTTAAAATTTTTCGCCTACTTAACAAATTTAGCAAATTAAACTACGTAAGCGATTAACACTTCGGCTTCCAAGCCTAAGTGGGTCCAATCAAAAGACAAGCAAATGATAAGTGTAATCAGCAACCTAGTCTAAACAACTCATGTAGACTATAGAGGATGAATCAAGAAATGCTCAAGTCAACATGAGATAGTGAAAGTACATCTTGTGAGTGTGGATGTGCCTATCAAGTGCCTAGCATGCATTCCTAACTAAGCATTCATAATTAACCAATTAAACACAATGCATAAAGAGAAATGTGCTCAAGAACAATCACAAACACAAGGATGTATAGTGGTTCGACTACTTGTCTACTCCACTCCCGGTTCAAGTACTCAACCCCTTTGAGCACACCGGCATTCACTGGGGAGTTTAAATCTGGTTCCTCCCAACTAAGGTGTTTTAAATCGGATCCACCCAACCGGGGAGTTTATAGGTTCCTCCCAACCTACACGTTTGCACCCGTGTTGGTGGCTCCCCCTTGGAGACTTTGTTTAGGCCGACTTACGAGCCAAGGAACGGCTGACGTTCCTGAATTTAGGCCGACTAACAGGCCAATGATCGGCTAACAACCCTAGATTTTAGGCCCAACTAATAGGCCAAGGATCAGCTAACGACCCTAGTTCGATTTTGTCAAACAAACTCTACACTCAACTCCCATAGGAAATTGAGTGGATGGACTCCTAACAAGACAACCTTACTTGTCGGATTGAGCCCCTTTGTAGCGCCGCTTTGGGTTGCTTCTTCTCGCTCTCCCGTGCTTGAATCAGCTCCTCTTGTGCTCCCCCGATCTTTGACGCCGCTGCTTTGCCAAGGCTTCAGCTCCAAGATCAGCTACCTTGCATGTGATGCTCTATTGGAGATGCCCAAGGTGCTAGGGAATGGTTGAATCTCCTACATGGGGTATGTAGCTTGTCCTAACTAGGAGATTCACCTAGAGGGTCTTTTAGAGGTCTTGAACAAGAGATATGCCTATATGGTATAGTGTCTTACCTCTAGAATTGAGAGAGGAATCAAGTCATCTTTATGTTTGCATTTGAATGCCCTCGCTTGTGATTTAAACACAAGGGATATGACTTGAATCTCCTCCTCTTTGAGGCCCCATATGATGTACAAAAGGTATGGCAAATAAGCTCTTAAAACCCTCTCATAATGCCCAAGAACCGAGCTCAATATTTATAAAGTTCGAGCTCCAACGGTAAAAAAAACGGGCAGATTAGCGCATCTCCGATTGATCGGAAAAAGGTCCGATTGATCGGAGACCTGTCCGATTGATCGGAGACATGTCCGATTAATCGAAAATCAGTCCAGTGGTTCTCTGGAAGATATTCCGATTGATCAGAACATGGTCCGATTGATCGGACTGACCCCTTCCGATGGATCGGAAGTATGTCCGATTGATCGGAAATATGTCCAGTGGATTTTCAAAGTTGCTGGAAAAATTTTCGATTGATCGGAGCTTCTGTCCGATGGATCGGAGTCCTATCGGAGCCAATGTTCGATTGATCAGAGATCAATCGAAAACTGCTATTTGAGCTGTTTTGTTTACAGCAGCTTCCACCTCTTAAATTAGTCTAACTTATCATGTTTTTCATGGAGTTCTAAGACTAATGATGATGACTAAGGGTATACCTAGTTGGTGCAAGTCATCTAAGAGGTTAAGGGTTAGGTTTTGGTCAAGGTTAAGGTACACCAAGGCATCACTTTTACCTGTTTCTTCTTCCTTGATGCAGCAGGGCCACTTGAGTCTTCGGTCTTCGTCTTCATTAAGCTCAACCGACACTAGACCCACTGACTTAAGTGACTGACAAACAAGGTGCACTAGTATGCCACAGAAAAGTGCACTAACAGAAATTACCTAAAATAGTAAAAAATCTATCCAAAGATTAAATTTGACAAAAATAAAAATATCAAATAAAATTTACCAGAGTATTCCTAACATTATTACAATCAATTTCTAAAAAAGAAAGAAAATCTAAAACTCTAAAAATAAGGAGATACAACAAAAATAAGAATTATTAAAAATGACAAAAATCAATAGGTCATGCGTCCCATAACGATTGCCAGATCAAAAGTTATAATTGATTTATGATTACACTTATAACGATAATTTTTCTCAAATTGGATGTGCCTGGGGTCCAGTTACACCATGCCTTATGAAGATTGGGCTCAGATCTAACAGACTACTTTTACTTCTGTTTAACCTTCTTTTGGTCCAGCTATGATAAGAATGTATTTGTGCCATGTCCTCATCATTTATCCCTAATTTATCCCAAAAGAAAGGAGATGCAAAAAGCTTTTAAACAACCCCTATAATAGGTTTGGGTTATGCGCACTTGAAAATCGTTCAAGGGTGGACTCTTCACAGGAACGTGTGGATGGAAGAAGGGATGGGAGAAGAAATGTGATTATCTCTCTCTCTCTCTCTCTCTCTCTCTCTCTCTCTCTCCCTCCCTCACACACACACACACACACACACACACACACACACACACTAAACGTCCCAAGGGTGGGACATCCAAGCTTTCTCTTCCAAAGCCCTTTTATGTGATTTATCGATAAGGAAGCATTAATGTTTAAAAGATATATAACACATGTATGATGCTCCTCTTCCCTACAAATTCAAGTATGCCCTACTACATTTAAGTTTGTGATCCTGTCTATGTACTTAAATTAATCCGATCTCTCTACTTAGCATGGTCACCATCCTTTGCCAAATATCTCATACAATTCCAAGAGATTGATCCACAAATATTAACCATTAAATGTCCATTAAGAGTGGTTAAAAGCAAATAAATGGGCAAAACTTAAATTTAGCTATTAAAAAGATGCGACTAATCATTAGTCCTCTCACACAATATGGCCATATATGAATAATCATAAGTTACCTATTTTTTTATGGGTTAGTTTACACACCCCATTGTTAGTACACCCACCCACCCCAGTCAGTCACATCACAATGTTAGCCACCCCCACTATGAGAATCGATGCCATGACCTCAGTGTTGAAACGAGGCTATCTTTACTCAGTATGCCACTTGAGCTATGGACCTGGGTGTCCTTGGCTAATGGTTGTTGCGTTCAATCTCATATTCCTCAAGGATAACTCTAAGAAACCTTCTCATTAACCCTTATGCATATCAACATCCATTTAAATTTTTACACACATTAACGAAACAAATGATGCAATCTATAGATATAAGTGAGGTCTAAAAAGATAAACATTAGCTTTTCAAGGTCCATAACACTAACACCACACTCATTCAAAATCTAATGTATATAGGGTCTAGGAGAACCATTATAGAAAAGAAAATCATATCTCATACTTTTACAATCTCTTTTTCAAGCCATTTTTTTATTCTATCTTTTCACTTGTTTTTGAAGCATTTAGATTGTGCAATAGTAGTATATCTATTGTATAACAATTGTCTTAAAATTGAACCTAGATTATCCTAAAGGCAGACTTATTAAGGGTGTAGAAGTTTTGGATCAAGCTGATATTTCTATTTTCCCTTCATCTTGGTTGGAGTCAACTTATAAATGGGTTGGATGGAATATAAACATCATGGTGGACCTTAGGAAGGTTTCATCATTGGGCGACATTATCTCCACTGTTTCTTGTACTATGATCTACTTGAGCTTTGGATCTGCCTCATGTTTGGGATTATGGCCTAAAATGAGCTACCGATATGGATAGACAGCTCTTGGATATAACACATACATAAGGGTGGGCCCTACAAAGCTTAGGGCTGGGCCGTAGGCAATCTAAGCCCTGTTTCTCTCCCTCTTACTCTCTAGTTAATATATAGGAAAATAGTTTTTACTCTAACAGAGTGCAATAGATGATATGCAGGCCCTTACAAATTGCTAAATAATTACACACATGGCAAAAAATTAGTCAAATTAAACATTCAAAATTATGTTAATCAGTAGCAAGTCTCCTCACAATAGTTTAATACATAATTTAGTTCGTTTTATTTGAGTTAGTATATTCCACGTGTATAATTTTTGAGTGCGTATCAAGCGTCACACGCAACCCAAGCATTATATATATATATATATATATATATATATATATATATATATAGAGAGAGAGAGAGAGAGAGAGAGAGAGAGAGAGAGAGAGAGAGAGAGAGAGAGTTTTTACTTTGACATAGTGCAATAGATGATATGCAGGCCCTTACAAATTGTTAAATAATTGCACATGTGGCATAAAATTAGTCAAATTAAACCTTCAAAATTATGTTAATAAGTACAAACAAGTCTCCTCACAATAGTTTAATACATAATTTAGTCCATTTTATTTGAGTTAGTATATTCCACGTGTACAATTTCTGAGTGTGTATCAAGCGTTATACGCAACCCAAGCATCATATAAGTCTTGATATATATATATATATATATATATATATATATATATATATATATATATATATATATATATATATATATATAAGAGAGAGAGAGAGAGAGAGAGAGAGAGAGAGAGAGAGAGAGACTTTTTACATTCTACTCTGACATAGTGCAACAGATGATATGCATGCCATTACAAATTGCTAAATAATTACACACGTGGCACAAAATTAGTCAAATTAAACCTTCAAAATTATGTTAATAAGTACAAACAAGTCTCCTCACAATAGTTTAATACATAATTTAGTCTATTTTATTTGAGTTAGTATATTCCACATTGTGCAATTTCTGAGTGTGTACCAAGCGTCATACGCAACCAAGCATCATATAAGTCTTGATATATATATATATATATATATATATATATATATATATATATATATATATATATATATATATATATATATGCTCTCCCACGCACATCGGTGCTCACAAGTTTAAGGGCTCATCACATGTGATGCTAGCCCAAAATCGGATCCGTCCACGTGATGTAGCACCACATAAAACCCCTTGGTCACAGCTTTAAACTTAATCCAGAACTTCTGTGGCCATTGTAAAAGGAAACAGTTTCTTCCATTGATTTGCCCCTCTCTCTCTATCTGCTATGGCCCACCAAAGTTTTGGACCAGGTAGAAAGTTGTACCCTAGGAATTTTTTGAGGTGCTGCATTATATGGACGGCCCAGATTTTGAGCTTACATCACGTGTTATGAGTCCTTAAAAAAGTACTCACGAGAGTTCCCATGAGCACCAGGTGCGCGGGAGAGCAGGACTCTCTCTCCCTCTCGCTCGAGTTTTCTCTGATATATATCCTTAAAAGCCATGCTTTTTTGTGATGGGAGATTGATTCTTGTCCAAAAGCGTGGATACTTTTTTATTTTTTTATCTATACCATTTGTTCAATGAATCAAACATGGATTCTTCTCCTGTTGTGGGAGTAGGTATGAAAAGATCTTTTTATGGTTGAAGGAGACAATGCTGGGGTCCACATGAGGTGAGAAGCAGTCCTTATGGTCTGCTATTTTATCATGGAAAGTCCCATAACAAGAAAAAGATAGATGGTCCACTGGACTACTAGTCTCAGACCGTCGACGGTACATGTGGCCCCTACTCGATGATTGGAACAGATCTATCTATCGTACAGTAAAATCCCATGGACTGGATGGTGGTATTTGAAGAAAAACTCCAATTAAAACTAAAAGATCAATGGTTTTTTTTCTTTCTCTACATGCAAAAGTACTCATCAGATTGCTCCAATTCGATGAGAAGTTTTTAAAGGTGGGCCATCCATGGAAATTTTCACCAGTGAATGGTTCCGATCACAAAGGTGGGCCGCATATAAAGTGTTGGGGACTGAAGGAGTATAAACTTGGTATGGTCACATGGACTACTAGATGTTCTGTGGGAATAAAAGAATGTCTGGATAGACCTGTGGAGTTGGGTATTGTAGGAAGAATTAAATAACCATACTGTGATTTGTATATTGGCTAGAAAGTTATGTGTTTCATAAATAAATCAGATGAGTAATACCGACCACCTATCATGTGGATAAGCTACACATCAAAATTGAGCGTATAAACTATCTCAGCCGTCCAATTGAATGACCCATCTACTAAGATTGTCTGAGCCTAAAAAATGCGCTGGTGGGTGTCCCTAATTGTGTTTGGGTGTCACTGAGAATGAATTTTAACGCGTTTTTATTCCGGCAGGCGCCTACTGACCGAAGCATACCAACGATAGGGTTATGGCATATTCAGCTGTCCAGTAGGCTGAAAATTTCAGCATAATGGCTTTTTGATGTTTCTGTGCTTGATGAACGGTTCAGATTGTCGAAACATGACACATATGTGTGTAAGAGAGCCATGAAAATGGGTGGAATGCCCTTTTGTTGTGGCCTAATCCTTCATTTGAAGGTCCAGAGTTTTCATTGATGGTTAAAATCAATCAATCTGGGCCCATTTTTCGGCCTTTAGGCGGAGACCGGTTAGTTATTTATCGAGCCTACACACAGGCCTTGAGGTTCCGTCCAAAGCGAGCCAGACACATGCCTGAATGGACCCAAATCCAACCTACCTGAATCTGTATTTGATAAATATCTATAGAAAGAGTCCTAACCACCATTTATTAGAAAGGGACCAGGTAATGTATTCCATGACAGCAATGTGGACGTTTGATGGCTAAAAAATCAGTTATAAATGCATCTAGTAATTTTCCGATGGTCAACCAAGCATGTAATGATACGTAAACGTTAAACCCAAAACCCAAAATCCTAAAAATTAAAAAATACATGGGTCCCACTCCACTAAGTGACCAATTAGGGGCACCTTACCTATTATCAGTACCTATGTTGACAACCTTAAATAATTTGTGTTAGGTTAGGCTGTCATATCGGTCCTATTAGTCTAGAACCATGTGCGTCAGGGCAACTCCTGGAGTTTCATGAGCTGAGAGCTATGTGGGAGTAACTTTCATGCGATCCACCCTGTCCCGCAGGTCACTGCCTCAGGTTTGAATCCGAAGATCATGATAATCCAAAACTTAGATAAGCCATACCAAAAGAACCAGTTGTGATAGAAGGTCATCCACCCATGGAATTTATATTGTTGGAGTGTTAAGTCCCTTGATATACATTGATGTACTATCTTCTAACAGCTGGAGCTTTTAGAGTAAGTGATTATTTGACATGGTATTAGAACTGAAGGCTTCTCAGATATGTATAACACGTGAATTTAGATGTATTAACCTTTAGCCCCTCCCCCACATCAACTCCAAAGCGAGCTTGGTTGCATCACCTGGGTCGACTTCCTGACTGCTGTGTTAGGGATCAGAGCCTTCCATGATCCATGCCTCACTGTCCAGATCATCTGGCACAAACATCGGGCAGGTTCACTCCAAATATGGGCAGCGTACAAAACAAATGGATGGTAGGGAAAAATTCATTTATATCTGTTTATTTCAAGTGCTTATCATACCTGAGGAGTGGAATTCAGATCAGGTGATCTAAGAAAGGTGGCCCTTCTCACGTAAAGCTCAGATTTTATGAGCAATGGTGCATACATGAGCATGGATGTACAAACATGTGGGGTTATGGAACCTCTAAAAAATAGAACTGCATTTTTTATGTAGAGTGTATTATTTAAAGAAATATCCTAACGACCAAACCTCTATGTTGTGTTTTGTGACAAAAACGTTTGGCTGTCTGTGTTTTTAAAGTATATGCTATTATATAATACTAGCCGGCATGGCATGTGGATAGACAGAGAGAGAGAGAGAGAGAGAGAGAGGTGACCGTATGGATTTAATAGTATGCGGCCCATCTCTACTTTTTTTTTCGTTATATGGCCTACTTAAGGTTTTTTCTTTTTCTTTTTTTTTTTCTTTTTAACACACATCCACAGTGAGATTTCACTACAATAGGTACTCAAAACCCATGACTTCATGTTGAAACTCTTGTGAGTCTACTATCGAGGCATGAGTAAGGACCCACCAACTTGCATGAATGAATTGAAATGAAAGATACCCTAGTTGAAGGGCTACACACATTTTAGTTTTCAAAGTTTACACATATCCCATGACTAATTGCAAGGATAAAATTAGACAAATGGTGCTTCATTTACAGTAGCAATGATGATGACAACCATTATATAAGTAGTTGCATATGAGCAACAGTAGCTCAACTTGTTGTACTGTATATAAATCTTTTCAGCCAAAATGCCACTCTTGTAGTATATCATTACCGTGAAAATAGTAAGCCCCGCTATGAAGATTACCCTTACAAAAAATCAGGCTGATCCTCTTAATAGGTGGGCAACACCTGCATGTTGAGTCAAACCATTGGTTGTCTATTGATTCCAACAATGTCGCCCACCTGATGAGTTGAGCACCTTGATTTTTCTTCTAAGTGATTTCCATGGTAAGCCCTATCATTTCAGTGGTACAGGTGTCCGACAAAAGTGGCACATTAGTAGAAAAAATGGCACAGTGCCACAAGGTGTGTTACCTTTTTCCCCTTCCTAAATAGAGTGCTGTTAGACCCGGGAATGTCACACATTTTAGTGAGGGGTGGGTCATCTAAGACTCTTGGAGAAAAAGTTTATTCTTTAGAACATTGCAAGTGGGGGCTATTATGGGTTTCACAGAATCCAACTAATCTATAAGGGTTATCCAACCATGAAAATGGGACATCTCAAAAATCAAGACAATCTAACCATCAAATCAAGACAATCTAACCATCATGTGGGCTACTGCTTGAATTTCAAGGTCTTTGATTGGTTGTCCTATTATTTTTTCCACGATGTGTGCCCACCTAGTGGTTGAATAAGCCTGATTTTTATGCATCCAATCATCGTGGTAGGGCTCCTTGATGGGCCAGGTTGGATGGCATATAGACCATGGTTGGCACCAAAAAGCAATTGAATAAGTTTTACACATGGTTGAACATTGGTTGTAAAACAAGCCTATTTTACCATGTTGGTAGAGGATTTGGGCCATGGTTAAGTCCAATAAATTGTGTAACTTCTTGTTGCAAAGTCGGTCACAAAAAAATGGATTAGTTAAACAATCCTGGCCTCAAATTTGTGGACGCTTGTTTGTTGAAATAGATGTAAGTTTTCTATACAGTGGACCCAATTGATCAATGGCCTAGATCTGATACACATTTCAGAAATATGTATGGACTGACTAGTGGAACCAATTGTAGTAGTGATCGTGTAAAGAACAATAAGGGGAGGTGCATCTAATTGCCTTATAGTAGTGTTATAGTTGGACGTGGACTCTATCTAGCCAAATTCGTGTGTAACAAGATGGGTTATTGTGTTGCTGTGTTGCAATGGATTTCAAACACTACAACACCCACCTACGAATTCCTATAAAAGGAATGATGGGTCCCCAATCTGGAATATATAAAGAACTCGAATTTCCATATCAGAATTCTTTCTACAACAGTTCTAGGAGAAGAAGATCGAGATCAGAAATTCAGATAGCCCAATCAAGTACGCCTATTATTTAGATTATATATCCGATCTCCATACTCGATGCACTACATGGTCCTTCAATTCCACAACTCAATTCTAATAATAAAATCATCCAATATTTTTAATTTTAACTGTCCCATAAAGGCTCATTTGGGAGCATTATATTGAAATCTTGGATTTCTAATGCTAGATTTTTAATTATATTTGGTAAATTTTAAAAATTGTGTTTGATAGCTTGTATTTTCACTATTGCATTTTTTAAATATTCATAGGATGATGAATGTAATAATTTAATGTTCTTAGAGCCTCATTGATTAGAGTGAAATATACGTAAAGGGATGTAAAATGTTAATAATTATGATTCTCTTTACTTGTTGGCCACTGCCAGAGTAATTATATATATGGTCCTCAATTGAGAATCAGCATAGTATGCTCTAATTTTCAGTTTATACAATTGGGCTCCATGGTTTCTAATCCGGACCATTGGTCTATTTGGACCCATTGTGGATGTACCACGATTGAAATATTTCCAAGATAAAAACAATCTTATCCTCAATCTTAAGTGCTTTTGTAGATGGATAACTGGGGTGTCAATGAAAAAACCACGAAAATATAAAGGGCATCACTCTCTTTTCAAACGCCTTGCTAATCTCATGATGATGTGTTTACCATCATTTACAGAATTTTGATCATTTCAAACAGGCTCTCCAATAAACATGTCATACATGTGCAACGTAGATAATTATTGCACTAAGCCCATTATATAACAACATTGACTTAAAAATAAAGCAATTCCAAGTTTTTTATGCCCATAAAAGTGGACCTACTAGTTTCATATTTGAAACTAAATTCTATATTTCCTTTTTTGTGATTGTCAACTTTTTTTATGGTGTGGCCCACCTAATGATTGCATATATAGGCTTAATTTTTACAACATTTCACCATCATGGTGTGAATGTTGATATATATATAACAATGAACATGAATGCCCTAAGAAAGGACTGAGATGGTAGTTATGGTATTTGGAGATGACTCCAAAATTTTGAATTTTGGATATCCAGGGGTCTACTTGGAATTGAGAAAGGGGAATTTTTTTTTTAATTTTGAACCATATCGGAGATGATGATATTAGGAAATTTCAAGACTGCTAACCGACCTCACTTCTACAAATCCCAAATTTCACTTCTAAACTATTTAGAATCCAGAATTTCTAAGGTTGCTAAGGGCCCATTTGGATACCACCCAATAAGTGACTTTTTAACTTATGTTAAGTTAATAAATTACTATTTCAACTTAAGTTAATTTGGTTCTAAACTTAAATAACTTATAACACAAAGTAACTTGTTTTCATAAGTTTTTTAATTTTTCTTTTCAACTTACAAAAAGTAACATATACCATGGTCACTGTAAGTAGTGCGCGTGCGTTGGAGCATGATGAATGGATGTGCCATGTTAGGATATACATCTCATGATTTGTTTGAGAAATTTACCCCACCAGTCATTTTATTCATACCATTTTAAAGGGTGGGCCTAAATATGAGGTAAATCCAACACTCAAGTGGGGCACACAACTTGCAATAATGGTATTAAACATCCATTGTGGAAACTGCGCCCATTGTCGTGTGGTCCACCGTGATATTTCTGATAAATCCACTACGTCCACCAGTTTTTCTAGCTCATTTTAATTGTTGAGTCCAAATATAATAAAGATCCACAACTCAAGTGGGCCACACAGCTTGAAAGTGTTATTAAATCCTACCTTAAAGGGAGGAGCTTAAAAAATTGAAGTGTCCCAGCATAATATTTTTTAAAAATCCACCATATCTACCATTTTTATTGGCTCATTTTAGGTTGTGGGCCCAAAATAAGGCAGATCCAACACTCAAGTGAGCCACACTACTTGAAACAGTGGTATTGAACCTCCATTGTTAAAATAGTCACGAGGCCCATATTTATTTTGTTGAAATATCCATCTGTTTCTTCATATGATTTTGTGGGGTAGGAATGGCCTAATGACCCGTTTGGATGGCATATAATCATCACATTGAGTCTCAAAAAAGTTTCAATGATGGTTGCTCATGTTAGCGTTTTATACTTTCTCATGTTATTATATTATTAAGATATTTTGGGGATATGATAAGATTCTATGAGCTGGATTGTATCTCTTATATTACGTACGAAAATTATAAATACGAATGGTTGGATCGGGAGCAGATCATCCAGAGATTTATTATATTCTTCTTTGTTTCCACATGATATCGGTATCAGAGGGTTTGATTAGCGTCTTGCTCGCAGCCATTGCCATGGCTGTTGAGCTCCACTCGATCCAAAACCTATAAATTTCTCTCATCTTCTACAATGAGTTCCCTTCCATCTCTTTAAGACTTTATCAGCAATGTGAGCTCTCTCCTCACAGTGAAGCTGGAATCCAGCAACTATCTTCTTTGGAGAGCGCAATTTACAATCTCCATTGTTTCCTTTGGATCTGCCTCATTTTTTGGTCCACCTCCTATCCTGATCCCGTAGAATAGATGGACGGGGGTGGCTTTCTAAGAACATCATGATGGGCCCTGGTAGGTGGAGTTAGGTTCACCCAGCAATTAGTGTTAAACAAAGTTAGGGTAACAAGGTCTTCAGTCAAGCAATAATGGTAGACCCACTTTGATGAATGTGTTGTATATCAATACTGTCCATCTGATTTTCCAACTTATTTTAGGGAATGAGCTAAGAAATAAAGCAAATCCAAATTTCAGGTGGACCACACCATAAAAATGTGATGATTGAATGCATGCCGTTGAAAACTTCTTAGGGGCCACAAAAGTTTTGGATCTAGCTGATATTTGTATTTTCCTTTCATCCCAGTCTATATGACTTTTTTTTTTTGGTGAGTTAGTACACTCACCCACACTGTTAGTCACACTTCAATGTTAGCCACCCCCAAGTTGGGAATCGATACCAAGACCTCAATGTTGAAACAAGGTTATCTTCACTCAGTCTACCATTGTCGCCAAGGTCTATATAACCTTATTAACAGGTTGGATGGCAAATAAACATTACGATGGGCCGTAGGAAGTTTTTAATGGTGGGCGTTCAATGACCTTTGTTTCGTTCAATGACCTTTGTTTCTATGATGTGGTCCACTTGAGATTTGGATTTGGACTATTTCTTAGCCAATGGCCTAAAATAAGCTGACAAAACGGATGCATAGAGTAGATATATAGCACAAACGTTAAGGTGGGCCCCATTGTCACGGCATTACCAAATTGGGTATTTCAATAACCCAACAAGATAAGGTACTTGAGGCATAAGTAACTTATCATCCAAACGCAAATCCCTAAATGAACCTAAGGGGGCATTCGGATCATAAGTTACTTAAGCTATTTATGCCTCAAGTAGCTTATCTTGATTTCTACTTATTAAACTGAAGTGATTAAGTAACTTTAAATAAAAAAGTTACTTATAAGCGATCATAAACCATACTTATCTCAAATAAGTTACTTATCTACTATTGTAAGTAGAAAAAAATAACTCATTTAGTGGTATCCAAACGAGCCCTAAATATCCACAAGTTCAGTAGTTAATCAGATAAGCGCAATTTTTAGCTTTGGACGAATCTAAAGTTGGACCCATTAACTGGACAGTTTAATATAAATTTCTTGTATTCCAAAAGCATGTAATTTCTAAGAAATTTCCAAGTGCCTTCCTATCCATCATACTCTGCCAGACTATCAAAGTTTTCCTGGGTCTGCCTCTGTAAGGTCATGTAACACTGGTTTTACAAGATGTAGACAAGCACAAAGTTTCTATTGGTTGACTAAAATGGAGTGTGGGCCCACATTTCCATAATTTGAAAGGACCATTTCATCACCTTTATATGTCGTTAGCAGTGTCATTTTGTACGTTGGCTCTTCTATATATTATTAAATTAAAATCCTCAATTGATTTAATATTTAATATTTGACTAATGAATCTTAAAATATGATTAGTTTCCACCCATTCTTGGTTCTTTATTCTGGTGGGCCCTTCACATCCCTTCAATGGATGATCACACAACTACATCCAACTAAATGGGCTGTACTGATAGACCCTTTCTGTCCAGTTTTGCATGATTTTATTGTACGGCCTTGATTGTCCATATATGGTTGTTTTGGATCATGTGTGACCTTTGGTCAACTACTCATATAGGAATCCCATCATCGTCTATCATCAACAGTATAAATGGGACCCACATTGGAGTTGGCAGTATGATCGAAGTGTGGATATCAAGATTTGCCATACATGAGCTAGCTTATAACCGTTGGATCAACGATCTATGGACGATAAGAAAAATTCAACCATTATAAACCTTACCACCCTTGTGAAGCAATAATGATTAGCAAGGTGTTGTTTCAGAAATCAATGGTAATTAGTGGATTTGTGAGAGAGTAAATTTCTTTTAATCACAGCAAAGTCATATGAACCTGTTGCCTCTCCGTTTTAAATTTGGCCATATATGTAACGACTTCAAAATTTCGGTAAATTTTTTTTCTTTTAGGAACAATAATGGGTTTAAATAAATAAATTTAAGATAATAAACAAAAAAAAGCATGCATTAATTGGTTAAGCTCTCTTAAGTAAGAGGTAAGACTAGGGATCAAGTCCTATTATTAACAAGAATTTAATTTTCTTTTTGCTCTAAATACGAATTTTGAAATTCCAACTTATCTTATCTCGAGGAGTGGAGGATCTTGAGCTAAATCAAGTAGGCAGTCATTTCCTTTTATTTCATTTAGGTGGGCCAGACCCAACCAATGAACGGGTTGGATCGTCTGTCCGTTTATTGTACGAATCTAGGGACCCTATTTTTATCTTAACCCTTGAATATAAGATCGTGATTGGTGGGGACCATTTGGGTGGGTCGGAATCGATCTGAATGTGTCATAATAACCATAAGGCCAAAATGTGCATGGGCCACGAAATTCAGATCGATTGGACCTACAGATGGGCCACATCAATTGGATGAATGGTAGCCTTTAAAATTCTTTTTTTTATTTCATTATTAAATCAACTATGATGAATGTATAGTATTCCAAAATTTTATTGGGCCCACAATGAGGTGGCCGACCCAATGGTCTGACTAGATCTCTCGTAGACCCCACATATAAGCCTAAAATAATAATAATAATAATAATAATAATAATGAAAAAAAGAAAAAATAAAAAAAAGAAGTTTGCTGGACGTCCAGCGTTGGAGTTTTTTTTAAGTTAAGGCCACTCATGGGACCCAACTTAATGGATTTAGCATATCCAATCCGTCCATTTATTTCTCCAACTTATTTTAGGACTGGTGTCCAAATTTAGACCCAAACCGAGGTCCGAGGAGGCCACACCACCTGGAACAAATTAATGGTGAAAAAAAATTATAAAATAAAAATGAAAATAAAAAGATAGAAATTCTAGACGTGGACAACGGTCCACTCGTGGACCCCATTGTGATGAAATCAGTAGATCCAAGCTGACCTTATGTTGTATCATGATGTTTACAGCTTGGGTCCAAAAATCAGGTAAATCTGAATCTCAGGTGACCCACACCACTTAAAACAGTAATGATAACAACACACATGGTTGAGGCAATCCGATTTTGGATTGCTGTTCACTTTTGGGACCCATTTGGAGATATATTGAAAAATATAATCCGTCCAATATCTTAATAAACAAGTTTTCTGGTTGATGACAAAAAATGGTCCGTGTAGGATATTCCAGTGGGCCATACTAAGATAAACAGTGGGGACAACACCTGTCCATTGGTTGGGAGCTTGTGGGCCCCACTGTATAGTCTTTGGAAAATCTGATCTACCCAATCTCTTGAGTAATGGGTTATTAGTTTTGTGACAAAAAATCAGCCTAATCAGAGTTCCAGGCGGGCCATGCTAAGTGAAATAGTGGGGAGGTACAGTATGGATTCTCATAAATTGATCATTTTAAGATATCCCACGACAAGATCTTTGCAAAATATAATTAATCATCTTTGGTAGTGTACCATTGGGGAACTTGTGACTAAGAATAGGATGATCCACCAGTCAAGTGGGCCGTACAATCGAAAAAAATAGTAAAAAGGTCATTCCTTTTGAAAAAGTGGGTCATAATAATCGAATCTGGACCGTTCATTAGGGAACCAAACCTCAATAAAGTATAATTCAAATTGAAAATAAGTATATTTAAGGCTAGATTGGTGATGAATAAATATAAATTACATTTATTATAGATTCAGGACCAATTCTACTCAGGATGTGATAGAATTAACAAAGTAATCGCCACTATTAACAGGTGAGTACATCCCAACACGTTTCCTAGTCATTTTAATTAAGTTGTGTGATGGACATAATATATGATATTGATTGATTCATGCTTGTTTAAATATTATTTAAATAATTTTCATTTATAATAGATGTCATAAAATGTTGCCTCTCAAAAGGAGAGATGGAATGTACGGATGTGAATTATTGTATGCATTCATGAGTTATTGTACCTGGAGTTCTACTCTGGAAGACCAGTAGGTACATAAGTACCCAGTTACCTAGGGACCATCCTGGAAGCCCACTAACATGTGGAAGTCCGCCCTACAAGGAAGGGGAAACCGATTGATGAGATCCAATCGAAGCAAGTGGAAGACTGAATATATGCCCACTTGATGCATCATTTCATATTAAACTCGTTCTTGCATTAATTATGTATTACATATATTTGATGGCATGCGTTTATCCTGCTTAGTTGAAATGCATGTGAACCGTATTGGGTTACTCACTGGGCTTTCCAGCTGACGTTGTTGATTAAAAATATACAGATGATGTGGACGTTGAACCTTCAGAGAATGCCCTTGATAATAAAATGAGACCACTAGAGGAACCGCATGATTATTGGCCTAATTTGATCGAGGAAGAAGTAGCGGCCCTAAACCAAGACATTTAGATTATTCTTGTCTTATTTTGTTATTTTCAATAATTAGTAGATATCTAATAAAGTCCCAAATGGGTGGACTTAGTTTATAGTTGAATATTTCATGAATAAATGGTAACTTAGAATTTTTATTATTTTATGTCTCTTAAAAGTGGTTTAACATTATAAATGCATTTAGTGCACCAGTTATACCCCGTAAACTGGGCCGGAGGGTGTACACTCTGAGTCCGGATTTCGGGGCGTGACAATATACGATGTATGATGGTGTGCCAAAACTTTGACCCCAAGCATCAAGACAAGCAGATACATAGAATTTGATCGTATATGATCGAGATCTGAGAAGATCAACCGTCTATTTAGCCTACTCGCAATATGTTGTTTAAGATAATCAGGCGATTATCAAAGGGTAGGGTATGTCCTCCGTAAGTGGATCGCACCTTGCATTCCAAATGAAAAGACTTTTCAAAATACAATAGTAAACTAAAAGAAAATACTTAAAGTCAATCGCAAGGAACAATTGTAAAGCACATTTCTAAAAGGAGAACTGCTTGCATTGAAATGATAGCGTATTCATCGTATGGGCATGGACTTGAATTACAACTATTGAATTACTGCTACTCCTAAAGTAAGATAAGACTACTGATTACGCTAAAAAACGTAAATGATTAATTATGCTAAGGAACATAAATGATTGGTTATGCTAAGAAACTTAAAGGATAATTGAGTTAGATACTTGGTTTTTTTTTTATTTGGTTGGTATGAGATAGACCCTTGTTTGTTGAATTTCCCTGCTATTTATAGACTTCTTATTTAAGGAAAGAACCATCTGGATGCGCCACGTTCATCAGTTACAACGAATACTGCTTTGGCAGCACTCCTTTTGACACATGTCCTAATAACTGCTTGTGGGACCTATTCCACTCTCCTGCAACGCCACCTATGCTCTTCTAATTGGTTCTCCAGGAACCGTAAAAAATATAATATAACAGAATCTATTTTACATGGATTCCAATTAGCATCGACCATCATCTATTCGCAAGTCGTAGTCCTCCCTCACTCTCTTTCCACTTATGCATTCTAAATGTAAGCTATCAAGCACAACCAAATAAATTCCGGTGAATTCCGATTAAAAGTTGCCAAATGTAATTGGTGAATCCAACTCACATGAATTACATAGTAATTGTTAATGCATAACAAATACATGCTCCCTAAAGAAGCTTAAGACATCATTTGATATTTAAAATTATATGTAAACTGATGTAAAAAAGTCATAATTACTTGATGTTTGAAAAAGAGAGAATTATTATTTTTAAATGCACTTTGAAAACAGCACATAAATGCATGTAGTGGACCGAGATTGCTCCACCATCAGTATATGTGTCTGATCCATGCCGTCCATCTATTTTACCATTTCATTTTATGGGACAGTCCAAAAACTAACAGGATTGTAAACTCAAGTGGACCACACTAGAGGACACAAGGGGGATAATAACATACATTGTTCAAAATTGAAACCTTCCTAAGGTCCATAGGGTGTTGGGCCTGTCATCCAACGTGTACATAACGTCACATGTACATGGATGAAGGGTAAATACAAATACTATCTTGATTCTAACTTTATGTGGCCCACAATAAGTTGTCAATGATAAGTGTCCAATCCCTTTATTTCCTCGTGTGGTCAGCTTGAGCTTCACGTCTGCCTCACTTTTAGGCTCATATTGTAAAACGAGTAGGTAAAATAGATGGACGACATAGATTAGACATATACATATTAGTGGGCCCCACAATTTTTAGGGCATTTGTCGTTGCATTTAGCCTCACACTTTCCAAACACGAGCAACTTGATGGCAACTGTTACTTCAAGGAAAAAAATCTACCATGAATTACCAATGTAAATAATAAATGTTTCATTTACAATAATTTCATGGAATTAAGGAAAACCAAACAGGCTCTAAGCGAATCTTACTTAATCCATCAATTACTAAGCGTCCAAAGTCAAATGAAATTCAATGAATTCTGATTACAGGCTGCCAAAATCAACTAGCAATTCTAACTCATATAAATTTCATGGTAATTGCCAATTCATATCAAATACACGCTCCCAAAACAAGGCTAAGTGAATCTAACTTGATCCACCACATCCTAAGGAGGTATTTGGATAGTAAGTTACTTAAGAAAAGCTACTTATGCCTAGCTTATCTTGATTTCTACTTATTAAACTATGATAAACCAAACTTACTTATGTCAGAAAAGTTACTTATCTACTGTTGTAGGTGGAAAAATAACTTATTTGGTGGTATCTAAACGGGTCCAAAGTGTCCAATGACAGATTACAATGTTTAACAACTGGTTGAGCACGCGCGGTGACCTCCTTCTCACATACTTGAATAATGGAGAAATAATCACATGCGTTTGAGCTTGTGGGCCCCACCATGGTGTGTGAGTGCGATACAACCTGTCCGTGTGTTTTTTCCCCTGTCCCATTGGTGCAGGATTTTATTTTATTTTTTTTCATTTTTTCTGTGTTGATGTTCTTTCCTCTTTCTTTGTTTCTTTGGGCTTTTGCTGCTCCTTAAAGAGATAGTTTCTTTCATTCTTGTAAAATAATAATAATAATAATAATAATAATAAAAATTGGATTACAAAAGCAGGTGGGCCACGTTATAAACATGAATATATGCGTTATAGGCATGGTTTTCACGTTGCTCCCTGTGGTGCCCTGCCTGAGCTTTGGAAAAGTAAGATTTTTGCTATGTATGGTGACCATAAGGAGGGGCACCGGATTCACGGTTTGGATTCCACATATATAGGTGGGCTCCACACAGGTAGGACGTGTGTAATTACTATATGTTCCAACGGATGTTATCATTCCCCTCGATCATGGGAGACTCTCTCCCGACTCTTAAGAGACGTCCGTCGCGACCCAACCCATAATCTTCTTTCACACCCATACCGACTTAAGCGGCTTGGGTGGCGACCCAACACTACCGCTGTGGGGCCCACCGTGTGAGCTTTATTCGAGCTTCAAGCCGAGCAGAGCCAAGCTAAGTCAAGCTTAAACGAGTCATTTACAATAAGAAGTCAAATCACCAGCTATACACACACACACACACACACACACACACACACACACACACACACACACACACCCTAACTCTACCCGAGACTCCACCCGACCCTTTTTTTGCCCGGCTGCCCCTCTTCCGCTTTCCCTCCCTCCATTTCTTTCAAATCCTCTCTCTCTCTCTCTCTCTCTCTCTCTCTCTCCGTTCCGGCTTCCTCCCTGCACCGTATCCGGTAACAAACGCCTGACAGCGAATGCCTGACCGCATCGCACCTTCAAGCAAATGCTCGAGCATCCACCACCACCAGGTAGGTTTTTATATTTTTTTCTTATTTTTTATTTATTTTGTTTGAAATATAAAATATCCTTGTTTTGAGGGTTTTTTGGGTTGAAAGATTGGGGTTGGGTCAGCAGGTTGGGTCAGTTGGGGTCTTTGGTTGCTCTAAAAAAAAGAAAAGGAAAAAAAAGAAAAGAAAAGACAAAGCTCGACTTAGCTCGATAGAGCTCAATCGGCTTGGCTCGAATAAAGCTCGATCAGCTCGACTAGCAAGCCAAGCTCAAGCAACTGTTTTGAGCTCGATGCTTAAGCCAAGCCAAGCTTAAGCTCAGTGGATCACTGATCAAGCCAAGCTCAAGCTTTGTCAAGCTCGGCTCGTGTGCAGCTCTAGTAGTCCTAGTCCCACAAGACAGATGGCCGGGTTGGATTGCAAATAAACATTATAGTGGGCCCTATGAAGTTTTTTATGGTGGATGTTCAATCAACACTGTTTTCCAGTGGTGTGGTCCACTTGAGATTTAGATCTGCCTCATTTTTTGTCTAATGCCCTTAATTGAGCTTTCAAAACAGATGGACCGTGTGGATATAAAACACATACATCATAGATGCACAATGCATGCATCGAGGCGGGTGACGCTCACTTCCGCCTCTTTTCCCTTATGTTGAAACGATTCCATACTCCGTTTCCACTAACCCCAGTTCTAGCCAAATTAGGTTTCCGTATGGAATCTTGTTTGGATGGAACTTACCACCAAACACACTGGATTCCAGATTTTAAGCTGGAAACTGTTTGGGTGGAGCTTGCTGCCAAACACACATGTTAAAATTGGATCAGATTTTAAGCTGAAACCTGTTTCCAGATGCCCAACCAAACAGGGTCTAAGTTACCTCGACCATTCGACAAGTGTTTCCTGAAACGAACGTGTCACTGTGCAAAGAAGGACAGATTGGATGATCTAATGGGCCTATTGTGGGTGTAAAATAGACCGAAGATCACATCAACCGCATGATCGAAATCATCCGCTGACCAGTTTCTTTTACTCCAATTTGATACCACAAAGTGGACGATTAGAAATGATTTGGATGGTTAGGATTGACCGAAATGTATCCCAAGGGGCTCCTCTAACCGGGAGCACATTAGGTGCGGCTGCGGCTTCACCCAAGACAGTGCGGCCCTTACCATGGGCCCACCTTGATATATGTATTCTATATCCACACCGTCCATCCATTTTTTCACATCAAGCAGGTCCAAATCTCAAGTGGACCATTTTATAGGAAACGGTGACGATTGAACTCTCCACCATTAAAAACAAACACTCGCCTAGATTTGCATTTGGGCCCGACCAATCCCAGCCCAGATCTAATGACCCAATTCCAACGCCCAGTGAATAAGTTGTCGGGCTTACTAGTCGGGTCTTGATGCAAATCCAATCTACATCCGGCTCAATTAGCTCTCTGACCATAAGCTCAGGTGGATTTTTACTGAAATAGCACTGAGGATTAGGGCGGTAAATGGTCAGGTTTGGGCGGGTTTAGCCAAAACTAGACCCACCAATTTACTAAATGAGCTTGGTTCCAAATTTTAAACCCGGACCCTTTTACTAAATGGGCGGTCTGGGTCGGGTCTGAGTCAACCCATGAGACCCATTTATAAATGGGTCTGGGTCTAGTAAAGGAAGATTCACCTAGACCCATTTATAAATGTGTCGGCTCTAATGGGTTTGGGTTTATATCTAGTATGCAAGTATTTTAACAAGGCTTAAAAACTGTGTTTGGATGGGTTTGGACTGGATGGATCCCTTAAAACATAGGCCAAACCCACCCACTTACTAAATGGGTTCGGATTAGGTCAGGTCTAATATGATGGAAACCAAACCCAGACCCATTTAGCAAATGAGTCTATTCTTGTACCCAAACCCGTAGCATTTGACAAATGGGTCGAGTCTAAATGGGTTGGGTTTGGATACCCTCTTGGGTCCGCTGACCCATTTACAGCCCTGCTGAGGATCAGTTAGAGGGGCATTTTAGACCATAAAATTTTAATTTGTCATCAAAAGGCCTAACTCAATGCTTTTAGTAAAAATAGCCATAACTCAAGGCTATTGCGGTAAAAATCATAAGCTCAGGACGCGGATTGCGTCGACCCTGGTCGGACCTTTAAGCGTCACCTCTAAGCGTCCGACCAGATCAGTGTGGGGGCCCACCGTGATGTATCCGTTTATCCACTCCGTCCATACCTTTTATAATATCATTATAGGATATGGAACCAAAAACAAGGAAGATCCAACGTTAGCGTGGGCCACACCAAATAATGAGCGGAACCTGATAAGGCCATCACTACATTAGCGTGCCACTGCATAGATGACGTCAGCAGGTTCCATTCAGTATTTGGTGTGGCCCACTTGGGCGTTGGATATTACTCATTTTTATGGTCATACATTGAAATAGTCTTAGAAAATGGATGGATTGAAATAGTCTTAGAAAATGGATGGACGACTTTGATAAACGGATACATCACGGTGTGCTTCCACACTGATCTGGGACCTGGGGTCGGACGCAATCGGCGTCCAGAAGCTCAGGCCTGGGTCCCACCTCATGGGCCCCTACTCACAGCCGAAAATGGGTGGCCCTAAGCCCGGCGAAGCTCAGCCCAGCATGTTTATGAGAAATATTATCCAAATTCACGAGAGAGACCGACAACGGAATTTGTTACACGTGTTGGATACTTATGTGGAATCCTCACCTCCGGCCACTGAACAGATGCAAGTGGGTCTACCATTGGGTGGTGGGCCACATGTATCTGAGAAAAATGGACAAACAGAAAAGGACGGCCAATGAATTATGATCCAGTAAGAGATTCATCCAACGAGTGGCCAGGATCTCGCACGCTCGCTCGAATTTGACACGTACACGCGGATAGCTATCCGACCTCGCTACAAAACAAGGTCATTATCAGGCATTCTAGTAATTCTTCCGAAAAACCAGGCCGAATTTCACAAATCAAAATATCGCGAGAAAATGGAGACTCCCTCTTACAAATACAGAACTCTGTACGCTCATCTCCTTCTTCCTCGCCACTGCTTCTAACTGACTTTCTTCCTCTCTCTCTTTCTTTCCATATCTGAAAATCTCATCTTCAAAATATCAAATTCTCAGCATTTTCTCCTCCCTCGATTCGATCGCAAGATCCCACACCAGTATAAAACCAGATAATCGACTGCAATCTTAAAACTTAAAATTTCCATTTTTTTCTGTATTTTCTGGATTTTTTTGATGAGATTGAAAGGAGAAATCTCGCTCAGAAATGAGGAGGAGAAGGAAAACGATCGGAATCCTCAGCAGCAGCAGCTGTATTCGATCTCTGCTGCAGGATTTCCGCCGCAGCAGAAGCTTGTTGTGGGATACGCTCTGACGTTGAAGAAGGCGAAGAGCTTCTTGCAACCCAAGCTCGAGGGATTGGCTCGGTAATTTCCAAAAATCTCAAGCTCTAGATGTATGTATGGATGTAAAGAAATTCTCTAGCTCTAGAAGTATGTATTTCTGTAAAGAAACTCTCTCTCTCTCTCTCTCTCTCTCTCTCTCTCTCTCTCTCTCTCTCTCTTTAATTTTAAATATGTAATTTTGTTCGCTAATTATGATTAGCAACTCTTTAATTGTCTGCTGATTGGTATTATTTTCAGTGGAATGCCACACTGCATGGAAATTCCATGCGTTTTGGTCCTCAAGGTGCCTGTGGCAAGCATTTCTAGTGATCAGGACCGTTGATCTGCTGTGTGTTCATGCGGATGGGCTATAGGTAGAAAATCGCAGTGATAGGACCACATTTTCTGGTTAAACATCATTGCTTTAATGGGTTCTCTTTTTGAGGCGACTGATTGTTGGGCCTGTCTTGGATGGAGCATAGCCTGAAAATTGGACCGATCGGATGGTTTGAACTCTTCCGATCTGGACCTCTGACTGTTTTCTTTCTAATGTCCATTTGATGGCTGGTGATCAGATGGCTAGGACCGTCTGATCGGTGTGATTTTTAGGATGTGCTCCATCTAGAATGGGTTGATCGTTTTGATAGCCCGGATTGACTTGCATTTATTCTACAGTGGATTGAGTTGCCATGACTTAAGAAATGGTGTAAAATGGCCCAGCTCAGTCTTACCCTGTTCTTTTTGATGGCTGGTGATCAGATGGCTAGGACCGTCTGATCGGTGTGATTTTTAGGATGTGCTCCATCTAGAATGGGTTGATCGTTTTGATAGCCCGGATTGACTTGCATTTATTCTACAGTGGATTGAGTTGCCATGACTTAAGAAATGGTGTAAAATGGCCCAGCTCAGTCTTACCCTGTTCTTTTTCTTATCTTAAGCTGTCATCATAAAATGGAAATTTCAGTTAAAATGGAATTTTATTGAAAAAAAAAATCAATTTTTTTAGCGAAATATCCTGTGTCGTGTTCAGTTTGGGTCTCTTTCAGATTTGCTTGCAGTACGAAATAAGAATCATCTGCTCTCTTTTTTTCACAGTCGTTTTACATATTGACTTGGTCAAGGGCTAGACTTTAACCATGTAAAAGCTTGCAGCTTGCAACTTTTCCATCGAACATGTGGCGTGTATTTATTTCAATCCAAAATATCCAAATAATGGGCCAAATTGTGGATGGAGCATATACCCCAAGTGACATTGATTTGATGATCATAACCATCTGATTTTACCCGTTGAATGTGGATAGTTGACCTTTTCCTTTTTTAACTATTCTATTTTACGGCCATGAGTTGGATGATTAGGACGGTCCAATCAATGATATTTTATAACTATGATCATCCATACACAGCCAGGCCGTGATTTGGATGGTCTGGATTGGCGCGCATGTGTGCCACATGATGGGTGGATGAATTGCTATTATATGGGAATGGCAAACATGTACCTAGCCTATTGGAATGGCAGTTCATGTAATTCTCCAAGATGCTTTTTGGTATGTGGAATCATTTTTGGTGTCAAGAATCTTTTGATCTTTGTGTTTCAAGAATTGGAATATTCTTCCTTGTGTGTAGACACGAAATTAATAAATAAAAAAAAAAAATTTGACATCCTTGTTCCGTGAGGAAAGAAAGAATGTTATAAATTTACCGTGGGATCTGGTTTCGGATTAAAATTCATTTGTTTTATGTTTTTCTTGGTCTGATACAGTTGAAAATTTCTGGAATTTTGTGTCTATAACATCAAGAGTGCGTGGTAGTTATTCGAAGATGGATTATTGGCGTACCCTTACAAGGGTCCTCTTGAAAGGGACATTGATTTGATTTCTATTGTCCTCATAAACATGACTTTTTTCTGTTCTTTTTGAGAGATCTGAGGCGTGAAGGATATTTATGCAAGCATGAGAGTGTCGTACACGTACATGAGATCCAAGTTGTTTGTTAGGCAGGCCCCCACTGTGGACCTGCTCTGGCTCTAAAATTCAGTTCTTTCAGGGCTTGAGTTCAATCCTAGTTAACCATACCAAAAGAAGAAGAAAAAGACCATTCCCCTCTGCAGGTGGACCATGTATGCTGACTGTGGAAGATTGGTCAATTTATTTTAATTGTTCATTTTATTGTATCACTGGTAGTCCACCTTATGAGTGGACCAGCCTTTTTTCTTCAGGGTCTGCTGGCCTGCTTAATGGGTGTGCCTTATCTCACGCACAAGTGAAGCACTTGCACATGTGCCTTGGAGATGCATCACAGTCTTCTTGGCATCAAATATCCTTACCAGGGATCTATCTTTATTCTTTATATTTCATTGTCACTCATAAATATCAACAGGTGGCTAGGTGGATTATCATAAAAACACCCCCAATGCTGCCAGCCAACTGAAGATCACCAGAAAATAAGATTCCGCATCCATATGTATATTATTCTTAACAAAATTGCATTTTTAATTCCTGACTATTTTTATTTCTGCTTTGTAACCGTAAAAGGCAAAATGTTGACATCTATGCATAGTTGAGTTAGATGCACGTCCCATCTTATGCTGCATAGATATTTTTGCCTGAGCCTTTGGAACAGAGTTCTTGATGACTGATTGAGCTCTGGTTGTCTTGGCTTTTGAGTTTTTATTACTTTGCCCTGGTTTGGTTACTAAAATCTAGTGTTTGCTGAAAAAAGAACCTTGTTGTCTTGGTGGGAAAAAAAAAAAAAAGTCACTGCAATGAATGTGGTCAAGTCTTTTCTACATGTGGTAGAGCTCCCACTGTCCTGCCATTTAATTCCTTGGCGCTGGGATCACTAAATTATTCTACTCTTGGTCAAAATTCCCACACTCACTCCTGCTCCTGCTTCTTGATGATTCTACTAGCTACTAATGAACAACTGACAAAAAATCCGTGCAGGAACAAGGGGATCTTATTTGTTGCGATTGACCACAACAGGCCTCTTTCAGATCAAGGTCCTTTTGACATTGTTTTACATAAGGTCAGTAAAAACCCCAGCTTTTTCCCATCCTAATTAATTCCAACATTCAATAGGATGAAACTTGACTCGGACTTGATGAGGTCCGGAATTCAAGTTACTTCAATACTCAGTCAAGCAATTGCTCGATCAACTTTTCTAAAATTCCATATCATCATCATCATCATCATCATCGCCGTCACTATCATCGTCATCATCTAAGCCTTGTCACAACTATTTGAGGTCCACTCCATGAATCTTGTTCTGCCATTCTACTCTATCAAGGACTTATCCTTGATTGAACCATAGGTTACGAAAAATTTTCATGTGATAATTTTTATATTTTCTTGCCTTCTCCAGCTGTCAGGAAAGGAGTGGCGCCAGATTCTCGAGGTTAGTCTGTCTGAACTCCTTGAAGATGAAGTCCCACGCATGCTTCACATAGATCTCTTGATTTCAAATTCTCTGTTCTGCGGTTATTGTGTTGTGTTGTGTTGCTACAATGTATCATTTCTTGCGGACAATGAAATATGAAGTGTAATGACTCATTGGATATTGATCTTTTAGAGCCTAAAGTCGTTTGTGTTTAACATATTTTCAGAGAGCTGCTCTTTCCTCCATCATGATCAAATTGTTTAGGTCAAATCCTTGAGAGTTCCAATGAGTTAGGTTTTACCTTCAGTAATGAGCTAGTCTAGCTCTAACATTGTTGGCAGGTAACTTGTCAGAGTGAGATTTTACCTTCAAATTAATTTTCGTCATCCACGACGTATGCAAAGATGGGGATTTTTTTTTTTTTTTTTAATGGTTTTCATGTGCATGTAGTATTTATGCTGGTTTTCTGGCATACTTGTCTATTGGTTGAATGGGTGAGATGGACCAGTGATGGTTCTTATTTCTAGATCTAGGTTGTGGTTAAGGTTCTAATGATGATTCTTATTTCTAGTCTAGGTCGTGGTTAAGGTTCTGATTGGGAAGGAAATCCCCCAATATCAGGATAAACACTTAATTCTAATTATGGAAGTTCCCATGTTCTCGACTTCAGATTAACGTGTGTTAAACAGCATTTCGCCCGCATAATCACAACTTCTGAATGTTTTAATAGGAGCGCTTAATTACAATGTCTGCACATTTTATAGAATTAAAACGTTCCAAGGTTGTGATTAATTGGGGCAAAGCACTTCTTAACAAGGCAAGGGGCATGCCAACATCAGATTAAGTTATAATCTTGATTTTGAGAGATTTCTTTTCCAAATAGTCCCTGCAGTTCTTTATGCAATTGTCTCCTGCATGTTTTGGTGCTTTACTTTCAATTTATTTAAGTTTATGAATATGCACCAGAGAAGTAGCCACAGTATTCCCGACTCTTGAATCTTGAGTCCTGTATTCTGGTCGCATGTAGATCCTTCTTTCTTTTTCTTTTTGATTAACATAGGTTCCTTGTTTGTTGATGAGTTTTTTGTTAAATGTTGCAACGGCTGATGTTATTGGTGATGTGGGTTCTTACAAGTGCATCACAGAGAAATGCTACCAAATGCAACATCCAATGGCTTGTGCTATCCTATTTCACAAACTGACTTCCTTGTAAAATATGCCTTTTTTTCTCAGTTTTTGCATACCAAGGTATGTTTATTCTCATGAGGTCATATGTAGCTAGATCATAATTCCCTACAGTTCCATGAGAGCATGAATGCTTGCCTTCAATTGTGACATGCTATTGGGTCCAGGAGGACATGGATTATTCATCCGTAGCCACATCGGTTTTTGAAAATTCAAGAAATTCATTTCCTTCTCAGGAATGTCGAACGTCATAGGCTTATCTCAGAAAGTCTAGTATGTAGCTTCAATTAAAGAAAATGAAAAATAGAAATATAAAAGCATCGTGTTGGCGAGTGTGATTGTCATCTGTAGCAGACCTTGAAATTTCATGTGTTAAATTAACTCAGGAAAGTTTCTAAGAAGTCCTCAAGCCTTTCTCATTCTGGGTATCCAAGCATGGTTCTTTCATGTCTGGGTCTTCTTTAATGAGCATCTTATGGTTTAGATTCCTCGAGCATATGTTGCCATTACCCAAAGATTGAGTATTAGATTATTAATATTTCTGTTATAGCTATTCTTCTGTGTCGAGAACATTCCAACTCTCAGCTTCTGACTTGGAGCTGAAATTTCACCTCCCCTTGACCATTTATCTCTTAAGGATTTTTTTTTTTTTCCTATTTAAAACCGAAATATCAATGATCAATGCATCTGTAATGTTTTTTTTCTTCTTTTTATGTTTCATAGGATTACCGGCAAAAGCATCCTGAAGTTACAGTCCTTGACCCACCAGATGCTATACAGCATGTACACAACCGTCAATCGATGCTCCAGGATGTGGCCGATCTGAACTTATCCGACTGCTATGGTAATTCTTGTAATACTTCTCCCAGAAGAAGAAGAATGAGCTGGAAATATTTCACTGAGTAGAGATTTTCAATCCCATATCTGGACACTTGCATACAAAAGATGAAAAGTGATGAATGTAAATAGCGGCTCACATATTCCGCTCATCTGTATAGACAGTCGCAGTTTTTGACTGCGATATCATTACATTGATTATTGACTGTTCTTGCAGGAAAAGTTGGTGTTCCTAGGCAACTTGTCGTCACCAAAGACCCATCATCTATTCCTGATGCGGTGACTAAAGCGGGGCTAACTCTACCCTTAGGTAAGGTGCTTTTGGATGCTCAGTTGGACTAATGATTCAATCAAATATGGGGAAACTGTTAATAACGGGAGGGCCATTTTGATTCATAGTGAAAACCAACTCCTAGACAGTAATCACTTCAGCCCCGAGTCGAGTTGCAAGGGTGTGACTCGTGGTATCAAACCAAATCAGTTACTACCAAATCTGAGTTGACTCGCACGAGTTGCATTGGACTGGTCCAAGCCTTAAAACCATGATCCCAGTTGCAATTCCATGCATTTCAAGTTGGACTTGGAACAATCTAGATTTCTAATTGGAAGCTAGCCTCTCATAATCAATGGAGTGAGGCTAGCCTACTGGGGTTGCCACTTTGTTAAATTGTGTCATTGCAATTCAATTTGATTTAGAATACAAACACAGCCTAACCTTATCTGTTGCATCTGTTGTTCATATTACTAGTAAATGTTGTCATCTGCTCCAAGATTTAAGGTGTATTTTGTATGAAGTCAGTTGGAATACCATGAATGATTCTCAAACATGGGGAGGTAAGGGTAGCCTTGAGTTAACACCTGTTTTATACCTAAAAGATGGCCATCTTTGTCGCATCTTGCTGGAATGTTGAGGTTGTTACACCTTACATGTTATCCCCAAGAAAAGGACGAGACCCCTTTTAATTTGAAAGCGTCCATGTGCAAATCAATTTGGCACACTGGTAGAGACAGCGTCGTGTCTGCAAGTGATCAAGGGTTCGATCCCTGGTTGTCTTACCTTGTAAACCTCACCACCTTGGAATCATCCAAGCTAATAATAAAAAATAAATAAATAAATAAAACATCTGGCACACTGATGATTCCTTGAAGAAGACGAGGGTATTCTTGTATACAGTCTCGTAGATGACTCCTTTCTTTGCAAGCATATATTTATTTTGCTGTGGTGAGCTCTGGTGACCCTGTTGTTAAGAGTGAATTCTAAAACCTTTATATTTGAAGCTAAATGCATGGAGACATGCTCATGCGTATAGAAATAATTGTTTTGGGTGATATCACAACTCAGGAGCAAGTCTGGTCTCCCAATTATAGTGTGTTAATCCTGTAGGCCAAACCCAACTGGAAGCGCTGAAATTCCTTAAAAGGCCAAAATCCCCTGAAATCTTGTGAACCTAACTACAGGAGCCTCCAAATCCAATTTAATGCCCAAGCACAAGTTGGCAACACAAACACTGTCCAGAATCCTAACCTGATTGGTTTCTTTTTTCTTTTTTTTTTTTTTTCTTGTGATGCTTTTTTATGGGAAGTTGTTCACGTGTTTATTGGCTTCCTCTGTTGCAGTTGCAAAACCATTGGTTGTGGATGGAAGTGCAAAATCACATGAACTCTCTCTTGCATATGATCGGTTCGCCCTATCAAAACTTGATCCTCCCTTGGTACTACAGGAGTTTGTTAATCATGGTATACTATGACTAGTCCAAATATGCTATCAATTTCATCATGTCAGTGCTTTGCATCTTTAATAATCAAGATTCATTTTGTCCAATTTCAGGTGGTCTTCTGTTTAAGGTTTATATTGTTGGCGAAGCTATAAAGGTTGTTCGACGATTTTCCCTACCGGACGTCAATAAACACGAACTTTTGAATAATGCAGGCGTCTATCAGTTTCCAAGGGTTTCTTGTGCGGCAGCTTGTGCCGATGGTGCGGATCTTGACCCAAGTGTTGCAGGTGTGAAAATGGCACTTAATGCATTGGAAAATTGATTTACTGTGTTGCGGCATATTGTATGATGAATGTGCATCTTCTTGTAGTTAGATTTTCCTCTGATAGGCTTGTAGACTGTTTAGGGTCCTTTCAGCTTCCCAATCATATGTTCTTATTTCGAAGCTTCATGCTACAGAGCTTCCACCACGACCTTTGCTCGAGAGGCTTGCAAAGGAGCTACGTCGTCGACTGGTAAGTTGATTAGAATTCTCATGTTATTGTGGTACAGTCACGTCTTGATTCCTCTGTCACTTTGTAGCATTCAAATTATCGAATTTCTCTGTTGTTTATGTGATATATGTAGGGGCTACGACTGTTCAACCTTGATATAATCCGAGAGCTTGGTACCAGAGACCGTTTTTATGTCATTGACATCAACTACTTCCCTGGTGAGTGAAGCCCTATTTGAGAATATTAAATTCCTACTATCTTCTTCAGCAATGTCTGTCTTGTAACTCAATGTTGAAAGTGGACGGTGCACATCCATTTCTCATCATGCCCCAAGTATTGGAAACAAAAGTCCATGTCTGCTTACATTCGAATGGAATACTCCTTTAGGGCCCGCTGGATGCACCCTCAAAAAGGGCATTTGATATAAACGGTGTTTTGAGCCATGCCCTAGTTTGTGTTGTGTGTTTGGATGCACTTTCACAAACTCCATCTCATGCTAAAAAACAGACTCAACAAAAACCAATCGGATTGGTTATTGTCAAGTCAACTGAAAACGTAGGCGTTGATTGGTTTTATTGAGTCGCGACCGAAAAAGTAGGCATTTTTTGCGGAAGTGCATCCAAGCAGGCCCTGTTTTTGTGAGGATAACTGAGATACTCTCGATTATGTCAATATTATCAATACACCTTTTTTCGTGGAAACTACACCCCTGTAGTTTGAAAATGGCCAAGCAATTTTTCCTTCTCATAGGTTAGTCGCTTCAATCAACCTGTTTGGTACCATATTGAGCTTATGAGCTTGTTGTAAAGCACGCAATCCGCGTATGGGGTTGGAGGAAAAAAGAAAAACAAATAAACCTTCTCCTTTCAAAAATGATCAGACCACAATGCTCATATGCTTTGGATATCTCCATCTGTCTCACTTGTGCGCATTCATTGTGCGGACTTATGCACACATTCTAGTTTGTTTCTCAAAGAGTCTTCTTAAACTCTTTCAGGGTATGGGAAGATGCCGGAATACGAGCACATATTTACAGACTTCCTCCTAAGTCTGGTTCAAGGCAAGTATAAAAGACGTCCTGTGAATAACACAGCTGAAAGTGCGGTGGTAGGCACTTTTGACTTGCAAATAGCGTGCTGACCTTCTAAATCCCTAAGAGGGTTTTACCCATATGCCTTGAGTTCCATGTACAAACATTTGTATGATCTTTGTTTGCAGCTGAGAGAGGTCTTGTAGCTGCTGCTGTAATTAGTTCTGGCATGGCATGCCTCTTTCTAAGCTTCTTTATCATGTACACAAGCTTGTCCAATAACAAAGAACCTTTTAGCTTTCTGTTCATACACTCCTTGATGAGAAATGCCAAGGAGATTCAAACGTGAAGACTGATTGAGAAATGCAAGATCAGAGCCATTCATCAGGTGGGAACTGTCTTGAACATGCCCTAGCTATAAAAAAAATAATAAATAATAAATAAAATCAAGTCAGTCCACTCATCAGGTGGACCATGCATGTAAATTGGGTATGATGGTCCTTTTTTTCTCTTCCTGAATCACCCATTGTCCTCGTACAGGTGTGCACTCCACCTGAGTTTACCAGTGTGATTTTTGGCCATGGCACATTCAAAGTAGGCCCTGTCTAGTGAATGGCCATTATTGGCACGGTGCGTGCCGTGATCTTCCCCTTAATCTGCCATCACATGAAGCTCTTCATTTCTCTTGCAAGGTTAACTCAAAATTTTCATCTACTCCACACACAGGATCCAAATCTGTCATGTTCCTTTTCCAGATAATCTTCCTGGATATTGCAATTCTCATTGCATCCCTTGCCATTTTATGTCTCTGCGTTGCTGCTTATTTTTATTTGGGCATCGGTTTTTACATTTGACTATTTTAAATGGGAAGGATTGGATTGGACTGTTCTTGTAACCAAAGGTGATTTCTAAATGGATTGTTGTCCTTAGATTGTGTGATCAGATGAAAACCAAATGCAAAGAGAGTAAGAAATGTCACCCTCAAGTTTTGAAATAGTACACAAATAAACAAATGGTAAGAGTGCCAGTTCGGACTTGTCTGATGGTAGGCCATATTGGGGGACTCCACTTCCTATCACCGTTGGAACCAGATGGTCATATTAAAGTCCTAAGAAAACTTTTTTTAAAACTTTTCTAACACACGCACCCCACACCCACCCCCCTACAGTCAGGGCTATAGTGGGATTTCACCACCTATGGGACTCAAACCCAGACATCGTGTTGAAACTCACTCCAGGGAGTACCACTGAAGTAAGGATAAGAACCCTATTAAAGTCTTCCTTAGAAAACATTTGACTGTTGACAGTTCGCTCAAGGATTTTGAAGATTTTGATTAAGCATTTCCACCTCATCTGATTTGCAAAATACTATCAATTTCACAGGTTTCAAAATCTATTGGATTCTACGGGATTTTAAATCCATGCTGCCCAACGACCTCATAATTTGTTAGCAGGGCTCTATTCCTAATCCCTATCAAGATATGCCTAATTAGAGATGCCCTTAGTCTTGGATTCAACCCACCTAATCACCACACCCACACCTTTGGGACAGTGGTAGACTTGAATGAAGATAACCTCGTTTCAACACTTGAGGTCTTGGTATCAATTCCCAATGGGCAGGGTGGCTAACATTGCTGTGTGCCTAACAATGTGGGTCACTTGAGGTCTTGGTATCGATTCCCAATGGGGAGGGTGGCTAACATTGCAGTGTGCTTAACAATGTGGGTATGTGTAGAGGGACTCTTTAGCGATGCCCATAGTCATAGTCTTGGAGAGAGGATTGAAAGAAGGGCAATCCCTCTGGGGCAATAGAAAGGCAAAAATTCTTGCATGACAGCTAGAAGTCATTATGGGTGTCCAAAACAAGTTTCGTGTACCCTTTCACTCCCCTCTTGCAGCTGAATTTCTTTGGAAGCCGGTGCAACAAAAAGCTGTGGAGCCCCCCTACCATGCCTATGCGACACCGGCTCTATCCCATTAATTCCAACGTTTCATTTAAGAGGGCATCCACTCTTACCCCATTAGTTACAACCAGTGTTTGCATTATCTTCGACTATTATCGAAATATCCCCGATATTATCTCTATTTCTAGCTCAACGACACCGATAACACCGGCAGCGATATCGATAACACTGATAGTATAAAAAATTCTTGATATCGGTGATGTGTTACTAAATATTGCCAATGTATCAATATCGTTAATATTTTCAATTGTGTAAATTACAGTCGTCGTTTGTATTGTCAATACATTGATCCCGTTGGTGTATTGCCAATATTTTTTACTGTGTAAATTCGAAGTGTCACTTGTATCATCAATGTATTTGCAATATTTTGATAATATCGCCAATGTATCGATACGCCAAAAATCTATATATTTAAATAATTCCCATTTCATATTTTTATGGGTGCATGGTTGTATGCAGTGTTCAATTTGTTGGCGATAACATTAATAATATCACGATATTATCATTATCGCAGTATGACAATAACAAGACCACAATCTTTAGTTTCTTTTTGAGTTGTTAACGATTTATCATTATCGCAACATGACAATAACGGGACCACAATCTTTAGTTTTTTTTTCAGTTGTTAACGATTTGTTTGGAAATTTCATATGTTGCCGATATTCTGAAATATCAATAGATGCTTGAATGAAAGTTTAGATTTTGGATGGATGAGATAATTGGACTGACTTCTTACGACAACACATGCTTTTAGGCCCCCATTAAATAGAAACCTATTAAGTATGCATTCTTTATGCAATTTTTTTATTCCTAAATATGTAACTATGTGTATTTTATTAACTCCTGAGGATTCATTGAAAAATTTTACTGTTATTCCCATTTTCCTCGCATTTCCAGTTATGGGCGATATTATCGGCGATATCGATATTGTTTCTGTATCCCCGGCTAGCAAAACTTATAACGATGCCGAAACTTCAAACACTGGTTACAACAGCCCATTTAAGACGTCAGTTAAGAACAAGGTGGGCCATAGCACTGGAAACAGTAGGGATGGAGACACCCTCCAGTAAAAAACTCTGGGCATTCCACCGATGATTTTGGCCCACACCACACACCATGCCCACAGAAAAGTCGTGGGCCCAAATACCATTTCAGCTTTTCTATGACAAATGAAAAACGCCATGCCTTTCAAAGCCAAGCAACCTAAAAACATCTCCCAAAATGCATGGTTTGAGCATAACCATGGTGACACGGTTCACATGAAGGAAAAAAACACCTAGCCCATCAGTAGCAGTAGCCCCAACATGTGCCAATGTAGCACCCATGCCAGAGCCAAAGTGTTCATCAGATGGTATGCAATATCATATCATGTGCCAATGTAGCACCCATGCCAGAGCCAAAGTGTTCATCAGATGGTATGCGCTATCATATCCTTTAATCAGGCCATTTCACTCCTCAGGACTCACATGCTCCCAAGTGGATTGTTGTTGAGATGGGTTGGCCACAACACCATGATTAAGACACAGAATAGCCAACCTGCAAGTATAGGCAAAAATCTGGACCAGAGCAAGAAAATTGGGACCCAGCAGATTTGGAGGTTTCCCTTGCTCCGTACTATCACAACAACAGTTTAAGGCCACATCCAATAGCTTATTTGCAAGATCAAAACAAGTTCATCGTATGAATATGAATATGGATAACTACGGGGTTTCTAAATGAGTAGCTGCATCATTACGTATTTAGAGAAATCAACCTATAAGATCCTCAGAAGAGGTATGCTTAGTTCCTGCAAGTTGGGGTAAGCAAAAGACCCCAGAGAGTATTTAAGCATGTTGTAGAAAACAAGTCCCAACTAAACCAGATCCTAAAAAATATTTGCCTTTTCTGCCACCATTGGATGCCCATTTACCAAAAACCCGCTCGTCTACCCAGCACTTGTCTTCTCAGCGGTACTGCAAAAAAGCCAAAAAAGCAGCCGTTAGACACTCTGCTGTCCACCATGCCACATTTGGGTGCAGATGAGATACAATCTACCCAAATCATCGGTGGGAGACCAACAGTCACATGTGATCTCAGGCAGAGCAAAATCAGAAGACTTGAACTAAACCTAATGTGTTTTCTAGCTACCACCCAAACCATGTAGCAGATTGGTACCACTGAAAAAGCACAAAGTTCAGATTTGGAGGTACATCCAATCAAGGCCCAAAATATTCAACGGTGGGTTGCATTTTGATAGGGGTCCAATGAATCTATATGTATAAGGTGTCTTTTTTCTTCTTCTTTTTACTGGTTATGAGATATTTAAACACAGAAACAATCCATCACACCTAGTTCTATCAGCCTATATTAATATTTCAAACAGCAAAGCATATATTGGTTGGTCCTTGATATGTTACTACATGATACTCCATTTCAACAATTACAACCACTATTAATTGATCTTGTGACCACCTGTCTACAAGTTCAGCTAGTGAATGAAAACCTGATCGGAGTTCAAAGCTATTAATCAACCTTAAGCACAGTGAGTTACCTTAATGAAACCAATCTCCTTGGCATTGCTGCGGAAACACTGCCTGCAGCACATGAGCCCATACTTCCTGATCAACCCATGCGGGTTTCCGCAAACTCGGCTGGAACAAACAAAAGGTCTCAGAAAAAAAAAAGAAAAGATAGAAACCATGAATTAACTACACCTTGTTCACATGATAATAAAGAAGTGATAAATGAAAATAAGGACAATCAACTATTCAAGAAACTGCCAAATCAAGGAACAAAGGTGAGGCTTGAGGAACTTTCTTCCTACTTTTCGCAAAATCCCTAAACCATCACTCTTTTCTCAAGCTTCTTACTTAAAGGGTGCTTTAACCAAGAGACCAAAATTGTCCCCATTTTTTTATGTTCATTAAGGCAAAAGAAAATTGAAAGGAGTTTTAAGGGCATGTTTAGATTCATGGAAAGGAAAGGAAAGGAAAGGAAACACAATTTCCTATGAACCTAATTTTTCATTGTTTGTGAAGCCTTTCTTTGTGGAAATTTGTGGGAAACACCATTTCTCACTTCCTCTTTTTATTGGAAAATCAACAAATTTATTTTCTCACCTCCCCCTTAAGAAAGACATTTTCCCACAATCAAAGGAAAACGAATTTCTCAAGAGTTAAACACGTGAGATTGTCCATCTCTATATCTCGCACGTGTCACACTATCCATCTCCCACATGTGCCACCATCCACTTCACATGGGCCCCATATGTACACAGCGCCTGACATATGCTGCACGTGCCAACATTCCATTGTCCATCTTCTGTTGTGACGGCATATGTGCCGCTATGCCACAGGTGCCACCATCCATCTTCACTTGCACCCACAGGTGCCACTGTGCCTGTGCCACTGTCTGTCTTCAATTGCTCCATATGTGCTAGATGTGCCAATGTGCACATGCGCCAATGTGCACATGCGCCACCATCTACCCTCAAGTGCCAACATGTCAAATGTGCTAATGTATCACTTGTAGCACCATACAACTTCAAGCACCCCATATGGCCCATATATGTAACATAGTTAATCTAGCACATGCCAGTAACTACCAAGAAAATTTTTGTTTTGCCGAACAATAAATTTGAAAACAGGCCCAAATTTCTAGAAAGTCTTATTGAAAACAGACAGGGAAAAGAATGTTTTCTTTCCCGCAATTTCCTGCAAATAAGGTTTCCCAAGAAACTTTTTTCCCTTTCCCACGCTTTCCACGAATCCAAACAGGTTCAGAGAGGATAAGGATCACTGAAAAGCTAAAGACTACAGAACCCTGATGAATTCACTCTTTGGAATTAATGATTCGGTAAGTGAATAGTTAGCTAATATGAGTCACATTGCAGCTTTTGATTTTTTATTTTTCTGATGAATTCAATAGAGTTTAATTTCGTCAGACAACTTAAAGAAGAGACCCATTTAAACAGTTAAAACGTGACCACAGGATATTTTGTGATTTGTTTTTATTTTATTTTTTGTGATATTTTGTGATTTGTTGACAAAACTTTACATTCCCTTCTGCAGGTGGTTAAAACCCTATCAACAGCTTCCCCTTTTGTTTTGTGTTGTTCCGCTTTTGTTTGGCTTTAATCAAGTTTCCATTGCCATTCAAAAAAGAAAAGAAAAACCTTACTGTCAACTTCTTCTACCTAAATCATAGATTTCAATAACCAAGACCTTATACCATGTAAGTAGTTTCATTAACACCTTAGTTTTCCTACATTTTAGTAGTCTAGGTGATGCGGACATCAAACCCTTTAGGGTTTATTAGCGTAGGAGGCGAGTGACACCTATATCTTTATGGCTCGATGATGACGGGCCTGGATTGTTCGTGATGACTTGAGGAGCATCGAAGACCTTACACATATAGTCCAAGACACTTGAGAAGACCCCATCGACAGCTTCCTCTTTTGTTTTGTGTTGTTCCACTTTTGTTTGGCTTTAATCAAGTTTCCATTGCCATTCAAAAAAGAAAAGAAAAACCTTACGGTCAACTTCTTCTACCTAAATCATAGATTTCAGTAACCAAGACCTTATACCATGTAAGTAGTTTCATTAACACCTTAGCTTTCCTAAATTTTAGTAGTCTAGGTGATGCGGACATTAAACCTTTTAGAGTTTATCAGCATAAGAGGCGAGTGACACCTATATCTTTATGGCTCGATGATGACGGGCCTGGATCGTTCGTGACGACTTAAGGAGCATCGAAGACCTTACACATGTAGTCCAAGACATTTGAGAAGACCCCACCTTGGAAAGACATCTGTAAGTTGCTTGGAGGAGATGATCGGACCGTTGGTTCGTCGTGGCCTACTTTCATCACACCATCATCGGAGCCCATCGAGCATCTTAGATTTGAGTTTATTTTATACATTTTTACTTATTTGAGTTTTGAGTTAGTGTGCGCACGTTTTTTCATGCAAATGTCTTTTTTTAAATTTTATTAATAGGGTATTTTGGTTATTATGCTAATTCCGAATTTTATAAGGGTATTGCCCTAAACCTTTTTCATTAGTTGATTATTAATAAATGATAGCCTCTATGGTTGCCTCCTTCCTCTTTCTCTCTTGGAACTTCATCTTCTTCTCCAATCCTCTTCTTCTCTTTGTTTCTTATGCCCTTCCAACATTCCTCTAAGGTAAGTTCTTCTTCCTTCTCTCTCTATCTCCATTATCCCCAATCCTCGAATCCTAAATTTGATAATCGAATCAAAATTCTAATTTCTCAGATTTTCAAATCCCTAATCCGAGAAGATCCTTGGATCTCTCCGACTAGTGATTCTCATTGGATATTTGGGTATGACCATACAAGATCGGGAGGTTTTATCCCTCGCCGGATCCAACCTATGCATTATTTGAATTTCTTACTTCGTGGTTGTGATGATGGCCTGCCCCATTGCATGTCTCTTTATGATTTTCTTAATTTATGATGGTTGATGGTGAATTTTTAGATTATTATTGTCTTTTATTTCCGCTGGATTATATATGTTCATACATATGCATCATAATTAGGCCGTCCTGCATCAAAATTGGTATCAGAGAATAGGTTTTGCATGGTTATGTTTAGATCGAGTTACCAAATTAGGGTTTGATTTTTAGGTCTGTTTTATGAAATTTCCAGATTTAGAAACTTTCCAATTTTAGAAAGTTTCCTAATTTGGTGAATTTTCAGATTTAGAAAGTTTCTCATTTTAGAAAGTTTCCTAATTTGGAGAGTTTCCAGATTTAGAAAGTTTCCCATTTTAGAAACTTTCTAATTTTAGAAAGTTTCCTACTTTGGAGAATTTCCAGATTTAGAAAGTTTCCCATTTTAGAAACTTTCTAATTTTAGAAAGTTTCCTACTTTGGAGAATTTCCAGATTTAGAAAGTTTCCAATTTTAGAAAGTTTCCTAATTTAGAAATTTTCCATATTTGAGTCACATCATCTAGAATTAATTAGTGTTAGTTCATTGTAGTTTAAATTCATCGCATTCATATTGTGAGTCACCCAGTCCGTAGAGTCTCCCCGTAGTGAATGGAGTATAAGCGTTTGAGATCTTCAAGGCCATTAAGTGTTGTCGTGTGGCCATCGAGACCCAATGGAAAGCCAAACTTCGATGAGTTGGCCTACTTTAATGGTCACATGGACCCACAAACATTCCTTAATTGGCTTGAAAACTTGGACTATTTTTTTTATTATATGAAATGTCGAATTACAGTCAAGTGAGGTTTGCTAAGTGGAAATTAGAGGGCCAAGCCAAGTTGTTTTGGACAGATTTGGAGCAACGAATTAATAGAGTTGGGAGAGCCCCGATCTCACAATGGGACGAGATAAAAGAGCGTTTGAAAAAAAAATATTTTTCCATCTCTTATCGTCAAAAGCCCTTAGCTCAGAAGAGAGTTGCTCTACCTTCCCGTCCAAACACAGAACTAATACAGTCCCCTCCTTGTAAAGTGGTCCAACTCATCATTAAGGAAATCTTGGCTTATGAACAATTTGAGTGTTTAACACCAATTATATTTCCTTGGAAGCGAGATAATACCTTGGGGAATGGCTAGTTGGAAGAGTCCAATCAAGTTGTTTATGAAGTGGAAGAGTACGTGCCTAACGTCAATAGTGAGGAAATGGAAGAAATTGAGGCGTCACTCATCATCTTTGATGATGCAGAAGTGTGTGCTAGTTCAAAAAATTTGAGACCGCATCACTTCGAGGTGTCATGTGTGATTTGATTGATGTAATCTCCCAATCTACGTCTCTTACCGTGGGGAACACAAATGAAATTGAAGACGAGACTAGTGAGGATATAATGATAGACACCCAAATGACTTGTGATATCCCACCAGATGATTTATGGGATGAATTTTTACCCAAATGGGACATTCAACATACAATCGATCTTGTCCCTGGGTCGATCCTGTCAAGCTTTCTTCCATACCAGGTGAACCACGCAGAATACAGAAATCAGCGTCAATTTGATAAACTTTTCAAGAAAGAATTCAATAAGGAAAGTTTGAGTTAAAGTTTTGTTTTGTGTGCCATGCCTACCCTTTTCATATTAAAAAACAATGGCATATGACGCACATGTGGACATATCCTGGCCGTTCACAAAGCTTCAGTCAAGTGTCACGCCATCTTGCGACGTATTCACTTCATGGTGAATATGATGGCCAGAGTCCCTATCCCACATCTTGATGACATTTTGAACATAATGGCTGATGCCAAGATTTACTCAAGACTTGGTATTAATAGTGTCTTCTCAAGTGTTGGGATACCTGAAAACCATCCTTATTTATAATACTTATAATGAGAAATTATGTGTCACCCATGAGAAGTGTCCTTTTGTTTCAGTTTTTCAAGTTCTAGGTCATAGGATTGTTTATTTCGAATCCGTTGCTTTTTCAGAGAGTCCTTTAGTTTTACCCATGTTTGTCACCCAAAGGTCTTCAGAGTTGGCCAGTGCATTTGCAAGACACATTCAAGAATTGCATACATATATTAGACAACAGATTAATAGAAGCAATGATAGTTATATGCTTTCAGCTGACTCGCATCGTAGATTGCAAGAGTTTCAGGAAAGAGACTATAATAGTGAGGATAAGGCCAAAGCGGTTCTCACAGAGTACCGCTAAGAGATTACAAGCGCGTAGTGCTGGACCATTCAAAGTATTGCAAAGAAATGAGTCCAACGCGTATCGAATAGACCTTCCACCTGAAATGGGCATTAATCCAACATTTAATGTCGAAGATCTAGTCCTTTCCCCTAATCCTACCATTGATCTTTCTTCTCTTTCATGGCCACACGCTGAGTTTGCTTTACAACTCACTCCACCCCTTCCCCACCTATTATTCGAAAGGAAGAAATTGAAGGGATCGTGGATGAAGAGATAGTTTCCACGAGAGATGGAGGTTTCCAGAGATATCTTGTAAAATGGAAGAACAAGCCACCGCCCAATTCTACATGGTTGACAGAAGCGGAATTGCAAAGACTTGGTCCAGATTTGTTGGAGATGCACCAGAGCTTTATCACGCCGGAATCGAGCTCTTCTCAGACGAAGAGAATGATGCGGACATCAAGCCCTTTAGGGTTTATCAGCATAAGAGGCGAGTGACACATATATCTTTATGGCTCAATGATGACGACCCTGGATCGTTCGTGACAACTTGCGGAGCATCGAAGACCTTACACATGTAATCCGAGACATTTGAGAAGACCCCACCTTGGGAAGACATGTGTAAGTTGCTTAGGGGAGATGATCGGACCGTTGGATCGCAATGATGATATGATCGGACCGTTGGTTCGTCGTGGCCCACTTTCATCATACCATCATTGGAGCCCATCGAACATCTTAGATTTGAGTTTATTTTATGCATTTTTACTTATTTAAGTTTTGATTTAGTGTGCGCACATTTTTTTCATGCAAATGTCTTTTTTTTAAATTTCATTAGTAGGGGTATTTTAATAATTATGCTAATTCCAAAGTTTATAAGGGTGTTGCCCTAATCCTTTTTCATTAGTTGATTATTAATTAATGAAAGCCTCTTTGGTTGCCTCCTTCATCTCTCTCTTTTGGAACTACATCTTCTTCTCAAATCCTCTTCTTCTCTTTGCTTCTTATACCCTTCCAACATTCCTCTAAGGTAAGTTCTTCTTCATTTTCTCTCTATCTCCATTATCTCCAATCCTCGAATCCTAAATTTGATAATCGAATCAAAATCCCAATTTCTCAGATTTTCAAATCCCTAATCCGAGAAAATCCTTGATCTCTCGGACTAATGATTCACATTGGATATTTGGGTATGACCATGCAAGATCGGGAGGTTCCATCACTCGCCGGATCCAACCTATGCATTATTTGAATTTCTTACTTCGTGGTTGTGATGATGGCCCGCTCCATTGCATGTCTCTTTATGGTTTTTTTAGTTTATGATGGTTGATGTTGAATTTTTAGATTATTATTGTCTTTTATTTCCGCTGGATTATATATGTTCATACACATGCATCATAATTAGGCCGTCCTGCATCACTAGGACATGATGATAATAGTTTTCATTTTTAATATGTTGGTTTAGAAATAATTCCACAGTACTTATGATCTGAAGCACCAGGCAAACCCCCACTCATTTTCATGCAGCTTCGAACAAACTAGTCCAACTGCCATTCCAACATATAACATCACCATGATGTCGATAAATGAATTAAATGCATAAATAAATGTTGGACTAGTTGGCCAAATGGTTAGACCAAACGAACTACATGACCCAGACAGATGGACCTGTCGAACATAAGTTCAACATATGTTTCCTTTTGCAAATCGATCACCCAGTGACCCAACCCATTATGGTGGGTGGTTTTGGTCTAGGTTTTATAACACAAATCCTTACCGTTTAGTAATAGAATTACAAAATCAAGTTTAAACGAATGAGCAAGTAGTAAAAAACATGAAATAACTAATGAAGTTTCTTTGAACCAACGAAGAAATTAATAAATTCAGTTTTATTGTGCCCATAAAGGAGACTGACTATGGTGAGAAAATAACTGCCACTCACTAAACGTTGCCAACTCATGTACCATATGCATGAAATGCATGCAAGTCAATCAAGACCATCCACATCATGGGTCACATGTGGTGAAGCATAGCTTGAAATTGCATCGAAGGAAGGATACTAACCATCTGATATGGGCCATCAACATATCTAACTATCCATCAAATTGACAGCCACTCATGTAATATTATGCCTGTGCGATCAGTATGATTTTCAATCAATATTATGCTTGTTCTTGATTGGCATAGATGCATCATGCATGACATGTTTAAGTTGGAAGATGCCGTTTGTGGTAATTGGCGCATATGATAGGGCTGTCCTAGAATCCAGGTCCATCCAGTTGGCCCATCAACAATCCTAACCTTCGAATCACACAAACATGCTCATTTTCTTCCACCCAAAAGTTAATGCGATCAGATGATCAGCGCCGTCAAATCAGTGTTAGTTTTTCAGCTACGGAAAATTCATGGTGGGGTCCACCAGGACACATGAACCTAAGCAGTAAAGCTGATAATAATAAAAATTCTCATAGGAAAATGATCGAATACATCCCCTTTATGCATAGACAAGGCCAATTTCGATCGAAATTGAGACAAATTTCCTCCGACAAATGTGTAAATAACAAACAGTGGAAATAGTATTTCATGTCCACTAATTCTCATGAAAATATTATTGGCAAGGAAATCAATTTTCCACTTTCCAAATTCAATGAATCCAAAAAGACCACAAGGGAAAATCAGGTTCATCCATTCACTTGGTGGGACACAACTATAGATCTGAGACATACCATCAGCCGTCCATTGATCATTGGCATCATGCCTTGCCCGATGAATGGATCGGGCTGATTTTCGCACCAGGCGATCATCATGGTTTGGGCCACCTTTGGAACGGTCCAGATATCCTACAAACGTGACACGTTGGCGGGAAAGAAAGGGCTGTATGTGATCGTTTCTCGTGTAGAGTAATAGATCGATGGGTTTTAAAGAAAACAAGGAGATGATAGAGAGGCAAAAATGGGAAGAGAAAGAAGTAGTTACCAGGTGCGTGATCCAGGGCCGTAGTTCTTCGGATGAGAATTCCAGACGTTGGAGTGACCCATCTTCTCTCTTCAAAAACCCTAGTTTTGGAATCGTAGCTCGGAAGCGGAGTTGCAGAGAGAGAAAAAAACCCTAATTCCGACCTCTTTTATAGCGTCTCCACCGCGTTACTTAGTGAGGGTATATTTGTCATTTTGAGTCAAACATAGGGGTATTTTAGTCCTAGAACCAGCGATGCGGGGCCACCTCGATGTATGCGTTGCATATCTGCGCCGTTCATTCGTTTTTGCAAATCATTTTATGGTACGAGGCCAAAAATGAAGCAGATACAAATTTCAGGTGGACCACACACGATAGGAAACAGTGGTCATTGAACGCCCACCATTGAAATTCCTAAGGCCCACTGTAATATTTATTTTCCATCCAAACCGTCGATAATGTCATGGATGAAGGAAAACCTAAAGGGATTAGCTGGATCTAAAACTTTTGTGGCCCACAAAAAGTTTTTAGTAGTCATTCACTGTTGTTTCATGTTGGAAAAACGGATGAACGGCGTGGATCTACAATTCATTCATAGACTTGGCCCCACTGTCACGGTGCCACACGCGGATTGCCTGCGAAAGCCTTTCCAGGCATCTGCTGCGCTCGGAATCTAGGTGGGGCCCATCGTGATAACTGTGAGAAATCTACACCGTCCAACCGTTTTGTGAGATCATTTTAGGCATTGTGACAAAAAAATGAACGAGATCCAAGACTCAAGTGGGCCGAAAACGTGACGATTAAACTTCAACAGTTGAAATATTCGTGGGGCCACAGAGCCACAGAAGTTTCGAATCAGGATAATATTTGTGTTTTGAGTTCATCTCATTAGGAATGACATTATGAACGGTATGGATAGTATATAAACATCACTGTGACCCCATAGATGTTTCAACGGTACGAATTTTCCTACCCACATTTTGCTTTAGTGCGGCCCACTTGAGTCTTGAATCCCGTTCATTTTTTGTCAGCAACATCTAAAATGATCTCATAAAATGTTTGGACGGCGTAGATTTCTCATAAACATCACGGTGAGCCCCACCTAAATTAAGAGAGTAGGAGATGTTTCGCAGGCAATCCGCGTCCCTTCGCTGGTTCCGGTCGACTCCGATTGCCTGCGGAAGCCTTTTGCAGGAATCTCCTGCGCAACGAATCTGGGTGGAGCCCACCGTAAGGTTTATGAGAAATCTACGCCGTCCAACCGTTTTTGAGATCATTTTAGGTGTTGCGACAAAAAATGAACGGAATCCAAAACTCAAGTGGGCCGCACTAAAGCAATAGGTGTGTAGGGAAATTCTTACCGTTGAAACCTCTATGGGTCCACAGTGATGTTTATATGCCATCCATACCGTTTATAATGTCATTCTTACTGAGATGAACTGAAAACACAATTATTATTCTGATTCGAAACTTCTGTGGCCCCACGAATATTTCAACTGTGGAAGTTCAATTGCAATGTTTTCGGCCCACTTAAGTCTTGGATCCCGTTAAATTTTGGTCGCAACGCCTAAAATGATCTCAAAAAACGGCTGGACGGCGTAGATTTCTCACAAACCTCATGGTGGGCCCCACCCAGATTTCTCACAAACCTCACAGCAATCCGCGCCCTTCCGGGTCCCAGTCAAGTCGCGTCACGTGTATACGACGGACGCAAATTGCATGTTCCTGTGGTAGGAAGATATGTGAGGCCCACAGAGATTCCTGTGACAAATCTATTCCGTCCATAAGCTTCTCAATATAACATTATGACAAAATTACGAAAATCAGGCAGATCCAAAACTCAAGTGGGCCACAATACATGAGATAGTGAGAACAAAAATGCCCTCCGTTGAAACCTTCTTGTACCTGACCATGATGTTCATATGCCATCCGAACCGTTCATAGGGTTATTGCCACTCAGATAAACTGTAGGCAAATATACCACAAAGTTTCAACGGTGGATGCTCAATCACTACTGATGTGGTAAGGCCTACCTGAGCTTTTGGGATTTGCCTGATTTTTTTATTCTTATCCTATTGTGATCTTGAGAAACTGATGGACGGAGTGGATTTATCATGGGAATTTCTGTGGCTCGGTCCGGGCACAGGGAATTCCCATCGCATGCAACTCGTCTAGTAGGGTTGCACCCGTAGAAATGAGACCGACCAAAATTCACGGCCATCCAAGCCGGGCCTGGGTTGGTCTCGCCACGGATTTTAAACTCTCAGGCCAGGCCTATGTAAAACTATAGTTTTTAAGCCCAAGCCCGGCCCATCGACACCCCTAACTATCATAGGGCCACCACGTTAACTCAAAGGTTCTTGGATGGTTGTCCATTATTTTTCGTATGTTCCACCTGATGAATGAATAAGCCTCATTGTGAGACTTTTCATTCGTGACCCCGATTGCACACTGATCATTGGTCGGTGCTCTATAGCCCCACCATGATATATGTGTTTTATCCACCCGTCCATCTTTAAAAAGGAAAAAAGAAGAAAAAAAATCCACTCAGCTCATTTCAGACATGAGCCCAAAAATAAGGTAGATCCAAATCTCAACTAACCACACCACAGCTCAAAAAATCCATTTAGCTTATTTCATGTCCCACCTGAAATGCTTGCTTGCCATCCAACCTGCTGAAGATTAAAATGAACATATCTATCAGAAGATTTTAATGGTATTTGTTCCATTGTAGTTAAATTATCACTTATCTAAAAGCTCAAGCTATTAGAGGATGATGTATCAAAATGTATATCAAGAGACTCTAACAACCTGGGCTGAGGTAGGTAAGTCTCTGCCTGGATTTAAACTATTTCAGCCAGGCTGTTGGTCCAGGCCTACTCAAAAATTCTGATTTTTAGGCCTGAGACTGGCAATTGACACCCGTGCGAAAAAAAACAGATCAGTCTGATCCAAAACTTTTGTGGCCCTAAGAAGTTTTTAATGGTGGGTATTCAATAAAACACTGCTCGTGTGATGTGGTCCACTTGAGATTTGGATCTCATTTTTGGGCTCACATCAAAATGGATGAACGCCATGGATGAAACAGTGGGGCCCACAAAGCACCAACCACTGCCCATTGGCTAGTGGCAGGGTCACTAGCCAATTCGCGTCCCCCATTCATGGCCACCTATCCCCTCCTTCCACTCTTCTTCCCCAGACGGAATATCACATAATGTTTCTAAACATCGGCGACTAAGCTATGTAGCAAATACAGGACGATCTTGTCCATCAAGTTTTGCATGCTAATGATTGGACGGTTTTGATCATCCGGATTTTTTTCAAGGCAGCCTATGAAGGAAACTGGACTGATGGACGGTCTAGATACGTGATGGGGATGCCAGAGAATCCACGTGCCTAATTAGGCGTATAAAAAGGATTCTAGGATTGATTGTGAATTACGATTTTCAGTTTGGACCATATGGATTCTTAGGTCAAGGATACCAACCGTCCATATTATGGGCCCCATAGTGGATGATCCGCCTGCAAATATCTCACATGCGAATATCATTTCTTTTGGTATTTTTACATATAAAGAAAAAGTTACAAAATAAAACACGTAAACGGTTCACATTCAACCGATAAAACGTCAGGCATTCTTTAGATATGATTTTCGAATAGGAGCGACTTTGTAATGCATGGGCCATCCGCAGAGAATCCCATCATATCAACGGCTTGGATCACTGAACTATTCGCCCATTTGTACAATATGAAAGCCCGAACTATTGTGTAAGTATCCTCCGCGCTGTAAATCGTAGAAATCGTTGGAATTTTAGGCAGGAAATCAAAAGGTTGTTATTACCGTATCAAGAACAACTTCACGACATCTCCATCCACAACAAATCAATGGTCTCGATTAACGATTGTTGGTCCTCATAAGTGGGCCATTGTCTAATTGATCTTGACCATTGATATGATTGGTTGCTCAATGGATGGAGGATGCCACAAATATCACCCGGCTGATGAATATCCTAGCCATCCATTAGTTTGCCTTTCTGAGCATCCATTTTGTGGGCCACACTTGTGTGGACTGGTGCGGACGCGGATTGGTACGTGACCCGTACACCGGTCAGCTAGTTGGTGGAAAAGCTCTTTGAGAGCCTTATCATCATGTATCTATTTTATCCACGCCGTCCATTCATTTTGCCAGCTTGATGAGTAAGAAGCAAATCTCAAGGTGACCAAACAACAAGAAACGGTGGAGATTGAATGCCTACAGTTGAAAACTTCCTGAGGATCACACAAGTTTTGAATCAAGCTGATGTTTGTGTTTTCCTTTCATCCAGGGCTATGCGACTTTATGATGGCAAATAAACAGTGCGGTGGGCCCCATCAAGTGCCGATCTCGATGTTCCCTACTGTACGCAGCGCGTACAGAAATTGAGCTTCGTGGGCCCGTCGTGTTGTGCGTGTGACATCCACTCCGTACATCAAGTAAGCCCCTTCATTTTAGACATTGTGGTCGAAATTCAGCATGATCGTCAACTGAGGTGGGCCACACCACATGGAAAATTGGAGAAGCACGTCAGCCTGAGGTTGTGTGTGGGCAGTACCATGGTGCGCAGATCTCATCCAATCCGTTCATCGGGTGTGCTCCACCATGATGAATAGATATATGAATTATAAGCCTTATCCATAACTTACGAGTGCCACATCACGTGAACTTAGAGGTTTTATGAATGATTTTACACTGATTTTTTCCATTCGACCATGAAAATAAACTGATGGACGGAGCGGATATCACACGTAGAGCACGGTGTGGCCCACAAACTGCTGCGTACAAGTGACTTTAAAAGATTGTCTCATGCACTTGCCAGGCTGGCACGTGACTCCGCGAGCGGAATGACAGGTAGACCGCTACCACAACGGAATCGCCTATAGCAATTGTTTCACTCAGCGCCTAAAATACGCAAACGTTGGGGTCCACCATGTTGTATATGTAAAATCCACTCCGTTCATCAGGTGAGAACCAATATTTCAACCATACATACAGAATATGATCTTGATTCAAAACTCACAATGGCCACACAAATAGGAAGAATGTAAAATTGCTCCCAAAACAGCTAAGTTCACAAGGTCTGGCCCGCCGGTATTTTTATCAACTCGTCCAGGTATATTACACCTGATTGACGGGTTTGGTTAAAGACACACAAAATGAACACCTGATTGACGGGTTTGATGAAAGATACACACTATGATGGCCCCACACAAAAACCTACGGTTGGCATCCCATCCCATCATTCCCTGTGGTGTGGCCCATATGAGTTGTGGATCCATCTGTTTTTTTTTCCAAAACCGTAGAACTGAGTATAGAACCTGATGGAAGGAGTGGATTCCACGTATAAAACATGGTGGGCCCCACAAGCTTGGGTGTTTCTCACCGTTAGTGAAAAAGGTGCTGCAGGATTCCGGTCATGGGCTCGAGCAAAAAATCTGGAATTGAAATATCGTTGACCTTGTTACTTCGCTGTTATTACAGATGACTCCAAGATCAACGGTATATAACACTGCCACGTAAGCAACAGAATTTTTAGCTTCTTAAATGAAAAAATATATATGGAAATTTAAAAAATACAAATATAGAAATAGGATTTTAGATTCTCGCCATCAAAACCCTACAAAATCCCACTCATTCTCTTCAATCTCTCTCATTATTTTCTTGAATTCTCCTCTTTTAGATGGCAATGAAGAAGCAGAGCAGGGGCCGTCAGAAGATCGAGATCAAGAGGATCCAGAACGAGGATGCTCGTCAGGTCTGCTTCTCGAAGCGTCGGTCAGGGCTCTTCAAGAAGGCGAGCGAGCTCTGCATTCTCTGCGGGGCTGAGATCGCCATCATCATCTTCTCCCAAGCTGGCAAGGCATTCTCATTCGGCCATCCGTCCATTGAATCTGTGGTCGATCGGTTCATCGCTCGCGATCATCCGTCCACTGCGCTCGTCTGCCGCGAGAATTTGCCACGTGGTGGGCCGTCGTTGAGTGATCTCAGCTTTCAGTACACGGAGCTGGCTTGTCAGGTGGAAGAGGAGAAGAGGAAGAAGGAGAAGCTCGATTGTGCGGCGAGGAATGGTCAGGGTCTGTTCTGGTGGGAGTCACCGATCGAGAAGATGAGATTGGATGAGCTGGAGCAATTTGGATCGTCGATGGAGGAGCTGAGGAAGGAGGTGGGTAAACGGGCGGATGAGATGTTGATGGAGGCGTCTTCTTCAACTGCGTTCTTGGCCGTGAATTCTGTTGGCGTGGTTGATCCTTTCATGCTCGAGGCTCCAACGGTCATCACTCGGAGTTTCGGTTTCGGCCGTGGGTTTTTCTGACGTGGATTTTGTTATTATTGTAGGAATGGAAATAAGAAAAATAAATACTTTTATGTTTGCACGTAATGGATGGGCCATCACTGAAATTGATGGAGGGTTGTCGTCAGATGTGAATTGAGGATGTTATTTATTATACACGGCTAGATTTCATTGTTACTATTCTATCAAGAAGATCTTAAATCATTATCATCCAAGGTGAGTCTCAAACGTACAAACGGTTGTGATTGCTGAACCATGGGTCCCATTTTTCAGCACCTAAAAAGTCGTGTACACAGTACAAAGATACGGGTGCGGATAGGCTGAGACCACGGATCAACCGAGGTGGGTGGGACCCGCTGACAGTGGGGCTCACCGTAATGTATGTGCCTTAAGTCCGCACCGTCCAACCATTTTGAAAGCTCATTTTAGAGCATGATCCCAAAAATGAAGCATGCCAAAATCTTAGGTGGACCACACCAAGGGAAAGAGGCGTGATTGAATCCTCACCATTAAAAACTCATGGAGTCCACCGGAATGTTTATTTGCCATCCACCCTGTTGATAAGGTCACAAGGAGTTATACGAAGATACCACACAAATATCATCTTGATCCAAAGCTTTTATGTCCAGAAGAAGCTTTTAATGTTCAATTACTACAGCTTTGATTTCAATTATCCCCATCATTTTTTGTGCCATACCCAAAATTAGTTCTCAACGCATATGAGGTGGGCCCACAGTCAGGGTCCCACGCACGATTGGGGATCCACCGAAGCCGCGCCCGGTAACAGCTTAGGGGGTGTTACCCTTATCATCTCGGCCCACCTTGATGAATGTGTTTCATATCAACGCCACCCAACCGTTTTTTAATATCATTTAAGAATGGACCACACCACTGAAAAAAGTGGTGAATGAACATTAAAAGCTTTTTGTAGGCTACACAAGTTTTCAATCAATTAAATATTAAGGATATGCTTACAGTGAGCCGTGGGAAGTTCCATAGCATGATGTATGTGTTGTATGAATCTGTATCCTTGCTCGGCCCAAGCTAATTGGTCCACGTCAACTTTGATTACATTTAATGCAGTAGTATTGTCCGTGCTAAGGTGGACCAATCAGCTTGGGTGCCAAACAGGGCTTCCTAGTTTGGTCCAAGTAAAGGACCCATACATTTGGAGAAATCATTTTAGTAAATGAGTCAAAGAATGAGAAGATCAAAATCTCATGTGGTCGCACCACATAAAACCGTTGGGATTGAATGCTTACTATTAAAAACTTCACGGGGCCACAGGAGTTACCGATCAATCTGATATTTGTGTTTTCCCTTATTCCATGTCTGTGTGTCTGTGTTAACTATGAATAGGATAGATCTAAAAAAAAATACATCTTGGTAGGCCTTAGGAAGGTTTCAACGGTGGGTGTCACTGTCTCCACCATTTTCTGTGTTAGGGTCCACTTGAGCTTTGGATCTGCCTCAGACTTTGCCTAGTGCCCTAAAATGATCTATACAAATGGATGGACAGGATGGATATGACACATACATCATGGTGGTCCCTGTAGAACTTGATGACGTCACTTCGAATTAGGCTACTCGCGCTGTCAATTGCTAATCCGCTCCCGCTGTTACCGGGGTAACAGCTGATTCCGCTCCCGCCCCAAAGATGCGGGCCAGCAATTGCATGATACGGGATTGCGCCGTACCCTGTCAGCAGGGGCTTTGTGGGCCCACCATGATGTATACACGCCATCCATTTATTTTAACGGATCATTTTTAAGGTGTGAGCCGAAAAGGAGCAGAACCCAGGCTTAAGTGGGGCATTCCTAATAAACGATGGCATCATGATCATCACCACTGCCTCTTGTGGTGTAAGCTAGCCCACTTGAGCCTGGGATCTGCCTCCTTTTCGGGCTCATGACTTAAACTAGTGTGTTAAAATGGATGGACGGTCTGGATAAAACACATACATCATTGATTGGTGGACTGGCAAAGGGTTGGACCTCTCACTGAACTTTTAATGGTGGGCGTTGGTATTGTGGGAATGAATAGTGTCCATTTTATACAGCATATGTGGGCTTTAAAAGGATATTTCAAGAATAAAAAGATATGATCATTCCTAGATTAAAAATTAAAGAGATGACATTTAAATTAATTTATTTAAGTGAAGCCTATGGCTCATTAATCTAGATAATTACTGTCTACAAGACACCACATTGGTGCATCATGCCCTGAAAAATGTAGTTGAACAAACAAATCCTAACCATTTAGAATGTCATTAATAGGTTTGTCAATAAGCCATCACGTGATTTGTCCAAACCTAGTTCTCGTACTATACCCTAGGTCCGAGCCAGTGGGTCAACTGGCCCAACTTGCTTTTGAGGCAGGTGCAGCCTAAGGTAGATGAGTAGTGGGTTAGGCTCGGCTAGAAATTTGTATTAGCAATTGGTGGTTTTACAAACAATATAAATTTACAGGAACTTGATTTTATACATTCAATAAAAATAAAAATTACACAAATTAAATGTTGTACCTTACACCATTGAACTACATGAAGCTTGGCGGTGACAAGTCATTGGTTGGATGATTTCAATGGTCAATATTTTCACCATACAACATCTCTAGCCTTATCAAATAATTGAGATCAATTGGATTTGATCTTCTCTCCCCTCAATTTGCCATGATGTGTGAACGGAGGTAGGTGTACTCCGCTTCAATGTTGAGTTGGACAGAGGAGTCAAGATCCTTGTAGATGACTTGAATCTAACCAATCAAAAGAGTATGACTTTTTATTACCTTCTATTAATTAGAAAATTCAATGTAATTGTGTAATTTCAAGAGTTTTTACTAAAAAGAATCTCCTTAAAATGGAAAAAGATACCTCCTTGAATAGGAAAAAGACATCCTTAGATCTTCAGGAGTCTGATCATGGGGCACGAATTAGGTGTTCCCTGGGGAACAACTTAATGGGTGTTACGCCTACCGTATGGCCCACATGAATGATATTTTGTATATCCATTCCATCCATCCGTTTCTAAAGCCTATTTTGGGATGAGGTTCCAACAATTATGCAGATCAAAATCTCAAGTGAACCATACCACAAAAAACAGTGTGATTGAGTGCCCCACCATTAAAATTTCCAAAGAGCATATCGTAAAGCTTTGGTAGTGTTTATTTGCAATCCAAGCTCTTTATAATGTGAATAAGGTCTTGATGAAAGGAAAATATAAAGATCAGATTGATTCAAAACTTTTGTGGCCCACAAAACATTTTAATTGTTATTCATCACTGTTTCTAGTGATATGGTCCACCTGAGATTTGAATCTTCTTAATGTTTTGGATCACATCCTAAAATTATATGAAAAAAAAGATGGACGGCTTTAATATATAGAAAATACATCAATATGGGCCCACACAGTTAGGGTAACACCTACTTCGCCCCCTTATCAAGTAGGCCATTTTTTTTTTTTTTTTGGGTAGTACACACCCCATGTCAGTGATGAGAGCGGATTAGGTGAGACACCGGCCGCCCTTACCATGGGGTTACCGTGGGGCCCACCCACTCTGCTCTCATTAGTAAGACCGACCCATTTTAGCCATCCAATTGAGAATGGATATCATGACCTCAACGTTGAAACGAGGTTATCTTCACTCACTCTACCACTTGAGCGATGGATCATGGCGTGTGTGTGTATCTCATGGAAGGAATAATAATATGAGAATAAAAAATAAAAAAATAAAACTCAAATATGATTTTTAATTCTTAATTATTCTAATTCTTTCTTGGATATTGAAGTAAACAAATTCTAATAAAAGTTATACTTGTTTACAATGACCAAGTCACCGGTTAAAATTGAACCATATGCGGGTAAGTTAGCGTGGCGTTGGGCTGAATGCTACTGACCCAACTGGCCCATATAGGATATAATTCGGTTGGGCTGGATGGTGGCTGCCCATAAACGTATCACTGATTGCTTTACATAGCTCTAGCGTCACGTTCCCTTCTTAAACTTGGGTTGGGTCATGGCACGTTGGTTGAGCCTGCCGAGCCACACCCATTTAGAATTAAATGGGCCAGGTCCAGTTATGCTGAGCTATGAAAATTTTTAAATGAGTTGAGTTGGGGTCTAGAATTATCGGCTCATCTAGTAAATGGGTCCGGTCTTAGGCTGAAACGAGCCAAGCCCGAACCCATTGCCACAGTTTAGAAGACCTAGCCCCCAGCCCAACAGGGGCCAATCAATGACAGCCCGACTCCTGGATCGGATCTGAAAGACGGGCCACCATAGATGGTTGTGATCTTCATTCCCGGGGTCTGTGAATCATGATCCATTAGCAAAAGTGGGCTCATAGATCAACTATCCAGACTCCTCATGGGCACCATTTAATCCTCCGGTCGAGATAGTAGCTTCAATCGGTGAGCTGCATTGACCCAAAAGATTAGTGGCTAGGATCTTCCAATCTTGGAACTTTTGGGCATGGCCCATCCATGGTAGGTCTTATCAGCCCAATCGTCTGGGGGGCATTTCAAGGGCCTGTGCATTGTATCTAGAACTGGCGCCACTGTTATGAGATCCAGACCATTGGATCATCCTAACAGTGTATGGATAGGATAGCGCAACTTGGCTGCGACCCCAGAACCCGCGATGTGGGTGAGACCCTGACCGTAGGGCCCACCTTGATGTATTCATTGTATATCCACGCCGTCCATGATGTATGAGTTTTATCCATACCGTCCATCCATTTTGCATATCTTTTTAGGGTATGAGCCCAAAAAATGAGGCAGTTCCAAGGCTAAAGTAGACCACACCACAGGAGGCAGTGATGATGGTGACACCTACCGTTGAAACCTTCCTAGGCCTATCCTGATGGTTAATTGCCATCCAACCTGTTCATAAGGTCACGTGGACCTGGATGAAGGGAAAACACAAATATTAGCTTGATCCGTGCCCTAGTGTGGTCCACTTGAGCTTTGGAATTGCTTATTTTTGAGCTTGTATCTAAAATGATATGGAAAGATGGACGGTGTGGATAAAACTCATACATCACGGTGGTCCTCAGTGTCCCAATCCGTGTCCGAATAGATCAGGCAACATGATGATCCTCACCCTCCATTCAATCGTTGCAAATAGACGGCTGGGGAAAAGAATAAAAGGCACAAAGATTGGATGGCTAAGATCTTTCAATACGAGAGATTTTTAGCTCAGAAACCCTAACTAGGGCTTTTCTTTTCGCTGGCCAAAGGACTTCCTCTCTTCCCCCTGTGAACTCTAGGGTTTCTCTCTCTCTCTCTCTCTCTCTCATCATGGCGGAACAGGTTAGATCTTTCGTCCCTTCCTCTCCTTTACGTTTTTCTCTTTGTAAGATTTCCGATTTCTGTAGAAATGCTTGTAAAAGAAAGATTTTTTTTTAAATTTTTTTCCTTGGAAATGTGCAGACGGAGAAGGCGTTCTTAAAGCAGCCGAAGGTTTTTCTAAGGTAATTAAAAAGAAATCACTTTCTCATCTCTCTCTCTCTCTCTCTTATATCGAGATTTTCCCCTGTAATTTCCTGTTTCTGGTTTCTTTTTTGAATTTTGGTGTGTGGTGGCAGCTCGAAGAAAACAGGGAAGGGGAAGAGGCCTGGGAAGGGTGGAAACCGTTACTGGAAGAGCATCGGATTGGGATTCAAGACTCCCAGGGACGCTATCGAAGGTTTTCATCGATCCTTCATTCCACCTCTTTTCTTTGTCTATATCATATACTGCTAATACTGAATTTGTCTATAGATGCATTGCTTCAATCCATATACGTAGTTTGTACAAGTGGGACCCATTGTTTAGATCATCTAGGCTGTTGATCTGATATGCTGGACTGTGGATCGAGCTTGGTGGTTCATTTCTTGTTTACCATGTCTTTGCAATTTTTGTGCTGATGGAAAGGTTAAGGTTGAACCAATCGAGGAGATTTTTTGAACATTGTTCATCCCTGCTGGGGGGGCATCAGATCAATGGCTTGGATTAACTAACTATGGGCCTCACATTCACAAACTTGGTGCACGACACTACAACAGGGAAGTTCCCTGTTCGTCCCAAACAGGGATCTTGGCCTCTAAACAGAGATGCATCTTTTTTTTCGTTTTTTTGTTCTTTTTTGTGGCAGTTTTTCTATCCAGCTGTGTAGTTTGCTCATCCTTCAAGCACTCAAGAACTATACATGTCTCATAAATGTGTAAAATCCATACTGTTCTTCTATTGGACCAAGCAATGGAGCGGTCATAAAAATGCACCCTTAAAATAATCTTAGCTTCCTTAGGTTGGGTATGTCTCATAACGGTGTAGTTCAACTGATGAAAGGTCCAAATCTTACACATGTGAACAAATGTTGTATGCTTGATAACCAATGGTGTTAAACGACATGATGATGTGTTCGTTAGGTGTGTACATGTACAAATTGAAAATCAAGTTGATAAATATGCAATTCGTGTCATCCAAACAGCTATTGCATTGATATCATTGATGAGGCATTCTGCAGTTCCTATATTCTGTCTCTAAGCTGAACTATCCTTCCTGGTAAAAGTCCAAGAAAGAAAAAAGAACAAAAACAAAAAGGAAAAAAAGAAAAGAAAAGAAGAAGGAAGGAGGATCCATTCCCTGTCCAAACATGGCCCACTTCTGAGCAGCACCATATTTAAATCCTTGTAGTAAGATGTTGGCCCATCGTGTTTCAACCCTTGTAACAAGGTGAGCAGTGTAGGTTTGCATTCTATGACATGAAACATGATTCTTTTTCTTATGCACTACTTTTTGTTTTTGTTTTCAGGGACATATATTGATAAGAAATGTCCCTTTACTGGTACCGTTTCCATCAGGGGCCGTATCCTAGCTGGGACCTGCCATAGTGCCAAGATGATGAGAACCATCATTGTTCGACGGAACTACCTTCACTATGTGAAGAAATATCAGAGGCAAGCAAGAGATAAATCAAACTCCTCCCCTTATTTCTAAGATAATGGATTCTAACATATGTTGTCTCATATCTGACTGATTCAGATATGAAAAGCGGCACTCGAACATTCCAGCGCATATATCTCCATGCTTCCGAGTTAAGGAGGGGGATCATGTTATCATCGGCCAGTGTAGGCAAGTCTTCTTGACCAAATGCATACTTGCGTTTTCCTTGTACTCTTCATGTGTTGACAAATTCCGGTGATTGAGATCATTGATTTGATGGGCCTCACTGTTGGATGTGCCCCAAAAATCTCCCATATTGGGAAGATCTGCAAATGGACGATGGAGAAAATGCAATGGTTGGGAAAATTACCAAAGATCAAATGGCTAGGATCTTCCATATCTGAGAGATTTTTGGGGCGCCCCTATCTGGGTCACTAGTATGATAGGCCTACATGTAGGCTTTTTGCCAAGACTTGGGACCCTATGATTCGTCGAAAGATCATTCTCACTGACATATACTTGCATCCTATCCTGTGCATGCCATGCAAGCTCATTTGAAGTTGACGTGACCCCATATCCATGCATATGTTTCAGGCCCTTGTCCAAGACGGTGAGATTCAATGTGTTGAAAGTCATTCCAGCAGGTTCTTCAGGCGGTGGCGGTAAGAAGGCTTTCGCCGCAATATAAGCCCACCTTTCGTTTTAATTCAGTTAGATACCATGGACTTTTTCTTTGTTTGGAGTTGTAGGCCAAGCATTTAGAATTTTGGTCTGCTGATTGGCCATGAGAACTGTGGTGATATTATCTTATAGGCTTCTTTTTGGGACTATTTTTTTTCTCCTAATGATTATATGATGCTAGAGTTATGGACCGCACATGCAAGCTGCTGATATTGTCCTCTCTTGTTTTGGTTTTGGGCACATTCAAGTGATCCAATCTATAGTTTCTTTGGGATTTGGCTGTCGTAAATTTTGTTTTAATGGCTGTGATTGGTAAGATGGGAGTGGACCATGCCCTTCAGTTTGGGAATAACCTTGCATTTGCTTTATAAAAAATATAGCAATTAGGTTTCCCCTATGTATAAAGGGTTGTTATACTTTTTAAACCATCCAGTTTCCACAGACATGGCCCACCCACACACTGGACCAAGTTTATTTTGGGCAACGTTGGGACCCATAAGATGAATGACATGGACATCGGAGATCTCTCAATTACCATCACATTTCACTCCAATTTGTGCTTTTCTTTTTGTTTTTTTTACAGCAAGAGAATTTATTTCATATCATGGCAGACTGGCTCCTTGCATTCTTAGGGCGTGTTTGGTGCATGGTATTAGGAGGTATTAGATGGGATGGAATTCAAAAAAATGAAATAATTACTATATGTCAGGGATTGTGGTGGGATAGATGGAGCAATACCGAATCCAATGCCGTGTTTGGAATGCAATCCATTCTCATCTATATCCATTGATCCAAACCAACGCCTGTTTGGATTGCACCGAAATAGGAAGATCCAAACCAACGCCTCTTTGAATTTGAGGTTGCCACTTGGCACACCGACTTCTTTGGTGTGTTGACGTCACTAAGGCCCCACCATGATGCATGTGTTATATCCACACCGTCCATTCATTTTAAGAGATCATTTTAAAGCATGGTAAAAAAATTAAGACAGATATGAAGCTCAAGTGGACCATACCATATAAAACAAAAGGGATTGAACATGTACCATTGAAAACTTCTCAGGGACCAAAGAAGTTTTGGATAATTTGATTTTTTTTAATTTTTTTTCCCTTCATCCATGTCTGTATGGCCTTATGAACAAGATGGATGATAAGTAAAAACTGTGGTGGGCCTTAGGATGGTTTCAACGGTGGAAATCATTGTCCATACTACTTTCTGTGGTGTGGACCACTTGAGCATTGGATCGTTGACAGTTTTTGTTGTCGTGACATAAAGTGATCTCGCCAAATGGATGCACAGTGTGGATATCACACATACACTATATTGGGGCCCACAAACATTTAGTTGAGATCAACGTACCACCGAGGCAAACCGCCCAATCTCTTTCCTAAAGGGTCTCTTTGGAATCCCACTTTGGTCCCTCGCTGGATACGACAGTGGATTCACCAAATCCCTCTCCAAACCAATAAGTACGAGCGTGGTTTCCAAAGCCCAAAATCATCGTCACATATTAGCTTCGCCAAACACGATTGATAATCTCATGCGAAAGAACGTGAATGACTATCCCATCTAATACCTCTTAATACCATGCACCAAACATGCCCTTACGCATATATCGACAATGTGCAGCATGCCATGAATTTACTAAAATCCTGACTCTCCAAATGGTATTTACTATGTAAATTTATTCAATCCTAATATTCAAGCAGTGGGTTAGCCAGTCCAATGTATAAATATTCATCCATAGAATGGTTTCAGTCGCTCAATTCATCTCTTTTTTGGGTTTCTTCATCTACAGAAGCTAGTTGAATGCTTTGGGTTGTAACATGCACCACATGGACACGGTGGTTCATTAAACCATTTGAATATTGGGTCTTGCTCAGATGTGTGGCCCAATGAGCCCAAGAACCATAATGATTTGGTTGTCTATCTGTTGAATTTATCTGATGCTTCCTTTTTTATTTTTCATTTTAACCGTCTCAAGTTGAGGTAATTCTCCCTCTACAGCATGGCCCACTATTTGAATGCTTTGGGTCGGATGTTGTGTAGCCCAAGAATGGCAACCATTTGATCAACGGACGTTTATTCATTGAATCTGTCAGCAGTCATTCAATCCACTTCATTCTTTGCTATTGTCCATCTGCAGCAGGGCCTGAATGGTTTGGGTTGATGTGCTATGAGTCACATGTACAGAGGGTCGTTCATGGGTACAGAATCATGGTTCTTAAGGAGTATAACCAATTGATCAGTGGACATCATCTATCTATCGAGTCCATCAGCTGCATTTTTTTTTCTTTCCATTTTAACCGTCCATTTGATGGTGAGCAATGGGAGCTGGGATGGCCAAACATCCAAGTTTTTAGATGATGGCCCATCTATAATGGAGCGTGCGATCAGGAGTGGGAAGTCCAGTAGCAGCATGGCCCACCTGCAAGCATCAAATCAATTACCCTAAAACAAGCCAATGCATCTTGCGCCCTTAATGCATGTGCTGGCACTGCTGTGTACTAAAAATCAGCCAGATAAAGAGTCCTTAAGCAGGCTATCCATGAACAATTAATTTGTACCCTTGGTCATCATTTTTCTGCACGGTGCATTTCAGGGACCATCCTATAAATGGCACGTACCTCAAACATGTGGCATGTTTTAGCACGCATGAGCATTTGTGATGCACCCAAAGATTGTGTATTGGATGAGAGCTTCGGACGCTAATCCTCTATTGTAGGATTGAAGAAGTGAATTTCAGCAGCCATGCCATCATGCATGGACAAGTGCCAAAAAATTCAAACTACCCATTAAAATTTATCTGCTCTTAAATTTGGCCAATCTAATCAAGGGACATGAAGATATGCAAATGCGTGGATTAGATATTTGAGATACGTGGATTGGCAATCCCTTGGTTTCAGAAGAATACTCCAGTTGTGTTTGCCTGTTTGGCACCTTGGATTCAGAATCAGCTTTGATAAAAAAAATAGTTGTATATTGAAATGATAAAAAAATAGTTGTGTATTGAAATTAAGTAGTATAGTTATAGGAGTTGAATTTAATTACTAAATCAACTTTAATATTTCTAATTAGCTTACATATGTGATGTTTGACATGATGATTATAATAAGTTTATTGAAATATATACTTTGACAAAAAAATGATGAAATTTCAAACCTTGAATGGGCCACAAGCATTACATGACTAATGTTTGGATTGCTTGGATTATTGTATTGATGTAATTTTAATAATGCAGTTGATAATTTGATTGTTTTAGGATATCATTAATGGGCTACGGTTGCAATGAATTAGTAGCCTAGCAACAACACGTATGTTACACGTGAAACTCTCCTATCCTTAAAAATGAGGGGAAAAAAAAAGAGGATTGGTAATCCACGAAAAAGGGAGAGATCATCAAAACTCAATAAAAGTGAGGATTACCCTTCAATCCATATTGTCAAAATGACCATTGGATTGATAATACAATCCAACCCCCCACCATCCATGGTGCCAAATGACCCTAGTATTTCTGCAAAGAAACTATGGCTTTATGGCTGTCTAAAATAAACAAGGGTTGCTGATGAGAAATGGGAGCACCTTTTATGAAAGATTTGTATCAAATGTTGGTAGCCCGGCCAAGGTGAGAAATTGAAGCAGTTTTAAGAAATGCATCACATTTGTTAAAAGTGCCACATGTGCAGATCATTACACATTCAAGGGCTCCACATATGCTATTTAAGGCATCATAAATCTTCAAGCACCTTATATTCAACACTATCTTAACATTTGTTGTGCCTACTGTTGGGAGAAGAGATCCCTTCTTGACTGCACATGTAACTAATATTGATCAAAAGAAAAAAGAGAATATACAAACCATGACAAATTTACATTGTTCCCTTTTTTTATACATCCATGGATTGACACAGATCCACCATACTCAAAGTAAAAATAGAAAAAGAAAAAAGCAGCAACTTTCAAGATAGTGTTGGATCTCTTACTCTCGTCGCAGTAAAATATATATTACCTCAAATGTACTTAGGCTTATATAACAACTTCATATAAAATTACAAAATTATCCTTTCAATTAGGGGCTATGCCACTGGACCCTAAGTAAGTGGGCGCTGCCTCTGCACCCTCAATGAGCTTAGCATGGAGCTCAACTTGTGTAAGTGATGGCTGGATGAATAATACATCTCTAATAATCAAACTCTACATATCCTAACACTAAGTAAGGTCTAGTTGAACTTGGCTGAACCTACTCCTCGATCGAACCTAAATTCCAAACCAAGGTTCCCAACCCAAATCCAAATCCAAGCCAAATTCTTTTATGCTCAACCTTGAATTGACCCAACAGATCCTGTCTCAAATGCATTTGATTACTTCCAACCCAACCGAACTGCGCCTAAATGTGCTCAACCGGTGTCTAACTGAATTTCAAATCAAATTCAAAATTTCCAACAGTAACCCAACCCAAGGACAGCGACAACCCATCCCTACATATGGGCAGATTGTGTATTGACTATTGAGTAAACTCTACGGGCCCACTGTGAAATATGTGTCTTATCGACGCCATCCATCTATTTTTCTAAATCATTTTAGGGCATGAGCCTAAAATTGAAGCATATAAAAAGCTTTAAGTGGACCACACCACAGGAAACAATTGGAATTGAATGCCTCCTGTTGAAAACTTACTGGGGGCCACGGAAGTTTTCGATCACACCGATATTTGTGTTTTCCCTCATCCATGTCTACGTGACTATATGAATAAGTTGGATGGCAAATAAACATCATTGTGGGCCCTAGTAAGGGTTCAACGGTGTACGCCATTATCCCCACTGTTTCCTGTGGTGTGGTCCACTTGAGCTTTGGATATCTTTCAAGGCTCATGCCATAACACGATCTGGCAAAACGAATGGACGGCGTGGATAAGACACATACATCACGTGTGGGCCCCACAGAGTTTAAATATATACATGTCTGTTTCAAAAAAAAATACTGGAATGAAGAAGTTGCAATTGTAAATAACGAGCTATCTAATGTGAATTTGTTAAAAAATCACTTATTTTTGAGTAATTTTCCCTATAATAGCTTCTCGAAACACCTTCTTACTACTGTGAATCCATTTCAAGGGTAAGAGAGAAGTAAGAGAGGTGATGGCGATGGCGAGATCGGTCCTTCAGTCCGCTCTTCGGAAGGTCTTACGGAGCGGTCCTTCCAAGAAGAACTTCTCTTCCTCAGCTCACCACAACGATGAATGTAAAACAAACCCTACTTCCTCTCTTCCCTTTTTTTTTATTTGCTTTCTGTCGATTGTAAATTTATCTATTTGTTTGAAATTCCATTTATCATCTCCTTATTTTTTCTACTTTCTTTTTCGAAAATTTCCTAAAACGGTAGAATTATTTTTCACGCGAAAGATTCGATTTTTCTTCTTGCAGGATCGTTGATCTTTGTTGGGTCTCTTCGGTTTTTGTTTGATCAGAGAGATAAGAGCTTTAGTTTTCTGATTTGCGTTTTGTTTTTTTTATTTTATTTTTTTTTGTTTTTCATTTCGGGGTCGTTTGGAAGGTGGTAAATCTACTTGTGTTTGGATGCTCTAATTTGCTAGTGAATCATTTACGATTCTTGTAAATGATGAGATGGCAAGGGCTATATTTTAAATGATGAGATGGCTAGTAAATCATTTACTACTTGTAAATCATTTTAATTTACTAGTAAATGATGAGATGGCAAGGGCTCTATTTTAAATGATGAGATGGCAAGGACTCTAGTTTTAATGATGAGATGGCATAAAGCAGATTTCATTTACCATTTACTAGTAAATCATTTACAACTTCAAGCCAAACAGACAGGCTGTAAATCATTTACAGCCTTTAAGTGATTTACTAGTAAATCATTTACAACGTAAACCATTTACGACCATCCAAATGACCCCTTTTATCTTTTATTGTTGCTTCGGTAATCTAGACCGCTGGTCTGTTGCAGCCCATGGTGGATGGAGCATTCTCAAAAAATCTCCTTGACAGGACAATCGTAACCTTCCAGTTTGTGGGGTTCAAATTGATGGTTAAAAAGAGAACTACAGAAATATTTCACATTTAACTAAAGATGTCCTAATATTTTGATATGTGCAAATTTCTTTAGCTGGCCTATGATTTCACATGAGCTGAAACTAGAATGAAAGTGGGTTCTCTTTGAGGGGAACCTGACCCTCCAACCTCTCTTGGAGTGAAGAGAACAACTCAAATCTGTGAAGAGAACAACTCAAAGCTGCTTTTCTCATTCAATATCACAACCTAAATGTACGAGGATTCAACTGATTACTACAGACATGTTCAATCTTCTCCATGAAAAGAAAACTGACACAGACATGTGGACTCTTCTCCATAAAAGAAACCTAACCTCCCTAATTTCAGAGCAAATGTTTCTTGACTTATTAACTTATTCAAACATCAAATGGTCACAAGGATTAACATCTACGTAACAACCCTTCCAAGTACGAACCTTGTCTTCAAGGTTGAATTTCGGAAACTGCTCATTGATGGCTCTGTAGCTTTCCCGAGTTGGTTCTTGTCTTCAGGTGGAAAGTCTCGCCACTGATCAACAGCTCGGTTACAGCTCTGTTAGTCTTCTTGATCATATGATGATCTAGAACCCTGGCTTTTGGTAATGGAGTTTTTGAGCGGCAAAGTAGATTGGGTTGTCTGTAACTGGACAACTGGTCATATCCTCCGTTTGAGATGAGACACATGGAAGACCGGGTGAACCGTGGACTCCTCAGGCAAGTCCATTTTATAAGCAATCTGACCAATCCACTGCAGAATTTGGTAGGGACTATGGTACCTTGATGATAGTTTCATGGAACAGCATTGAGCGACGGTGCTTTAGCGATAAAGCTGTAGCTTGAGAGTTGAGATAGACCGAATCCCCTTGCGATTTATTCGATGAATATCAACAAGTTTCTATATCCGATCCTGTGCTCTGATGAGATTATCCTTGAGGATCTGTAGGGCAACATCCCTTTGCTGTAATTCGGCTTCCACAGCCTGCACCTTACTTGTACTTAGTACGTAACTCAAGATCGAAAGAGGAGGAACTCCATAGACAACCTCAAAAGGGGTCATCTTTGTTGCTTAGTGGGTTGTGTTATATGACCACTCAGCCCAGGGAAGTCAACGTGTCCACTCCTTGGGCTTGTGGCTACAAAAGCAAGTAAATAACCCTCAAGGCACCTGTTTAGAACTTACGACTGGAAATCGGTCTTGATACATGCAAATTTTTTTCGTTGTCCTATGATTGTACATGAGTGGAAACAAGAATGAAAGTGGGTTCTCTTCAAGGGCAAATAAACCCTCTAACTTCTCTTGGAGTGAAGAGAACAACTTAAATCTGCCTTTCTCATTTAATATCAGAACCTAAATAATTGAGGATTCAACTGACTACTACAGACATGTGGACTTTTCTCCATGAAAAGAAAACTAACACAGACATGTGGACTCTTCTCCATAAAAGAAAACTACCTCCCTATTTTAGAGCAAATGTTGCTTGACTTATTGACTTACTTAAACATCAATGGTCAGAAGGATTGACATGTATGTAACATATCAGTGGTAGGATCTTCCAATTTGGGACATTTTAGGGCATGCCATGGTGGGGCACAAAGGGGTGACCCAACCCTGACAATAGAAGGATGTGAATGTGAATTTGGACCTGTTGGAGTTGGGTGTGGAACTGAAAGTTTGTGCCGATTAGTAAATGGGTCGGCTGGGTCCTACGCCTCACTAAATGGGTTGGATCCTAGACTTATCAAAATCAATCCAAACTGATTCACCCCAGATGGATTTCTAGGCATCTCATGTTTAGAGATAGGAGTTTTAATGTTTTATGCATGCACGAGTCTATTGATTTACAATATACTTGGTTGCGCTGTTTGGTTGCCGCTTGGAAACTGATTTCATCTCATTTTGGGTTGCATTAATTATGTATTAGAGATCATAGTTTTATAAATTATTGGTTATCGAGATTACTTTTAATTCTTAACCAAATTTCCTGTACGAGATGAACTCACTTGTAAGTGGTAACCAAGCAGGTCCTTAAGACTGTTTATTCTTCATGGGTGATTTTTTTATTTTATTTATTTTTTATTTTTTGAATCCTTGCCATATTAGGATATCAAAGAGAACTTATACATGGATTTTTGGTTAAATTCTTATGCACTTTTATCTAAGATGGAATAATAGCATGTGCTATTGGAACTTATTTGTTTTATGTCTAGATGCAACCAGTACATCTGGGGCATTGTTTTGTGAAAAGTCCACTCTCCAACCCATGCTAGACGTTCCTCAAATGCAACACATTAGATAAATTAGTTGTGTTTGTATCCTTTTATAGAAACCCAATCCATTAAATTAATGGGTTGGCTTATTTTGACTCAGGCTTGACCTATATTGATGTGGCATATTAATGGGCTAGGTGGAAGTTGTATTAGGAGTAAAAGGTTGATGTAATGAAGGTTGAGTTGGTGATAGACTCTTTGTATAAATGGGGTGACGAGCATCTTTGGAGCATTGGAGAAATATCTATCATATTTTCTTTGTAGTGGAAACTCATTTTTTCAACTTTTTTGAGATGCAGTTTCATCTCACTTCCTAGTTCTCTCTTTCCTTTTTCTTGTTCTGTCCATCATAGACCTAACCTAGATATTCATGGGTTGGGTCTAGGTGTAAATGTAGACCTGATATTATATGGGTTGCATACGGAATTCTATCAATCTGACTTGCACCTCTAACTGATCAAAGGTCATGATTACCAAACCATGGTCCCCACTTTTCATAATTTCATTTTTCAACTTTCCCACTGAAGAATTTGATTTGATTTACTCATATTGAATTGCATCATTTTCTTGGGTAAATCAGATTTTCTCCTCATTGCCATTTCATTTACAGAAACTTGCATTTCCAGTTGGAGTTTCATTCCTTTATATTTTGCATCCTTAAAATTTTCTGGTAATTAATCATTATGCTTTTACCTTACAAAATTGCATGGTCTTTCTTGTGAAAATTAGATTATGTGTGTGTACGCCCGCGTGATTTTGTTTGGTTGGTTGGGTATGCCAATTTGCAGAAAGCTTCATTTTGAATTAGAGTTGGGTTTTCCCATCCTTCAATTTGTTATTTTGAAAAGTTTTTGCAACCATGTAGAAATTTGATTCTGTGAAAAAAACCTGATTCTTTTCTTGTTGGATGTTCTATTGTTTCTTCACCATGGTTTTCTTTAGCTTGCAGTGACTTCGATTTCAAAATAGGATCAGGGCCTTTGCCCCTTGTCCTATGAGTGTGTGTACCATCTGGGGTTTGATTTTTCCTTCATTTATATTATCTCATGATTGATTCAGTTACAACGTCTTTCTTTTGCAACCCAATGACCCAAGTGAAGATAATTGATGTATTAGTGTTTTTCCATCAGATGAAATGGCTAAATGGGAAAAGATAACGTATTTGGGCATCACAACCTGCACTGTTCTCGCGATTTACAACCTGTCAAAGGGCCATCCCCACCATGAAGACCCCCCTGTATGTTTTTTGTTTTCTTATTTTATTGATTGGCTTCGTTTGCATGTGCGTCAGCGTGGAATTTGTTTCCATTTCTTTTGTAGCCTTGCAAGTTAGAAACTGAAGCTTGGACTGTCTGTTTTCTTTCTTTTCCATCATGAAAATGACACCATAATTCTATCTAATTTTCTCTTATATATTTTCTTTTATTATCTGTGTTTGCAGCCATACCCATATTTGCACATTCGCAACAAGGAATTTCCATGGGGTATGCTCTCTTTCTCTTTCTGAAGTAGTGAGTTTGTTCAATATTATTGAGTGCTGGATGTTACATTAGCGTCAGTTTGTGGATGTCTGTGTCTAATGAAGTACTATCAATTTTTTTTTTCATGGGTTCCAACCCATGCATCAGTGGTAGACTGGGTGCATTTCAATATTGACATCATAGGTTCGAGCCCATGTTACCATTCTTTTTTTTTTTTTTTTGGGGGGGGGGGGGTGTTCTGTTTTGCATGAGTATTGTAGAAATTCTCCTTTCAAATTTTGAATCCTATTTGTTTTATTTTTGTTGATTGAACATTCTTCTGTTTGATTGTTTTTCTCTCCATTGTCCCCTTCCCTTGTCTTCAATGAGTGTTGAATAGCAGTATTTATAGAGTTTGAGAGCTAGGAAGGTGCTTGACTAGTTTCAAGCATCCAGGAGAAGGGCTTCAACTACCAAGCCTGCATAACACCATAAGCTCTTTCCTGAGGTTATTTCCTGCCTGCAACCCCCCCTCCCCCAAAAAAATAAAAATAAATAAATGGGTTTGAAGGATAACACATGCTTTGCGCTTAGTATAGATATTATTACAAGCTATCTGCTTTTTTACTTATATTATTACAAGCTATCTGCTTTTTTACTTACACCACGGCTTCAGTATTTTGGCCACGACTTTCCCATTTCCGATAAGAGTACTTTTGAAGAAGAAGAAAAATATATCAAATACCGGGGATGCTTCGTTTACTAAGGATGAGATCATGAGTACAAGCCGCGGGTTGTGTTGCTTGTTTTTGAGTTAGTTTATTGTCTGCAAGTCAAAACTTTGTGCTTGTCTTATTAAAGCTGCTTACATCCTGTTGACTCCTTTTTCCTATCCTATTGACTCTTTTTTCCTTTCCAGCTTACTGGAAGCTTCTATTCATATCATCCCATGATGCGGCTGCATTGTACGCTAGTGGGCCATCCTCCTAGCATTGGAGGGCTTGCCCCTCTTTTATGCATCACATGCATCGTTACTAAAATTGCACGTCTTCTGGCATGCTAAGCAATTAACGGCATCGATTACTCATCGAAGCCACCTTCGGTAGCAGTGACGGCTCTAGCGACACGAACGATTCATATTGAATTGTTACATTAGCTTATTCTACTTCACTGCTAGATGACCCAAATAGAACTCAACTAATTCCATTAGTCGGATCTGATCGTGCCGATGCCTTAAAAGTTTGTCACATGAAAGTAAGTAATTTACAATGTTCTATTGTTACGAGTGGTATTTGTTTGTTTTGGGTGTTAATCTGGACAGATTAATCAATCAAGTAGTCCTAGAACATGAGCCATCTGGGCTTACTGAACACGACGCCTTTTGGTGTGCCACTCATATTCACTCTATTCCATGTGATACTTTGGGTGTGTTTGGAAGCTTCCCTCCTTGCAGAGAATGGGATGTGTTCTGCTAAAATAAAAAAAGCCTGTTCTCATCTGATTTGCTATTTGGAGTGGAAAAAACAGGAAAACACGACCTGAACTAATGTGGTTCCTGTTTCCCTAGCCAACTCCAAATGCAAGTCGTATTGGTTCTGCAGACTGATTTCTATGGACTTCAAAGTGGGCCCTTAGTCCGCGTTCTTCATTCCAACTGCCCTTGTAGCAAAACTCGAAATAGTTGCGACAAAGTTGAGGAGATGATACGCATTGTTGTTGTTTCTGCATCTTATGGGTCGTAAAAGAGTTGGTACAGCTTTGTTGAATGAAGATGCAAATAAAGAGAGGCGGCTTTTGATTGATTGTTCTTTCAATCTGATATTCTAACTTGCTGTTCTTGTTTTCCTCTCTTTCAGGTCCTGATGGCCTTTTTGAGAAGAAACACGAGGGCCATTGATTGGTGTTTCACAGAATATTCACGTTGTATATTCAATACATCTCTCGGACTTCTAAAATTTGCAGTTGCAAGTTGTTTTCTGTATGTAAATTGTTCTTCTGTATAAATGCTTTTCGAACCAATCTGTTTGGTATAAAAAAAAAAAACCGGTTTGTTGAAAAGAAATGGTATTTCTTTGGATCTCAGTGTTTGCCAACTTGGATGACTGGGTAGTTTGGATTGGAAGGTGTGGGAATGGGAAGGAGGAAGATTGGAAGAGTAGTGGTTGGGAAGGAGAAGATTGGAAGAGTGATGGTTGATCTGATAATGGTTTTGAATTCTTATTAATTTGAGTAGTTTTCACGGACTCAGGTTTTAATGCCAAACACCCAAGTTTTTAAAAATTTGGCTTTCGGGGTCCAAACGTGAAAAACGGAATTGGAGATGGCAGGATCTAATTTATTAAAAAAAATCATGGAAAAATCCCCCACTTATTGTCGGTTGCCCAAATGGTTTCTCATTGGAAAAAGGGATTTGTTCAGGTTGAAGGAATGAAAGATAAAAATGAGTGGGTAAAAAATATAAGGGCCTGTTTGGATGTAACTCCCACAAAAGAGGATTTCCTAAAAAATTTCAGACTAGTTGGTTTTTGACGAGTGGGCTTTTTCGATTTTTGGACTTTTTAGCATTTTTAGCATTTATTTTGTTTAGCGTAGGATAAAATGATGGTTTGCATCCAAACACAAACAAAATGCTGTTTTGGCGTCTGGTTTGCATACAAACACAAATAAACTGGGGTTTGGCTTAAATGGTGTTTTGGCCTCGAACACCTCCTAAAAGAGTTGTAAATTGCGGAGCAAAAATAAAATAGGAGAATGCAGACATGAAATGGAATCCTTAATGACTGTGGGTACATTTGTTGGGAAGCGTCGGTCAGGCAGGGGCCCTGTGGGGCCCACTGTGTTGTATGGGTTTTTATCTACACTGTTCATCCATTTTTTTAAGATCATTTTAGGGTACGAGCCCATTAATATCTTCTTGAAGGCATTAGAAGTTTTGGATCAAGCTGACATTTGTGTTTTCCCTTCATCATCCAGGTTTATGTGAACTTACGAATAGATTTGATGGCAAATAAACATCACGGTGGGCCGTGAGGAAGGTTTCAACTGTTGGTGTCATTGTCGCCTATGCTTCTTGTAGTGTGGTCCACTTGAGCCTTGGATCTGCTTGTTGGCTCGTACCTTATAAGACCCATACATTATGGTGGGCCCCACAGCCCCTGGGGCAGGACTCAGTCAGCCTCCCATTTGTTGGAATATTGGAACTGCCATTAGCGACATTGCTACTGGACGGGGCTCGGTGTGCTCCACAATGATGTATGTGTTTCATCCACACCGTCCATTCATTTTGGATCATTATTTTAGGTAACTGAGAGAAAAAATGAGGCAGATCAAAATCTCAAGTCGACCACACCACAGGAAAACAGAGGTGATTGAATGGCCACCATTAAAAACTTCCTAGGGCCCACTGTAATGTTTATTTGCCACCCAACCTGATGACTAGGTCACAAAGACCTGGATGAAGGGGAAACACATATCAGCTTGATCCAAAACTATTGTGGTCCCCAGGAAGTTTTTAATGGTGGGCGTTCAGTCACCACTTTCCTGTGGTGTGGTCCACCTGAGATCGATGGACGGCCTGGATTAAACACATGCATCATGGTGGGGCCAACAGTGCACCGTCTGGCACCATCAGTAGGCCATCCGCGCCCCATTTGTTTACCGAGCATGTCTCCAAAATTAATAATCATGCAATCCTAGCCATCCAATTTATATTTGGCAAATGAACGGTTAAAATTAAAATAGGTAGAGCATCCAAATTCCGAGGCCCAACTCAAATGATCACATTCATATTCCGAGTGCAATTTGTGGGCCATGGTCCATCCACAATTGCGTCAGCAGTTTGGATGGCCCGGATTGCCCGAAAGCTCTACGCTATTTGCGCACGCTCTTAACTACAAGCAAGTGCATAAATGTAATTACACAAGCGATTGCATGTGGTTCGTCGTGGCACACCTATACAAGATCCAAGACGTTCATCAGGTGGGCCACACTACATAGCTGCACTCGAGAGAACATGAGGTCTGTGATCCTGTTCTCCTGTAGCTGGATCCTCCAAAACCACTGGAATCCTTGGAATGTGATTCCAACTCAGCACTTTATCATGGTGGGCCACGGTTAATGGAACAGATGTATGGCTAAAACAACTTGACTAAACTCCCACACCTATTTCTAACAGTTTGGCCAATCTGATGGTTGGATCAGCCTGATTTTTGGGCCAGATCATTTACACAGTTGGACCACCTGATGGACGGCTTGGATCTTGCACCTATGTGCCAAGCTGGCTATATAGAACTTCCACAAAGTCTAATATAGCATGAAGTTGATACTGTAAACATGGTATATGTGTGTGGGCCATCCATGGAGCCTTCAAGAATAGATAGACGCGTGGATTGTGGAACATGGGGCCACTTGTCAGAGAAGAAATCCCTCGTAGTGCAAACCCTCTTCAGTTCAAGCTTCATCGCGAAACAAGCATTCAGTCAATCACAGGGTTCTTACTAGAGCTGGGCTTCACCCTGATTTTCTGGCCTCTGGGTCCACTCACGGCCTAAATTTCGGCCCATTTTTCGAGGTTAGATGGGCCTTTATCCTAACTGTCCATCGTTTCATACGTGTGTGGTCCATTTGATGATCAGATTGGCTCGATTTCAGAAACAGGGCATGTAAATGATAGGATAAACATTTGGAGCAGCACGGATCATCTTATTGTACACGTGGCAGGGTGATGTGCCAATCGGAACTGTCCATCTTGTGGTCCTCCATACCTGTTCTTCGAGAATCATTCTCATCAGATGATCATAGCCATCGCTTTTCTTCATTGCAGTTATTAAAGTTGACCATTGGCCCAGATTGGGACGGGTTGTGGGTGGGTAAAGAAAAAGATTTAAATGATGAAATAGTCTGAAATTTCATTGCAATCAAGTTGCTAGAAATAGGTTTTTTGACATTCAATGTCAGGAATGAATATATACATCATAAAGAATGGTGTATTTGTATCCAGTACAATTTGATTTCAATTATATATAACATTCATCTATATGTCATCTATATATGTATATATTATCTTTAAAAAAAAAAAAACATTCATCTATATATTATGATCATGATGTAAAGTTTAGATTCATTAATGATAAAATATGAATAATTTAATTCACATCCATTGTCTATTTCACATGTCACAAATGAAGAAAATTATTTCAATATCCTTTGACCACATTGCCTGCATCGAGCTATACGGTATGGATAATCAAAACATGACATAGATCTAAAAGTGACACAAGCGAGTTAAAATGGCTCACAAGAATCTTTAAACCGTCTACTCTAATATTATAATGGTGGCCCAATCGATGATTGGACTGGGCTATTCATCATTTGGCCTTGGCTTGGACATTGTGTCTAGATTTCAAGCCTGCCAGTGTTGGGGACTGTTGGAAATAATGAAATGTAGTACACAATGGAGAATAAAAGAAAAAGTTGATGGGACAATCAGATTTATCAAATTCAAAGCTTGACTTGAATAATCAATTTCTCAATACAAATTTGCTATTCTTTTCTGGTATTTCTAGCAAGTGCAAATGAAGGAAATCTGAAAATTGTCTTCAAGATACAGTGAACTCTCAATCCGGATTTTAACACAAAAAATTACACATTTAAGTGTTGAATAGATCTCTAGATTTAACACTGATATACCTTTAAAACGTCTAGAAGAAAACATAGTAAGAGATTAGATCTGAGAGTACTGAACAATGAATGACTTTGTTAGGAAAATGGATTGAAATTATTTTCTGAACTACGGTATACATGATCTATAGCAATTGAAGGCTCATGCTAAGATGGTAGAAGACCAACTTGTAGCAAGGTTACTGAAGCCAACACAATAATATCTGATGATGGATAGTGGCTAGACATTGGCACAACATTTACGTATCGAAGGACCGAAATATCTTCAAGACCTACGAAGGCACATTCAATAGACAAGAGGTGAAGATGCATAACAATGTTCGAGCGAATGTTGTTGGAAAAGGAACTGTGGAGCTTTAGTTTACATCAGGCAAAAAATTGATGTTAACAAATGTATTACATGTACCTGACATGTCTAAAAATCTAGTGTTGGCGGATCTTCTCAATAAGAGAGATTCAAGATAGCATATGAGTATGATAAGTTGGTTATCACCAAGAATGATATGTTTGTAGGTAACATATATTCATGTAATGGTATGATTAAACTGAATATCAATAATAATAATAATACTTCCGTTTATATAATGGATTCGGTATTTTTATGACATGCTAGGTTAGGTCATGTTAATTATCATAAAATGAAAAGAATGATGATTTTAGAACTTATACCAAAGCATGAAATAGAACTAGAAGGAAAATGCGATATATGTGCCAATTCTAAAATAATTAGTAAACTCTTTGCAAGTGGCATTAGAAAATAACAAACCTTAGAGTTAATTCATTTCGATATCTGTGATTTAAATAATACCTTAACTCGTGGTGGAAAAAATATTTTATCACATTTATCGACGATTCCAATAGATTTTCCTATGTTATACTTAATACAATTTAAAGATTAAGCCTTTAAAATGTTTAAACTATAGAAGACCGAAGTAGGAAAATCAGTTGAATCTTAAGATTAGAGCCTTCAAAAGTGATAGAGGAGGTGAGTACTCCTCTAATGAATTCAATGACTTCTGTGAATCAAATGATATAATCTATGAATTTACGGCTCCTTACACTCCTCAGCAGAATAGCCTAGTAGAACGTAAAAATTAGACATTAGTTAATAGTAAGTTCTCCTCTAATGAATTTAGGGGTCGAGCCCTGGCTACCTGCCATTTCCTTCCCTACTAGAAGGCCACACGTGGATCGTAGATGTTTCTAATGTTACGGTGCTTTATAAGTTTGAAGGGAAGGCCACACGTGGGTCGTAGATATTTTATAGGTTTGAAGGGCTGTGTCTAGGCCACCCATGTGGAATGTTGGGAGTGTGGGGCTAACCGTTCAGACACAACACATATTTCCTACTAAAGCCTTTCACAGGAGGTTCTTACGCTGGAAAGTAGAGGTGGGCAACGATCTGGGCCAGGCCGAGTTAGCCCTAGTTTGGTTTGGCTTGTTTTTGTGCCACCCCAGTTTCTGGATCGACTTGGTTTGGGATTCCAGCCGACCCATGCGGCCTGAGTTTGGTTTATTCTAGAAAAATTTAGTTCGAGCCAGGATCTATTTGGTCGAAGCTTTTGAATTGGGCAAGTCAATTTATTGTTTATTTATTCAAATAGACAAACATTTAAAAAGTTAGAAATAAATACAAAAGTATTTTACTACATGATGTTTAACATCCTCTTAGAGTAGGAGTGCAACTTCAAAATTGACATGTAAGAGCCTTTTCTAAATAAAAAGGCATAAGTCCAATTTTACAAGTGCAAGGAAACAGTGTGCATTCATCTATATGTATTAAATATTATTCACATCATCATGTATATGTATTATCCACACCGTCCATCTGCTTTTATATGTCATTTGAGGAAATGATCCCAAAATGAAATCATATCCAAAGCTCAAGTGGATCACACCATGGAAAACAATATGCTTATTATCTATGAATCAAATCAAGCCAAATCAAACAGAGCTGAATCGAACTAAGTTTTGAGCCGAGTCAAGCTAGGTACTCCTGTAGTTTGACCTTGGTTTGTTTTTTCAATCAAGCTTTGACTTTGATGCTTGGTTTGATTTGAACTTTTATTGGAACCAAATTCAAGCTGAGCTTTTTCAAACCAACTCTAGTTGAGCTTTCCATCTGACTTGTGGCCAGCTCTACTCAAAAGCTATGTGAGGCCATATGTGGAGCCCATAGTGATGTTTGTGAGAAATTCATCCCATCCGTTTTGTAAGATTATTTTAGGGCATATGATTAAAAATGAGGCTTATCCGAGGAGCCGGCGACAGGAAACAGTGGGGATTGAACGACCCCCATTGAAACATTTGCATGGCCACAGAAGTTCTGTATCAGGCAGGTTTTATGTGTTTTCAGCTAATCTCAATGGGAATGATCTTTTAAAAGATTTGGATGGCATATAAACATCAAAGGTGTACCCCAGAAAGCTTTCAACGGTAGGCATTTCTTTCCCCAGTTTTTGCTCTCGCACAGCCTCCTTTAGCTTTTGGATGCACCTGATTTTTTGTCGTATGTCCTAAAATGAGCTTTTAAAACAGATGGACCGGATGGATTTTTCACAAACATCACGGTGGGCCCCACCTAAGCTTCTCCGCAGGAACTTCCTGCAAAAGGGAAATCCGCGTCCCTGACTGCTCCCTGACGTGCTCTTTTCTAATGCAGGTCCAGGTGGACGGCATCACGTTGATATATGGGATTTTTATAGTGTGTTCAACCTGAGTTTAGGATCTGGATGATCTTTGGTCCATACAATGAATATGTCGAGGTGCACCATATTCACGGTTTGGATTTTAGATACACATCATGAGTGAACCCCACACAGTTCGAACATATGGTAATTACCACTTTACCATGCACGTATGTGATCCGTTTGGAGCGTGATCGCTCCTCTTTTCTGTAAAGAATCAGTTCCATTCACGTCGTGTCCACTGTGGGCCCTCTTCCCCTATCGGGCATTGCACTGAGAGCGGATAAGCTGTTACTGTGTGGGGCCATATTGATATATTTTTTACAAGTCCACGATGCCCATCTGTTTTTCTATGTCATTTTAGGACGTGATACAAAACCCTAATGATATCCAAATCTTAGGTGGATCATACCACTAGAAATAATGATGAACGGCCATTAAAAGATTTTTGTAGGCCACGATAGTTTTGGATCAAGCTGATATTTATAATTTCCCTTCGTCCTTATCTTCTTGACATCATCAACAGGTTTGATTGCAAATAAACATTACTAAAACCTCACGCTGGGCTCCTTGGACTATTTAATGGTGGGGCACTAAATCTCCACTGTTTCCAGTGGTATGATCCACTTGAGATTTGGATCTGCAGAAACTTTGGAACTCCATCCTAAAATGGGCTGGAGAAATGGATGGATGGCATGGATATACAAAATATCACACATGTGGGCCACACAGCAGGGGTAACACCTAATTCGCTCCCCATTGCACTGATCCATATGGTGCAGCTGGCAGACTACGATTGCTGGTGAGTACGAAGACCACCTTCCTTTTAGGTCTTGACAGGTACGATGCACCCTATAATTTGAATATGAACCATGCAAGCCTTACCTTTTAATTCTCCGAATTCTTCTTCCTGCACAATTATCCTTGTAACAAATTAGGGTTGATGGGTACTCAGAACCGATTCATTTAGACCCAATTCAAACCTGACCGTAGTGGTATGGGTCTGGGTCTGGGTTCTAAGAACATAACTACTCGCTAAACGGGTCTGAATCTGGTTTCTATTACATTATGCTCGCCCTGAATTCATTTATTAAATGGGTGGGTTTAATCTATGTTGCAAGGGTCATATGTAAACTTAAGACTGTTCGGACTCAATTTAAACATGGTAAAAATGCTTGCATACCTTGACAAATAACACATGAAAACGAGAAATTCATCTCATATCTAGTTGAAATTGACATTGATTAATTTTGGTATAAAATTAAGGTGACCTAGACCTGTTAGACCTGACTAGATCTATTAGATCATTTATAAGTGGGTTTAGTTGAGGGTCTGGATATATATCCCTTCACCAAACCATTAGACTCTAACTCATTTATAATGGATGTGAGTAGAATCTCCCTCTATCATACCCAAATCTATTTATAAATATATAGGTTTGATGGGGCTGATTCAGACCCCACCAAAGCTAGATTCCCCTCGACTATTTACCAACCAACAACAAATGCTTCTTGGCATGGCATTGTAGCGCAGGATTCAGAAAATGAACGGTTCAGATCATCATCCAAGATGCAATCCGGGCCCTACAATAGCTGTGGTAAGGTGGGCAATGGGCCCCTCATCTTATTGGACCCCTTTCCCTGCGAGCCACCAGCAGGTCCAAGTTTCAACGGCTGAGATGAGAAGCTTCAGTTCAAGAGATCCAGCCCACGTTCACCTCACTGTGACACGTGGCAGAGCGCATAGAGAAGGTCTGCAGTGCTGTCTCGTGTTGTCACTCCACAAATATTGAATGCACTGTTTAGTATCTTTTGGTTACATCACAGCCGTGTAACTTCAAGTTTGACAGCACCATTTTCGGCAATGAATAGTATCAGATCTCCTTCCTAAGCCCTCGATCGCCCCCACCAAAAAGATCCCATCATTTGATTGTTTGATGAAACGCAAGCCCTAATCATTTCCTTTTCATACCGTAAAAAGGCCCTAAAATAGGTGGACCATCAAACCCCCCCCCCCCCCCCCCCCCCCCCCAGGGTTTTAATACTCTGACAGACCCTGACAGTTCATACTCTCGCGCACCTACCTGTACACGTGGCGCACATGTAATTATCTTTAAGACGTCTGGGTAACTCACTTTCAATGGAATTTGATGTCCCAGACTTTGGAGAAGCACAGACGTCCGATATTCATCAAAGAAGTGTTTATTAATCAGACTTTGGAATCGCTCAATCACTGTTTTTTTAAGCTAATAACTCACTTAATGTGGGTCCCACATTTTAGTCGGTTTGATTTTGAATTCATATGCAACATGTAGAATTTATGACTGCACGTGTATGAAACATCACGGTCTACCAGAGTATCAAATAACTCCACTCCTTTCATAGAATCCTACAAAAATGGTTAGAATTACCTTGAACTATAATACCTTTCAAGTAATTTTTGGTAATTTGTTAATCAGGAATTGTATGGTACGTTCGCGTCTTTGTGTCTTACAAGTGGTGCCATTATCAGTAATCCAGACCATTGATCTTCTGAATTGCAGCGTGGATGGAGAATTCCCTAAGAATCTTCCAGATTAGAAGATCTGACGATGCATATTAAGACCTTTTTAATTGAATGCAAGTATGAACCCTCAATCTCTAGGCCATAAATATAATTTCAGATTGTCGTATGAAGGAGAATTTTAAAACACAGTCCATCCACTGATGGATCCAACAGATAAATGATCTGGATTATTGAATAATGGACCCAACTTTTCAAAATTCAGAACTCGTGTATATTGTAAAGATACTGTCCGCGGATCATATAACTCCGCCAGAGTAAACTTTGTGGGGCCCACCGTGATTTATATATTTTATCCACTCCGTCCATCCATTTTACCAGATAAGTTTAGGGCTCGATCCAAAGAACGAAGCATATATAAAACTCAAGTGGACCACACCAAGGAAAGAGCGTGAATTGAATGTTTACGGTTGAGAGATTCTTGGGGACCACAGAAGTTTTGGATCAAACTGATATTTTTGCTTTCTCCTTAATCAATCCGTGTCTGTGTGATCTTATGAACAGGTTGGATAACAAATAAACATCACTGTGGGCCCTATGAAAGTTTCAACGGTGGAAATCATTATTCCCACTGTTTCCTGTGGTATGGTCCACTTAAGCTTTGGATATGCTTCAATTTTAGGCTCAACTCATAAAATAAGCTGGAAAAACAGATGGACAACTTGGATAAACTACATACATTCATGGTGGGCCCAACAGGGTTTACTCTGTACGATAATTCGATTTCCTTGCCACTGCGGCCCACAAAGAATGTTTGAAAGGGAAAGGACATTGGGTGGTGACCCACCACCAAGTTGGACAACATTAGGCCCTATGTGTTGTATAGGCACGCCGTACATACCCTTTGTCAGCTCACTTTAGGACTCGAGCCCAAATCAACAGCTCGGGTGGACCACATGATAGGAAACACTCCTCCCTTTTGCCAGCTCACATTAGGACACTAGCCCAAATCAAAAGCTCAAGTGAACCACAGGAAACAATATTGATTGATAAACAATCTGACTGTGACCTCTGAAGGTTTCAACAGTGGGGGTCATTATCCCACCGTTTCCTGCGCTGTGGTCCACTTAAGCTTCGCATCCTCTTCATTTTTTGGCTCATGCCCTAAAAGAGCTAAGCAAAACAGATGGACCTTGTGGATATAAAACAACACATCATGCTAGGCCCCAAACGGGTTGGTTCACCACCCAATCAGCTTCCAAAATGAATTAGCGTGGTGTGGATGCTCTATGAGGCCCATCATGATGTATGTGGTTTATCCACGCTGTTCATTCATTTTTTTAAACTCATTTTAGGGCATGAGCCCAAAATAAAGCATGTCTAACACTCGAGTGGACCACACCACAAGAAACTGTGTGAGCTCCTCACTGCACAATCCCTGTCCAACGGCATTTGATAGGGTCATTCAATGGCACGTGGCCCAATAAAATCTCACCACATCGAGCCACCACAAACGTTCATGTGGCAGGTTCACCAACCATTCCCCGTCTCTTTTTTCCACGGTCATCAAACGTTGCAATCAACGGTTCAGTTTCAAAGAAGAAAACGACCACTAATACACAGCACATTGGGTCTATACTCCGGTAGTTTGTACCTATCCGAAGTGGGGCCCACATATTGCACGGCTGTGTGCGTTCTGCACGAGGCAACACGCATGTAGGTACGTTTGGTATGTGCTCGCTAATCGAACAGTTAGAATCGTCCAACCATTGTGATCTGGACGTTTTGGAGTGTGGTGCACGCATCCCAACCATACATTGGGTATATACATACTGCATGCATATGATATGCCGTACTCTGGCAGAGTATAGTATAATTCCTCGGTCGAGTAGCAAAGGCGTTCGATAATTACAGAGAGGATATCCTGCAGAGAAAATGCAGAATACGTTGACATGACATTACATATGGGAAGGATGCGTGTGAATAAGCCAAATAAATACGCGCATCTCGTGACCCGTCAACCCTACGTACGCATGCACACGTGCCCCAACATACTCCGGCAGAGTGTGATGATCTATATACGTGCACATAGCCACTGTGCACGTGGCATAGGTATGATGAAACTTACTAAGTAGTGGGTCACATTTTATGATTGTTAAATGGGCCCCACTAGTGGATGATTCGAATTCAACAAATTAAGGGTCATCATCGTCTGAATTTGGAGACTTTAGAACATTTACATTGGCTTACACCAATTCGACGGTCTGGATTTGACTAAGTTGTGCCGCGTGGACGATTGTGTTGGATAAGGCTTCTCGTATGTGGGAGCGGATTAGGTGCGGCTCCAACCGTGGGATATATCCACACCGTTCATCCGTTTTGCTAGCTCATTTTAGAGCATGAGCCTGAAAAAGAAGCAGAACCAAATATCAGGTGGACCATACGATAGGAAAGAGTGGTAACTGAACGGCCACCATTAAAAACCTCGTAAGGCCCGGTGGGCAATATTTATCTGCCATCCAACCTGTTGATAAGGTCACACAGACCTGGATCAAGGGAAACAACAAATATCAGCTTGATACAAAACTTTCGTGGCCTACTTAATGGTCAATCACCACTGTTTCCTAAGGTGTGGTCAACATGAGACATGGATCTGCCTCATTTTTTGGGATAATACACTAAAATGAGCTAACAAAACGGATGGACGGATTGGATATACAATACATACATCAAGGTGGCCCCACGGTCAGGGCTGCACCTAATCCGCTCCAAATATGGGGTGAAATAGGAAAATAATAACCTCCATGAGCCTGTGCCCAGCCAACTAAATGTTAGGTCCATGCTGGGCTCGGGCCTTGGATCTTATAGTATTGGGTGAGAGTCAGACAGCATGGCCTAAGCACTGCCCATGTCCATACATGGGTTGGGCCCATTTAATGATTAGACATCTGGGCCTCATTGCTAAGCCCATTGGATTTGGGCCAGTCAAGGCCCACACAAGCCTTGTCCATCCTCCTCGAATTCCCCACGCTTGTTTTGTTTTTCAGTGATGAGAAATGCTCAGTGCTCTCAAAAAATGTAACTTACAGTGCTCCTAGTTTCAATGGGACATTTATACAAACCAGTCCATTGATCTAGACTGCTCATTAGGTCCAAGACACATTTCATGGGCTACCCTTTGAACATCAGACGGATCAGAGAAATATTAGCCATTTGATCAACGACCTTTAATATGGACGGACAAGATCATTTGCACAAAAGTAGGTCCAATCAACAATTTGATCCATCCATGTCTTAGAAACCACCATGGATTTTGATTATGATTCTTAAAAATCACTTTTTTAGGCAATTGTAACCATCCCATTCATAATTTAGAAAACGGATGGCTATAAAAAATAACACCGAATCAAGATGGATTGGATCATCCTATAAGTGCAATGGTTGGCATCTAGCCCATGAAATCTGTTCTGTAATAAATAGACGGTTCTGATTAATCGATTGGACTGTCCAACCCATCACATGCAACTAGGAGCACTGTAACTATAGTGCTTTGAGAGCATTTCTCTTTACCGATAATAAACGTAGATTAGAAACGATAAAATAGACAGAAATGATGAGGCAATGCCGTCACTTCAGCTTGGGTAACTCTGTAGTGGGTGTTTCCCTGACCGTGGGGCCTACCTTGACCTATGTATTTTACATCCACGCCGTCCATCGGTGTTTTCAGATTATTTCATTAAACGGTCCAAAAAATGAAGCAGATGTAAATATCAAGTGGACCACACCACAGGAAAGAGTGGTGATTGACCATTAAAATCTTCTTGCGGATCACAAAAGTTTTGTATCAAGCTGATATTTGTGTTTCCCTTCGTCCAGGTCCGTGTGACCTTATCAACAGGTTGGATGGCAAATAAACATTACGGTGGGCCCTAGGAAGTTTTCAATGGTAGGAGTTTGATGACCACTCTTTCCTAGGTTGTGGTCCACTTGAGATTTTTATCTTCTTCATTTCCTGGGATCATACTCTAAAATGATCTTTAAAAACTGATGGACGGCATGGATATATAACACATACATCTAGGTGGGCCCCACATCCAGAGAAACACTTACTACAGGTGTTACCGGGGTAACACCTGATCCGCTCCCATACTGGACCTTTCCCTACAACATGTCAACTGAGTAGTAAATCTGAGCCGTTAAAAGGTTCGGTTCCATCATGAAGATCCTCTGGGATCGACAATCGTCCATTGGTTATTTTAGTCTGGCCCACCTGGTTAGTGGAATTAACCTTATTTCTAATCAAACTGATCTTCATGATACACCGACCTGTTGAGACGCATTGGCGGGAAAAAGGGCGCACACTACAGTACCTGATCTCGTACCAACACATCCAACGTTCCACACGCACTCTCCCTCAGCTACTGTTTTTGTATATTTTCTGAAGCATTTTAAGATAATCAAAGATGGAGAGAGATTACAAGAGAAATGAACAAAAAGGGAAGTCCTACAAAAAAACACATCTCCTCTCAGTTCTACAAAAAGAAGAAGTAAACAAGAACAAAAAGAATTCTGATTGATTTTTTCAAGTATCTCTATCCCACAATTGAAATGGGTTTTTCTTCATAACTCATTTTTCAATCAGGGATTGAAAATCATCTCTCCACATTTGCATTTCCAACTCATGGGCTTGTAGTTGGAAGTGTCGTCACGACTAGAGCTGATTGTAGAGACTCTGGTTGAATGCCTTCTTTCACTTCTCTCTTGTGGCACTGCTGGCACCTGAACTGCCTTACAATGCCCACATGAAATACACCTTCTTTGGCAGCTCGGTGGCCTCGATCCGATCCTCGCTCTCAGAAACATCTTCTCTTCTTCCCCTACCTTCAATTCCCAGAAAACCCAAAACCCCATTTCAAAAATTCAATGAAACAAGCATGAGAGAGAGAGAGAGAGAGAGAGAGAGAGAGAGAGAGAGAGAGAGAGAGAGAGAGAGAGAGAGGCATTGAGATCACTCACCTTGGAAACCTCCAGAAACTTATGAATTTTAAGGCCTGCACCGAGAAATTCAATTTATGACGTTGGTTGAAAATTGAAATGTTGAAGGAAGAATGGCAAATTTCAAAGGAAGGCTACTTACCATCAACCAGGAATCTCACTTGGGTTGAGCTGGAAATGAGGAGAAATGAGAATATGAGAAGGTAGAGATGTGTGTGACTGCAAATGGGATTATAGCTACAACCCATTAGGAGACGGAGAGAGAGAGAGAGAGAGAGAGAGAGAGAGAGAGAGATGACTTGAGATGACTTATAAATAGAAGCTTGGAATTGAAGGTGAAGGGCAATCAGAGAGCAGTGTCCTATAAGGTCAGATACTGAATGCCACCGTAACCACACACACACACTCTCTCTCTCTCTCTCTCAATAGAAAATCAATGGACTACAGTTACAGCAGCCCCATCACAAAAGAAAGAAAACCCGAAAACAGATCGAGCGGCCTCTCAGCATCGGCGAATGAGCCAAGCAACAAGAAGTAGGTTGAAGGTTGGAGTTGAGGACAGCAACAAGGAGAGAGAGAGAGAGAGAGAGAGAGAGAGAGAGAGAGAGAGTACAACAGGACCCAAAACCAGCAAAAGGCTAAAAGATCCCACAAACCAGCTGGGGATTCCCACAAAGAGACATGAAATCACAGCTGGTTTCTCTCTCTAGCTCTCTCTCTCTCTCTCTCGTTTCAGTGTGTTTTCTTGTGGCGGTTGGCCTGAACAATCCCAATCCAACACGCCATGTACAGAAAGAATATACACATAGGAGTGGTAGTATCGAATTCTAATCACATTGACAAAGCCATTTCTCTCTTCGTATCTTTTTTCGTAAACACACGTTAATACGTTTTGCATCCTTTTTTCTTTTTCTTCTTTCATGCTTCGCTTTCTCTACTTTCCTGCTCCAATCCTACACTTTCTAGCACCCTAGCAATTTTTTGGCTCTTCTCACATTAGGAGGGTCTTCGCAACCTCTAGGCTTCGGGTCGGGTCCTATCTTTCCGTACCCTGGCTAGTAATCTTTTCACGACTTTTGCATGAGAATAATAGGGAAGCTGATCAGGTGAGACCCCGCCGGATCCACCGAGGTGGTTGGGACCCTGACTGTGGGGCTCACATTTATGTATGTGCCTTAAATCCACACCGTCCAACCATTTTTAAAGCTCATTTTAGAGCATGATACCAAAAACGAAGTTGACTCAAATCTTATTTGGACCACACCGCAGGAAACAATCGTGATTGAATCCTCACCATTAAAAATTTCATGGATTCCACCGGAATATTTATTTGCCATCCAACCCGTTGATAAGGTCAGAAACACCTAAAAGTTTTTAATTGTCAATCACTACTGTTTCTGTACTATGGTCCAATTGAGATTTGAAACTGCTTCATGTTTCGGATCATGCCTTAAAATGAACTTTCAATAAGGATGGACAGCATGGATGTAGTCACATACATCACAGTGGGCCCCACATTCAGGGGTCCTACCCACCTCGGTGGATCCGGGGTCTCATCTAATCCCCTCCCAGAATAATGGACCCCTTCATGTTTGATAACATAACCACATTCAGGGGTCCTGCTAAGATGAAGTGAAAATACAGAACTCGCGTGCTACGCCATGTGAATTTAGAGGTTTAGAAGTAGCTTTTACATTGTTCCCGTTGGTGTGGCGCCATCAAAGCTTTTATGGTGCTGATCGTTTGTATGTACGGTTAAAATAATGATTCTTACCTGATGGACGGAATGGAATTACATATAAACATGGCCGCGGTCCCAAAGGTATTGTAGACGATTGCGATTAGACTAGGCAAGGGTGGGTGCATGAGCCTGGCTCCCTGCTCTTAAGTGCCATGGAAAAAGCTTTTACAGTCGCAGAATGTTGGGCCCACCAGTGTGTGTACATGACATCCAACAACCTGTCCATCACGTCCATCGTGAAAGTTAGATGCTCCAAAAAAAATCAGGCCAATCCAATTATCATATGGACCACTCCGTGATTCTGGGGGTTGTTGGGTGGTTGTGTGTTGTTTTTTTTTTTTTTTTATTGTGAGTATCACCATGTTGTTTATATGCCACCCAAAGTCTGCATTATGATGGCTCCATCGGAATCCAAATCCTTTGCTCGAGCCGTGTAGAGGAACCCTGTTTTGCGCCTCCCTAACCACGTTAGCTTGACATTGTCAGTTCTGCCTCGTCAGCTACCGTGGACCAATTAGGTAGGCAGTAGCCGGGTTTCTCTGCTCAACTCGAGTAGAGGATCCGGATTCGCTCCACTGTTATAAGGGCCCCTCGTGCATTTGGTACAAAAAGCAGCTGGGGTTTTCAAATTCAGGGGTTTCAAATCCTCTCAATGAGGGGGTTTGCAATCTAAGGTAGAAGCTTTGATTACATGTAAAATCCTTCCAAGAGTCACATAGGTAACATGTGTGTCACTAGGCTAATAATTTATTGGGCACATGGCGTACTGATGATACCCCAAAATAATTAGATTATCAACTACATCACTAAAATTACTTTAATAGGAAGATCTGCGCCGTCCAACATTGTCCAAGGAAATCAACCGTTTAAATTCTTAGGTTAGTCACTCGGACGTGATCCTATGCTTGTGGCCCATCCGAGACTTGAAATTTCATCATTTTTAACTAAAATATATAGTTCAACGGGCTTATTACAACTAGTGTGTCGAATATTACATGCTTATACTAATTAGGGATATTAAAGTTGATTTAGTAATTAAATTCTAACCCTTGTAAATATCATACTTTTGGACCATAGGGGATTCCAAATCTAGGGTGTCAAACACAACCAGGGGGTTTTGAATCCAGGGGGTTCCAAATCCACGCTCCAAACAGGCCCTAAGGGATGCCACAAAAATATGGCCTACAAACTTATTAGGTGGGCTTGTCTTTGCAAACGATGGACAACCATCTCGAACATCCACATTGCCAATGGTTCATCGGGCGGTTGGATCGACTTGATTTTTCATAACGGGGCAGCCACAATGGATAGGTTGATATAGACCTGGCAAAATTCAATCCAACCTGCTAACCCAACCCGACCGACCCGGTTTTTTCCAATTTAGGGTTGGAAAATTTGACCAGAATTCAATTTTTGAGCTGACCTAACCCAACATAGATTTTTATGGGTCAAATTAGGGTTAAAGGTGACCCGACCCGAATCATATACGGGCTAAGTAGACTATTATATATTGATTTTCTTATTAGTTAAATAATACATAGTTTTTTTTTCTCACATACCCTATTGGAACAGTCTGCATGTCCATCAATTTAATAAACATGTACACACCAATGATCACATTTTATGACATGTAGAACTAAAATATCATTATATTTTTTATTTTATTTCTAGTGCTCATTTATTGAGAACCGAAATGATAACTAATGGTCCATAAAATTATCTTAATGGTTATATTTATTTGATTGTTGGTAGGAATTTATTGGACGGTTAAAATGAAAGGATCAAATGGCTCCATTTTAATAATTGTGTCCACAATTTAACTATTTAAAAAATTAAAGATCAAATGGTCTTGTTGATTTGATCCAATGGTCAAAAAATAAAAATAGAATTGCTGGACATTAATTAGATGGTTCAGATGAAATATTAAATGTCAATTTCTCTTTAAGTATTTGCATAATAGAAATACTCTATGACAAAAGCCTTGGTTTATATATATAGGCACTTACGTACCTATGGAGCATAGATGGTTTGGTTATCAATTGATTGCTACTGTTATATGCATGCATCTAATTTAATCTACAAATTAGTTAGTTGCTCATTAAAATGTGGGTCAACTTGACCTGATTTGGTTTAATTTGGGTTGGGTAAGGGTTGGGAAAATCCAACCTGAATTCAATTTGGGTTGGGTTAGAGTTGAGGTGGAAACGACCCAACCCGAACTTGACCCGACTCGAACACGACCCGACCCGACCCATTGCCACCTCTAGGCCGATGCCATAATCACACCCACATGAGCCCTATTAACTTATTAAATGACCTTATTCTACAAGATTCTTTGAACGTGGCTAGAAGTTAATTTTTATATCTAATTATCCAACAACTATGGAAAGTAATCTCATTCCTTAATATCTTCAAATAAAAATAAACAAGTATAAATAAATTCTCCTTTAACAACCTTTACCTTTTATCTAAATATTTTATCTACAACTCTTTTAATATAATTTGAACTTTATTTAAGAGATCTCATGTACGTAAAGCTCATTATTGATGGATATGCAAAATCTTGACACAGTTGTAGTGAAATCTCATTATAGGGGTGAGTGTGGGGGGTGTGTGAAAAAAAATAATAATAAAATCTTAACACGTGAAAATGAGCATTGTAACAAACTTGGAGTAACAATGCCCGAAGATAAACTTTGATATTATGGAAGAGTGTGATGGATGATACGCAGGCACTTAGAATTGCACACGTGGCACACAAGTTATGTGAATTAAACTGTTATGGCTCCAACTCAGATGTATTATCAACAAAAGATTATGCCATTTCATCAAGCAAGTAACCTGCCCAAAAGGGGGGCTGTTGGTCCTAGCCCCTGTTGGCTAGACCTAACTATCAAGTGGGCCACTATTGCATAAAAGAATGGATTAGGTGAGACCCTGGCCTCACCCAAGATGGTGCGGCCCTTACAATGGGGCCCACCTTGATGTATTTATTCTGTATCCATGTCGTCCACCCTTTTTTTATAGATCATTTTTTAGCATCACCCAAAAAATGAAGCAGATCCAATATTCAGGTGGACTGTACCATAGTAAACAGTGGCAATTGACCATTAATGGGCCACAAAAGTTCTGGATCAAGCTGATAATTTTTGTTCCCTTTCATCTATGCTCATGTGACCTTATCAACAGATTGGATGGAAAATAAACAATAGGAAAACATTAAGGTGCGCCCTAAGAAGTTTTTAATGGTAGAGCATTCAATTACCAGTGTTTCCTATGGTATGGTCCACCTGATAATTGGATCTGCTTCATTTTCAGGACAATGCCCTAAATTGATATGAAAAAATGAATGGACGACGTGGATACTGAATACATACATCAAGGTGGGCCCCAAGGTAAGCTTCCGGATCTCACCTAATCCGCTCCCACAGCTATTGGCCTTATGTAGGTAGAAGTAGAGATATTACTAAGGAGTTATTAAGACCCACAACATGGACAAACATAGTATCTAGGGTTCCCATATGTACGAGTGTGGGGCCCATGTTTCAGTGATCGATACCATTTGTCTGTCGGGCCTCAAAATAGATGTACTATGCCTGAAAATCTCCACAAAAAGACTTCTTAACCTTTCAATCTGTGGCCTACTAATATACCATTAAGAAGGTATGCATCAACGGTCCAGATTCATCAGTAAAAAAAAAGGACCAAGGTTGGTGGATGGTCTGGATTAAAGACTTGTGGACCCAAATTGTACAAGATGAAAGTTGGTATATCATCCATTGATCTGATTACTCTCATCCACAGTTTATCTCGTTTATAAGGAATATCTTGATTCCCAAGGAAGATGGTCTATCTCTGGAGTGTCAGAAGGTAGCTGTCCGTAAAATAGAAAATACAATGGCTCAAAAGGAAGGACAGAGAGAGAGAGAGAGAGAGAAGAGAGAGAGAGAGTACCGTTGCATATTTCTTACGCATTATCAACCAGCTAAAAAATTCCTCCTGACTGTCCCTGACCGATGTACACGTGGCACCAATGTACCCGTCTAGATATTAGGCTGCATTTTGGTGGATGGATGGAGCATAGAGCCAACATCGTGACCATCTGATTTTGCTCCCTTAATTTATCCCGCTGACAATTTAAGTTTTAGCTGCCCTTTGATACCTACCCATTTGATGATCAGGGCCGTCCAATCAGTGTGAATCTCGGACTATGCTCCACCCATAAAGGGCCTTGTGATTTGGATGGTCTGGATTGACGTGCATTTGGATGGGAGTGTAAGTGCAATCTGCACCTTCCATCAAGCCAGATGTTATGATCCGTAGGTCTAAATTCAGCCCAATTCACAACTCAAGTAGGCCACACCACAGGAACAATTGGTAGGAAACATCAATAATAGTTTTGTGTACAGGACCCACCAAGGGGTTATACTCTCTATCCAACCCATTCATCAGGTGTGGCTCACTGGGACGAACAGATACTCTAAAATCTTCCATATTCAATACTCAGGCGAGGTTTTTTGGCGTGATTGCTGGTGATTTGGCCAGCCTGCTGATTGGATTTCAAATGCACAAACACGGTACGGGTCACAGTGCTTATCGGTTGTGGACAACATGTGTTGTAGAGGATTCCTGTCCAATTAAAAGATAGGGTTGGCAAATGGGCCCCACAGCCTAGGTTCCACGAAATAAATTACTCCTTCACTGCCCTTCATTCTGCATAAGTGCAATGCATGGTCAATTGATCAAGGCCATTGATTTGATGGCCCTACTATAGACCCATGCACCAAAGAAACCCCATTTGGGAGATTTCTAAACTTCTAATCCTTCAATTGATGGCAAGCAAATGAGAGTATTTGTAATTATAAATTATTATAATTAATTAATGGCCAGTCATAGTTTAAAAATTAGAAAACTTATAAAGTAAGATATCTAGGTTGTAAGTACAACGTATTTTAGCAGTAGAAGCTTTCACCATCTACGCCAAGACGTGGGTTTGATTCTAGTCCATTTTTAGTTTTGATGAATACCAGTTTCAAATCAACCGAGCTTCTGAGTCCACTCATCGAACGTTCCTGAGTCTGGGCCGAGTTAAGTGTCAGGACTGAGTTTCCCAAGGACTTCACTCGAAATCTCCCCAAGTTGAGTTGATTTCAACTAGTTTCGAGCCGAGTCAGCGAGTTTTAGAAATATGGGGCCAGTGTGTGATACAAAAGAACCGTTAGAAAAGGCTCGTTAAGTTCTTTTCTCAGCCATTTATTTTGTACGCTTTTTTTTTCCCTCCTGATGAGGGACCAGCCCGAGCTTTGAGCCACGCATTTCTACTGTGTGGCCCACCTGACAAAAAGCTAGGATCTCTCAAAATAATTAACACCCACACCCTTTAATATTGTTATGAAAAACTATGGTGGATTAAAAAAGCAAAAAAAAAAAAAAAATGAAAAAAGAACAATGAGCTTTGCTAAGCCGACACGTCTGTACAAGGTCATGTACCCCAAGCACTGGTGCTCCGACAGGTGCAATATCCAAGATGTCCATCAGGTGGTGCCAACCTTGTAGATGTTCTTTTCCAAATATAAACCTGGTCCATTTGGCAGGTGGACCATGATGATGGAAACAGTTTGATGGGCAAGAAAACTAAGCCATGGTTTTTTCATCCATAAATTCATTTCATATAATGTGGTCCACCTGACTGGTGGACCAACCTGATTCTTAGGCAAGAGCATCTACATAGTGGCATCAGTATGCCTCCAATGAATGGATTTTGGATGTTTGGCCACCTTGCTGGCCTACCACATTAAGGATTTGTCTACAAGGAAAAGCCTTGTCAATGTGCAATCCAACCACACAACATAGTTGTTAAAACGAATGGAAACATGATGAAACAAGGCCCCTAGGATTCAATCCAATGCAACCTGGAAATCATCTGAATATTCCAATAGGAAATGCATCATCCAAACTAATATTTACAATATATCTTACAAAAAAAAAAAAAAAAAATCTAACATTACACCAGCAAAGCACCAATTATGCCTATTTTGACAACTCTAGGAGGGAAAAAAGAAGAGGAAGAGGAAGAAGACGCTTCTCCTTGCCGTTTCTGATGGCTGCTTGCAAAATAATAACATACATCCTCTTAAGCTGAAGAAATAACTTCCTTACAGTAAAAAATTGTCAATCAAGTGGAAAATGACATCGGCCCCGTCTGAATTTATACAGTAAGTCTTTACCTGTGTAAAATGAGATAAGAGGATGAGTCATTCTGATAGTGTAATTTGAATTAAGAGTCATGGAGGATGCTTCACCTGATGATATGCATAGCATGCTAGGGTTTTTAGTTTGTCAAATGTGGGCCCACGGTTCGATCTAGACCATTGGTCTGTTGGGGCCCACTGTTAGATGGACTGTGCTTAGAAACCTCCTTGATTGGAGAATTGTAGCCTTCTCATTTGTCACTAAAAATAGGCAGTAAAAAAGAAAATACAGCCATGATCCACATTAAAATGAGTTCATCTCATTTTAGTTAGTAGTAAGGGTTTTTCCCCAAGCAATGCCATCAAACGGTACATTTGCAGATGAGCAGGGCCCTATAATTCCTCATTAAAGGATCCAAACAACAACAGATGAAGGCATGGCATAAGAAGATAAGTACTCAATGCATACTTGATGAGATTTAGGAGATCCACACACTTGCCTGAATGGTATTGTGGGCAAAATATCTCTGTTTACTTTTGCGAAAGCTGACATCTACACGTTCCCAACTTACTTTATTGAGGCCTCTGATCATTGCCTCTACATTGTCAAAAGCCAATGCGAAAAGCATGAGATTATACACTTAAGAGAGATAAAAAAATTAGTGGAAGAAAAGCATTCAGCATTTTGTTTAATGAAAATGAGTGTCTTCCCAAATAGCTGTATAAGGCTATGATTCGTGTAGGGAAGTATTCTTTAACGTTGATTGTACCATACATTTGAGTGGTTGCAGGGTCCCACCATGATGTGTGTTTTGCATCCGAATTGTGCATCAGATGCTAGCCATCATGAAAATGGGCCACACCACAGGGAATAGTATGAAATTTGCCAAAGACCTCTAAAATCAAGTTTTAGAATGGCTTTTTTTTGTCAGTCCCTTCATCCTGTTGGGCGGCACATAATGAATGGGTTTGATGAAGACGGGCCCATGGGCCTCAAAGTGTACAACTGTAGGCCCAAGAAAGCTCATGGTTGTCCATAAGACTCATCAAATGCGCCCAACAACAAGTATTAGTAGGTCTTCTAGTAAGACCTCGAGTACCATCGAAACTTGTTTTTCATTTATTAGTTCTAGAAATTTCAAAGACATTATATCTTTAGAAAGAAAAAGAAGAAGAAGAAGAAGAAGACAAAAGAAAGTCCTAACACATTGGAATTGTTATCATTTATAAGTTAGTACTAGGAAGTTAAAGCTATTTAAATTTCGCAAGTCTTTACATTTACGAGAGCTGGTTTTAGCACTTATCCAAGAAGGTATTGGAAGTCGTTATCATTTATGAGTTAGTCCAATGAAGTTGAAGATTAAGTTTTGCATTAATGAAAGAGGATTCTAGCATATATGTAAGAAGGTTCCATGGAGTCTAATCCTATGTCAATGTAATTCAATTCATATTTGAAGTTAATGAAAGTTCTTGAGTAAGGTGTAACTCCTTACATTGGTTGGTGAGACTCCAATTAAGATATCCAAACAAGTAGAGAGATTCTTTCATACATTCCTCTTTCTTTCATACATTTTTCTTTCTTTCCCCTTCTTTCATACCTTCTTCTTTCTTGCTTATGATATTAAACCCCACATCCCTTAAAAAAAAATCTAGCATCATTATTCTGTCCATTCTACATCAATTTTAGTTTTAGAGCAAGATTCCAATTTCTCAAAATTCTTGTGGGAAGATGTCTACTCAGAGTAGGCAACCATATGTTCCTAAACTCACACAATCTCAGTGGGATGAACCAATGTTTGCAGTATCGATAATATATCGGCCGATATTATCAGTAGGCACCGATAAATATCAGCAGGCACCGATAAATATCAGCCCAGTAATAACACAAAAAAATCCTGATTCCTTGCTATCGCACGATATATCATGCGATATCGATAATATCGCACCATGTATCGATATCGCACGATATATCGTCAAAATATCGTGCTTTTTTCTGTTTACGATTCCAGATATTGTCAATACCTGGACGATATCATCCAGGTATCGGTCAGAAACGCCGGAATGTTTTTAAACTTGGTTTTTTTTTTTTTTTTGGAGAAAAAACTTGGGGAGGCCTATTTTTTCTCAATTTTCTCCTATTTTACTATATCGGTCAGACGCACAAGAGTCCCCCATTTTATAGAAAAAAAAAGATTTTTTGTTCGATTTTCTTCTAGTTTCTCCTCCCTAAAAAAAAAAAAAAACCGTTGAGTCCAGTTTGTTGAGTCTGTGTAGAGGTCATAGTTTGTTGAGTCCAGTTAGCTATTTTCTAGATTTTATTGAGTCTTCATATAGATCTAGGCCATATAGGATAGCTTATATTGCGTTAAACTAGGATTGTTAAAACTGCATTTGAAGGATACTCATTCAGTTGCATCATCCATAGGTATATTTCTCAACTCTCTTGCTTGTTTTACTTTGTCAATGCATTAGTTGTGTTTACATTAATGTCTTGGTACATTTGTATATCTTATGGAATCAATTTAAACAATAGTTGCATCAGTTCAGTCAGATAGCGCATAGCTTAGGATCCTTTTACAAAGGAACTCCATTATGTGGACTTTTTTTTTTACATATTATGATTTAAATGTGTGTATTGAGGTCTATTTTACCAATCCCTAAAGTTTCATTGAAAAATTCAATCAATTTCCCAATGTTTCCCCATGTTTCCCAAAAAGTGCGATACATTCCGCGATACAACCGATATTTCCCACCGATACGCAATATGTATCTGTATCCCAACGGTGCGAAACGTAACGCGAAACCGATACTGCGAACACTGGGATGAACTTCTTTTGGAGTCACAACAACAAGTGCAACACCTCTCCCAACATATCGACATTCTTTGGTCTCCTCCATTTGCGGAGCAGTCGGAAAGAGCTCAAAGATGGTGATGTGAACCTTGATGAAGTCTTTTAAGAGCATGAAGTTGCACATGACAATGGTGAAGGCACAAGCAACAATCAGCCCAAAGCATCAACTACTCGTGTCCAAATTCAAGCCTACAACAATCCTGCAATGTGAATCTCCTAAATTACTGATTAACCGGGACCTATGGAAGATAGAACCCCCATCTTAGCATAGGGTTAAATTTGAATTCAATGAAAATCATGTGTCTTGTAAGAGTTTTGACGTGTTAGGGCTATTTAAAGGCTAAGGAATGTGGGAAATGGGTTTGGGGTATCTAGGCTTTACATGAATTAGGGTTGGGAGGTTTCGGGTTAGGATTTCAGATTTTGGGTTTAAGAGATTTAGGATTTAGGGTTTCTAGAATTGATAATATGGGTTTTAGGTTATGAGAATTAACAATTTATGATTTGGCTAATAGATTTTCAGATTTTGGGAATTGGATATCTACAGTTTTGATAATCAAGAGATAGAGAATTAAGATTTTGAAAATTAGGGTTTGGTTGGGTAAGGATTTGGATGAGTTAAGGTTTGATTGAATGTGGGTTCTAGGAAGAAAAGAAAAATTAAAGAAGAGAGGGATTTAGAAAAGTAGAGAAAAGAAAAGAGAATGAAGATAATACCTTGATGAGAAAAGAGAAAAGAAAAAAAGATAACTAGAGAATCACTCCCCGTGGCTTCGCACCACCAATCCACTCACAGGATGAAATTTTGTTCAATCTCAAGGCAAAATGAGAGAAATCTCTTTCATTCAGTACATGTATAGTGGCTAGTGTGGGGACGTCCAATCCTTTATAGTCTCAAAAAAGACCTTATACAAAAAGGCGCTCTCAGATAAGATTCTCAACATAGAGACGCTTAATGATTAATGAATTAAAAAATTGTTCCTAACTCCCTAATCTCAACACAAATATGAGCTATAACAAAAATAACAAAACATGTAAACAAACTAAACAACTAAACTATTTCATGGCCCGTGGAGTCCATAATCAAGATGTCCGATGATGACGATCCAACGGTCCAATCTCGTGTCCACTCGATCCAACAATCCGATGTGTTCATCAAGTTCCTATATGCAGCCTACGTGCATCTTCCCAATGTGGGGTCTTCAAAGATGCACGAACATCCTTGTGGGGTCTTCAAAGTGGCTAGTAATGTGAATTGGGCCAAGTGGGCCCCATGTAATGGTCGCTTAGCCATAAAGAGGCTGACTCAACCCCCCTCCTCTAGTATGTTGCTCGGATGTCCTCATCAGGGCAAGCCTGTATATGGTGTAGAGCGTAGAAGATCAACTCTATAAACTCGATCAACCTCCCATCACTGATTGGGAGGAAATGAAATTGAGGTTTAAGGAGAAGTATCTTCCTTTTGATTATGAAGAAAGCATCTTTGAGGAATTACTTCTACTTCAACAAGGAGCTTTCGTGTAGAGGAGTACACAGAGAAGTTCAACGAGTTGATGATTCAAAGCTGAAAAACAGAAGATGAATGGCAAGTTATATCTCACTATCAGATGGGATTAAGATAGAGATTAATGCGTGCCTGTACACATGAACAGACTTGAAGAAGCTTATAAGTTGGCCTTAAAGATTGAGGGCCAATTAAGGCACCCGACACTGAAGCATGCTGGAGTCGTAGTACGTGGATTCCCTAGTTTTCAAACTGCTTCTAGTGATCCTTGTAACAATGTGTCTCAAACTCTATTTTAATCAACATAATCAACAACCAAAAGCCTTTTGATAGTAACAATATGGGCAAGGCTCCTGCGAATAGTACATCACGCCAAGATAGCGAAGCAAGATGCTACAAGAATGGCGGAACAGGGCATTATGTTGATGTGTGGCTTGCAAAGAACATTCACTATTTGAATGAGAAACTGAAGGTGATCTAGGGGCATTATGTTGTTGTGTGGCTTACAAAGAACATTCACTACTTGAAGGAGAAACTGAAGGTGATCCAGTAACTAATGAGTAGGATGTTGAACCATTAGAAGAACTGGATGTTGAAGAACTAGAAGGTCTCCCTAAGACTATTCTCATAGTTCAAAGAATCCAGACCCTAAGGAAGAGGAGAAAGGACTGGCATTGCACCAATATTTTTACACCCATGTAGCATGTGAAGGAAAAGTTTGCAAGGTCATCATTGACAGTAGAAGTAGCATGAACGTTGCTTGCAGTTGTTAAGTTGAATCTGAAGGTGGAAAAGCACCCACAACCTTACTGAGTTAGTTGGGTAAATGATACATTGATCCCGGTAAGAACTCAATGCTTTGTTAATGTTTCTTTGGGACAAAATTATTTTGACTCTGTTTGGTGTGACGTTATTTCAATGAAAGTCAGCCATTCTAGGAAGACCATTGCTATATGACCGGAAGGTTCAACATGATGGGCTTACAAAGACCTATACATTTTTATACAATGACCGTCAGACTAAAGCACCCTATTGCTTATCATCCTCAGATGGATGGTCAGACAGAAGTAGTGAATTGAAGCCCAGGAAATTTATTACAATGCATGGTTGGAGACAAAGTTGCAACTTGAGTCTCATTGTTCCTCAGGCAGAGTTTTCTTATAATAAATTTGTTAATTAACGATGACCTTTTGAGATTGCTAATGGTATTAATCCTAGGCAGTCCCATTGATTTGATTCCTTTACCAATGTCTACTCGCACTAGTGAAGATGCTGAACCATCCTCTCAACATTTCAAAGAAATCCATGATGAGGTCCACCGGAAGATTGCAATTAGTACTGAAAGTTATAATGATAAAGTTGATCTTCATTGACATTTTGCCCAATTTAATGAGGGTGATATGGTGATGTCTTGCTTACGACCTGAGACATATTTAGCTAGCATCTATCACAATGGTCATTTAAAGAATGTTGGGCCTTATTGTATCTTGAAGCGAATTGGAGAAAATGCTTCTATATTAGAACTTCCACCGGATGTTTGATTTAGTCTTATCTTTAATGTTGAAGACTTAACAACATATTTTGGTCACTACGAGGAGACGGAAGAATGTGCCATCCCCCTTCCCCCAGCACCTAAAGGACATGTAGAAGAAAGTGAAGATGTGCTTGATGATCAAATTGTTTCCACAAGGCGTGGTGGATACCAAAAGTTTTTAGTTAAGTGGAAGAATCACCCGTAGATTGTATTGGGATCACTGCAGAGTATTTTCAGCAAATCAATTCTGATGTGTACGAGCATTACTAGGCTATTCACTAAGAGCTGAGTTTTCTCAAGCTGGGAGGAATTGATGAAAACAGGCCCATGGGCCTCAAAGTGTACAGTTGTAGGCCCATGAAAATCCATGGTTGTCCAGGAGACCGATTAAATGAACACAACAACAAGGTATTAGTGGGTCTTTTAGTAAGACCTAGAGTTCTATGGGAGCTTGTTTTTCACTAATTAGTTCTAGAAAGTCCCAAGACATTGGAAGTTACCATTTATGAGTTAGTCCTAGGAAGTTGAAGTTATTTAAATTTCGTAAGTCTTTGCATTTATGAAACAGTGTTCTAGTATTTATGTAAGAAGATAAAGGAAGTTGTTATCATTTATGAGTTGGTGCTAGGAAGTTGAAGATTAAGTTTTGCATTTATGAAAGAGGGTTCTAGCATTTATGTAACAAGGTTCCATGGAGTCTATAAATAGTGGATCCTATATCAATGTAATTCAATTCTGATTTGAAGTGAATGACACAATCTTGAGTAAGGTGTGACTCCTGACATTTGTTGATGAGACTCTAACTAATATATCCAACGAAGTAGAGAGAATCTAGTTCATGCCTTCTTCTTTCTTTCCCCTTCTTTTTCTTATGATATTAAACCTCACGTCCCTTAAAAAGAAGAAGAAGAAGAAGAAGAAGAAGAAGAAGAAATCCAGCATCATTATTCTGTCCTTTCTAAATCAGGGTTGGATGGCATATAAACATTTGATGAGCCCCAATTCTAGGTATTCAATCTCCAGTTTTTCTTGTGGTATGGTCCACCTGGGTCATGGATAAGGATGGTTTTTTTGGCCTTGACCCAGCCAATTGATGGACAGGGTGGATGTCCACATTTGAACAGATATCATGATGGGGCCAACTTTGCTTGACCCTATGGGAAGCTCCCATAAAGTCGACCACATGTGAACTCATACTCACACAGAAACTCACACATATTTGTGTGTTACAATGTATGAATGAAGAATGAACTTTCAATTCTGCCCTTCAACAATTCAAAGAGAACACTTCCAAGACTATAATGGTAGAACTAAATGTTTAAAAGAACTATCAATACACATCATAATACTACTAGAACTGTATAGAGCAAACTCTTTGAGATATCATATTGAGCTTTCAAAACTTTAAATTCAGAATATAATGAAAGGAATAACACAAAAGTATGATCACTACTCCATACTAACAACAAACTTCGCAACCAGACATCAAGGCAACAATTCCAACATAGTTTTATTACAGTCAGAAGTCCTATAGCATCACCTGCCTATGTTCAAGTCAAAAGAGCAAGGTAAGTCGAATTAACTTGCTTGAAAGGTCAATCAGAAGTACAAAAAGGGAGTACAGAGCAAAAAGGTAACAACCAACCTTCCAAGTCAATAGTCTTGACTTCAGATTCTGAAAGGACTTCCTGCTGAACATTGACAACTTTCGGCGCCTCCACATTTACAATATGTGGATACTTGTCATTCTTTGAAAGATGTTGGAGCTGGAAAAGAAAAGATAATGAGATGAATGAAACAAAGGCTTCAAAATATTCCATAGACATTGAGAACTTCACCTTTGGCAGCTCATGCTGACGACGGATTGATGATGTCTTCCACCCGACAATATCTTTCAACTGAGTTAATTTCTTTATGCATGCTAGTGGTTCTTTGGTGTCAAAATAATATATATTCTTTGAGCAAGATCAAATGAATATATATATATATATATATATATATATATATATATATAATGTTAATTTCTAAAACAGGATACGGTCAAAGCATGAATTCGAGTAGGCAACATGGCGCCTGAAAGATTGCAAAGCAGACCTGCAGGAAAAAAAGGAAGAGGAATCGAACGTCAGATGGTATGCTCGCAAACTTATTTCAAAATGATAGAGAAACTTCAGCTCCTCTATAGTCAGTATTTACGGAGCCCTACATGAATTGAAGATCTCCATTGTCATTGACCATCTGAAGGAGAAGTGGAGGCCTTCCCTCATCATTGTCACTGAGGAAGAGATGTGTCCCAGTTCTCCCAATAATCCATGACGTATGAGATGCCATTTTCTCCAACATGTGAAAGCCACAAAACATTGGGACCTGCAAAGATATATAAGAACTTAGCCTGGACTGCAAGCTCATGAGAAAATGAGATGTGGATGATGCGTGCTTCAGTCTCATGAGAAAATGAGAAGTGGATTGTAGTTGCTAGGAAGAGACAGGGAGAAAAATGGGTTAACTGAAGATAGGGCCCACTGAAGGCGATAGTCATTGGAAAAGAAAAGGAAAATAAAAGAAGAGTAGTAAAATGTTTTTAGTCTGCAAAAGTCAGTGCAGGTTTTTAACCAGTCCAAAAGATGCATTGAATCAAATGTTCATTTCATCGTAAAAAAGGACAGATTAAGTGCCTGCGCAACCCCCCTCAAAAGAGAGAAATAGATGAAACCATCTAAAGAGAGAATTATTGAATCTAAAAATACAATGTCTCTGCAAGTTGTAAATGAAGCCACCTGCTTATGCCCTCTTAAACCAAGATGAGGTGTTGCAAATGTTATGAAATTCATGGGCTCCAGTCCAGCAATTTTGCCATTTGATCTCTCTTCCAGGTGTTGAGTTCCACATTCGACCCCATTACCCTCTCCATTTTCTTCAAAAGGTTCCGTCCTGGGGTTTTGTCCATAAAGCCTACCAATGGCATATCTTGCTATCAACCCACCTAGCGAGTGAGCTACGAAGGAGATCTTTTGAAGCTCTGGCCTACGTTTAATAACTGATATTACCTGAAATGCAGTATATAAAATCTTATTAGTTGACATGGAAGTTCAAATTCGAAGGAATGCTTTTGTACAAGCATAGACCATTCTGATTGCTAGACTGAGGTGCAATGAAATAATTAAGAAATCATTCAAGACCAATCTATAAGTGAGGCCGATAATGGTAAGGTCAACAGGTTCATTTTGTGCCAATCATGATTCATGACTCACCCTCATATAGCATCATTGCCCATACGTCCCACATGCATAAAGTGATTATAACTGTCCATTTGATAGGCACAGAAACAGATGTGCTACAGTAAAAAAATTATGATGAATGGATGATTCAGATCCTCAACTGGTGGACTTGAACATGAACGGTGGGGAAAAATGGCACCATTCAGCATGATCACAAGACCATGGCCCATCCATAGCACTCAGAAGATGAATGATTTCAATCATCCAACACTCTCTGCATGTGGGCCACATGGGGAGATTCATGCAGAACAAACATTAGTTGCAGTTAACAAAACATGGACAAAAATAATATTGACATGAGATGAGAAATACTCAATGCACCTCTTCAGCTAATCTCCCTCCCATTATGTCAACACCATCAAGAGTCAACATTGAGGAATTGGACTCACTGCCTGCATGGTACATGGTAATGATATGCAGTTCATGTTAATAATTGGTGCCAGACATGCTTCGGAAGATCACATGATGCAACACAGTCCGCAGGGCAGAAATTTGCATTTTCCAATAACCAACAAATAGGAAAAACAGTCTCAGTGAACCACTATGATCTTGACACTTAGGAATAAACAACTTGAGCAACAAATATAGATATGCCTTAAAGAGCTTTGCAAAGCGCACATGCATGTGCAGTAAAGCTCATGTAGACACCACACATGTGCAAGATAATCCATCCACCAGGTTAGTCCAACCTTGTACGCGCTTTCCCAAAAATAAAATCTGGCCCAATCAGTCTGCGGGCCCCAATATTAGAAACATGTGGATGGGTTAGAAAAGTTTATTTGGAGCTATACATTTATTTCGCGAACTGTGGCCCATGCCCACCTGAACTGTGTATCAACCTGATTCTTTGCCTAGGCCCTAGGGCATCAATATAGTGGTGCTGTTCTGAGATAGACTGGATCCCAGACCTATCGTGCCATGCTGACACGTGTGGTGTGTAAATGAGCTCTATTGCACAAGTGTGTGGGCTTAGCAAAGCTTTGCCTTAAAATTAATGCTAGTATTTGTAACAATCAGGAGAGCTATAAACTTCTGTTGCAGGTGAAGGATACATGCCAAGGAGATGGTGAAGAGAACTGGCAGAGAAGCAGAAGAAACTTTAAAGTATGTTAATGAATATGTTTGGCACATATCTGATCAGTAAATCCACAGTGGGCCAAATTAGGTTGCTATTGTTTTTAAGAAAAGAAAAGAAAAATATGAGAACATAGCTCCTTTTCCAAATGATAATATAGTTTAGATATTGACTATGGTTGTCATCCATTCTGGCGTGCATGTTTTTCCTACTGAAACATTTTTGTGTTTTGGTCATTTAAGTAGTTCATTTTAAAAAGGTAAAAAAGTAAACAGATTTAGAAATTGAAGGCAATATGAAAACTTTCCTTCAAAGGTTTCACACATTTTGAACTCTCCAGTTTGATTGGGAGCAAGAGCAAGGTATTCAATAACAGTAAAGGTGCTTGTAACAGCCCGCCTTATGGCCATTACGAAAAGGAACATAATGGCCATTATGGCCCTGTTAGCGTCAAAATTTTATTGAAGGAAGAAAATGTATTGCCCCATATTGGACCGTTACAGCCCTGTATTGGCCTGTAAAGGGCCAGTAATACAGAGCCATTTTTTCTAGAATGGATTTTACAGCCCTGTATTGCATAATGGGTCCCACCGTTACCATTTACCTGACAGCCATTCCATAACGGTTTTTTAATACCATGGTTGGAAGGGATTTGTTAACTACTATACCCTTAAAGGCTCAAAACACCAAGGCCAAAAGTGGCTACAAACAGAAAAATCAAGATAAAAAAAAATGTTGCAAAAACATTTTGGCTGAAATGACCAAAACAGACAGGAATAGATACCAGAATATCCTGGTTCCAGTACCAGCATGAAATGTTGTGGGCTTTTTGTCGGAAGGAACAACATCAATAACAATCATACTAGAAGACAATGCATCTAACTTCTTTATAGTATACGGAAAACAACCAGTTGTTGCAGTTTCTAGCCGGGACCAAGAAGACCGTGTATGCTGAAAGAATCATCTCAATGGTAATTGACCATTGAGTATTAGAAGACCACAATGCAGTTCTCTCTGGGTTTCTCATTCTCAAGCTATGTGAAGTATTCTCTTCCCTTGTAATTTGTTCCTCCTAATACATTTATGTCTCTCCAAACAGCTCAGATTTCATTAGCAATGCTTTCTGTATTGTGGAGAAAGTCAGATAAAGTGAAGGATTCAAATGCTGGCCAATCAATAAATCCAAATCTAAGACTAGCATCTATAGCAAAATAGTATTACCCTTCAAAAAAGAACAAAAAAAAAAAAAAAAAGGAAAGAAAAAAGAAAAGAAAAAGAATAAAAGAAAAGCAAAACAGTATTCACCTACACAGAGTTGCTCAATGAAACCCGTTTACTGTGAGGAAAATGAGGCTGAGAGAAAATCGATGGAAGGATGAGAAAACTCACAATGCACAAAAACATCTTCCGGAAACATCTTGATGAACTGTTTTGCAGCAAATTTCCAATTCGCAGCACTGCATTAAAGAAACATTAAAAGAAAGAAGATAACCATATTAAATGTGATAGGTAAGAAGGCTGGAAAAGTGCAAGAATAATACTTTCCAAATGTTAAAGAAAGATGAACTAGGGACGCATTTTTCTGATTCCAGTGCAATGTGTGTTTGGTAGCACTTTTTTTTTTTTCTGGTTCGAGCCCCCATAGCTCAACAGAAAACAGGGTGTGTCAACATTGAGGTCTTAGGTTCGAGTGCAGCTTAGCTATGAAGAAAAGGGGATGACTTCTTTCTCATTAATGACAAAAACTTTCGGGCCTGTTTGGGTGCCACTTAAAATTGAGTTCATATCATTTTAGCTGATTGTAATTATGTATTAGAGATTGTATGTTGCTTATCAAGAATATTTCTAATCCCTAAAAAATATAATCGCTAACGCATAAATAATATCAGCTAAAATGAGATGAACTCATTTTTTAGTGGTGTCCAAACGGGCCCTCAATAGCAGAAGAAAATCGACACTCATAAGATCATGATTGAGGTGAACAAGCCTCGATAAATCCATGCTCCTTTTCTTTATGAGGAGTAAAGATAGATCTTATTAAAAAATTATATCAAGAAATCAGGAATGAATTCCCACTACAAGGGTGATTCACCCCTAGATCAAAGCGTCCATCAAATAATAGCCTCTCCCCACTATGACAAAGATTTCAAAGAAGATAGAAGAAAGTTACCAAGGACCGTAATGACCATTCACTACCCATGGTCTCCATGAGAATGAAATGTGGGAAATGGTGGAATTCATTGTGAGAAGAAAAATTTGTCATTTTTTCTGAGTTACAAGACTCATCAAGAGATATAAGCCCTCCTGGTGGCAAATATGTAGAAAAGAGTAAGTAAAACAAATAGGAAAAAAAAAAAAAAACTAGTACGGCACTCCACCTTAAGTGAACATTTTTCTCTCTCCCTACCTTCCATCTCCTACATGTGGCACGCCTATAAGGTGATTGGGAGCTTTAGTCAGGTCAGACACCGTGTGGATGAACTATAGCTCAAAAAGTGTTGTGATTGGATGATGCTATTCATATATGATTGATGCAATATTTGCCCATTCTACTTCAACCAAACTTTTTTTTTTCCCTCAGAAGTCCTTTTACAGACAAGTAATGCTAACTAAGTCCAGTCACATCATGTTTGGGCTTAACAGTCACCATCACGATAGATATGAGCCATATGTGAAGATGAAATGATCATGTGTAATGGAGAGAAAAAGATTGCTTGGGGCCTGTTTGGTTGGATGCATTTACATGTAAAAATTTCTCTCGAATCAGCATTAAATGTGGGGAATTGTAATTACGGCAGGTGTTTGAAAGTGACAAGGAGTTGCCAAATAACACGTTATTGAAAGCTAAAACTTTGTGGGCCCCATCATGATATATGTGTTATATCCACACCATCCATTCATTGGTACATATCATTTTAGGGTATGGCCCCATAGATGATGCAGATTCAAAGTTCAAGTGGCCGACACTACAGAAAACAATGGAGATTGAACGCTAACCATTTAAATGTTCTTCCTATGGTGTGGTCCACTTGAGCTTTAGATCTGCCTCTTTTTTGGGGCATACCTTAGAATGATCTGGCCAAATGAATGGATGGCATGGATAAAACACACATCATGGTGGGACTCACAAAGTCCTGTCTTGTTTTATGTGTCTAAAAGTTATTGCTGTCAAATCCATACAGCATCTTTCCCCTTGAATTCAATGGTGTGGCAAGCAATTATTGCTTTAAATGATAAAAAACACTACAAATCACATGAATTACATTATTTTTTGCTGGCAAACCTTGTCAAATGGCCTATACAAGGAAGATATCCTTAGCTACAAAAGTCAAAATCAAAGCAGTCGTATCTTTAACCACTGGATATGAGGAATGCTTCCCTACAATGCAATCTATCAACATAATGCTTGCCTACAATGCAATCTATGAACATAACAACAAACACTATAACTACATTCTGGAGCTACCCAAACGCTCATCAATGGCAAGAAAGGAATCATTCAAAGCAATTCCAGCACAAGAAAACATCACTTGTCTACTGTGGACCCAAACATTTCTGTTTGACACCCTAAAACTGTAAACGTGCCAAATGTAAATACGATCCAGACTGTTCATCAGGTGGGTCCCATAGTGGATGGTAAAAATTCACACTAACCGGACAATCCAAATTTATGAATTGAAAAGTTTGCCCGTCGAATGTGGACAGCTAAGGGGTTGTTTGGATGTCTGTAAATGGGGCCAACTGCAAATGATTTACAGGTAAATGGTTTACAGTCTGTGTTGAATGCCGAAAAATGCCTGTAAATAATTTACAAGCAGTAAATTATAGCTTTCAGCCCCATTTGATTTACAAAAAGCTGTGATTTCATTTACAGGCTCTCCATTTACAGCCTAACACCTATAAATGGAAAGATTGGCTCTCCATTTACAAGACTAAACAATTTACAGGCTATCCAAACACAGGAGTTTCAACACGACGTCTGGGGTTCGAGTCCCATAGGTGGTGAAATCCCACTACGGCGGCATGAGTGTGGGGGTGGGTGTGTAAAATAAAATAAAAAATAAAAAAGCTATCCAAACACAGACAATCATTTACAGCTTACAGCCAAACAGGACAGGCTGTAAATGATTTAAACCTGTGAATCATTTACCACTTAAACGATTTACAGGCATCCAAACGACCCCTAAGTGACCATTTGCAGGCCACCAACTAAGAAAGTTAGGATAATCCGTGGAATGACCGATCTATCTGACGGCCAAGGGCTCGTCCACACACGCCATGTTCAACGTCAGGTCTATCTATACTTCGAAGAAATCAATCTACCAAAGTCTGCAATTCGACATGGAACACTCAAATGATTCAATGACACGAATACGACATATAAAAGTGGAAAATTTTCGGAAACCGTAATTCAACACAAGAAGTATCTTTTCTTTTTCTTTTTTTTTTTTGGGGTCAGAAAACTGACCTGCCTATAATGCCGTTGACGAAGACGACGAGGTGGGCCGGACGGCGACGGTCTCCTGCAATGTCAGATTCCATTTCGACGGCATGGAATCCGTCCGGGATTTCGACGGTGGTATCGGATGAGGTCTTGAAACATCCAATTCTCAAGAAACGGCTCTTCCTCTTCTTCTTAGAGGATTTTCCCAATCCTTTGGATTCTGCTTGGGCTGTTGCAGAAGACCTTTGAGGCTTCAAAGATGCCATTTTTAGAGAGAGAGAGAGAGAGAGAGAGAGAGAGAGAGAGAGAGATTTCCGCAATTTTTCCGCAATGGAAGAGATTATAAACCCTCCACTTCTTTATTTTTATATCTGTTTTTATTTTTTTTTATTTTTAAATTTCTTGCATGGAAGGTGTTTGATGTTTTTCTCTGGAGAGGACAAAGGAGTCATATTTGGCGGGTGTGATAGCTTACAAAGGGCCCCATTCCAATGGAATCTGGAAGGAAGAACGATGGGATTTATAGGGAGACTCGCGCGAGGAGATGGAAGAGATGAATGTGGCACTTTTTTAGATCTTGACCATTCATTAGGTGGGGCAGATTGTGAAATTTGGGTAACCCAACATTAAAGAGGATATCGATTGGAGAGAGTTGTATGAAAGAGGACGATTAGAAAGAAAATCGCCCATGTTTTGTACTCAACATATACAAGTGGCCCAGATAACAAATGGAACAGATTTAATTTTGGGACCCAAAATGTTCACATAGATTCTCAACTGATACGTGGACCAGATCTTAATCATGTGTCCACTATTATCATGTGCACTGCGAATCACCTCTTCCATTCTTATCGCGCGAATATCTTAGTATTTCCATAGAAACTATAGGATCCTCGAGCAGCGGTTTGTACATTATGCTCGGGTTTCTAGTTCTGACGAATGGGACCCATGTTTCTGTAATCCAGGCTGTTCTTCTGTTGCTGTCTAAAAGCATGGAGCCGGAACCAGAGAAAAACTTAAAGATTGAGAGATCAAATCCATTATCATGAGACTTTCGTTTATGTGGACTGTTGTGGGAAGACTACGAGCTGACCTCTACACCACCAAGGTGAGAATACGAGCTGACCTGAAGATCAGACCCAGTTCAGCTCGCACAGTTCATAACCGATCTGATCATAGACGGAATAGCTCTTATGGGCCGCCGAGTCTGACCAACCCGACCCAAGGAAGAGAAGCAGCCTTCATTAACGACATCATCAGGTCGACCGACTTGCGAGCTGATTCGGTTTCTGTAAACCTCTAAGTTTGTGCGTGATAAGGGAAAGGAAATCCGGGAGATCTTTAACCAACTCGCCGAAAGATCCTCGAAGATCACGAGACAGCTCCTAAAATCCCAAAGATCCGGGGATCCCTCCCCTAAGATCGTGGCTTCAAAAGGGAATACGACTCTGCAACCTAGGTCTATAAATAGACACGTCTTCTTCTTTATTGAGGTACGAAAAAAACAAAGACTAAAAAAAGTAGAGATTCAATCTTTGGAGATCTCACTAACTTAAGCATCGGAGGGCTAACGGCTGGACCCCAGCCACCCCCCTTAGTTTTCCTTTTGTTCTACAGGATCCAACCCTTTGTCAAGAAGGAGATCAGCGGCATCCATCCATCAGTTTCAAAGAGTCTTCACCATCGTCTGTTGACGAATTTACAGCATCAACAGATTGGCGCCGTCTGTGGGAACTCTTCGCAGAGTCCTTTAAGTAGGAAAGCCGTGTTCTTACCCAATCACTGAAGACGATTTCAACTGCATCTTTCCTTTTTTACCATGGTGGGGAAAAGAAAGTACAAAGGGAAAGCGCCCGCGATCGATGGACCTTCAGACGATCAGATATCGGAAAATGAAGGATCGTTTTCCGAAATTCCCGCTATCCAGCTCGGAGGGAACTCTCCTCTTTCCACCCAATAGGGGAGACAACAGAGACCCCGTAACCGAGGGGTCAGGTTATCTCTTCTTGAAGAGCAGGTAGGGGGAGTAAACCAAAAATTAGGGGGAGTCGACGAACGGTTAGGCTATGTAGACCAGCGACTGGACGAAATTAAAGCTCTGCTAACTGGCCTAGCTCACCCAACCGTGTTGAACGATAAAGACCGCGAGGGATCTCGGCATACCCATTCTCAGCCGCAACAAACATTGCACTCCCACCAGGCCCGACCGTCGCAGCGTTCTCAACATCCCACTCCGATGGAAGAAAACGAGGTCGCTAGCCGAGCAACCGAGACTAGACCTCGACCAACGACAAGCTTGCCCGCCACCGACCTGCGACACAGGCTCGAGGAACGGAGAACAGCTCGTCTCGCACACGAACGAGCTGATCACGAAGCCAGCAACAGGATTGACGACAACTTGGGCCCACTGGAGGCCGAGCTGAAGGAACTGCGAGAACAAATGGGCGATCTCCAAAGAGCACAACGGGCCCGAGCCCCAATTGCCGTAGATGCACTGGTCGATTCATCTGAGTCACCATTCACCGACGAGATTCGTGAGGAACCCCTTCCCAAAGGGTTTAAAGTTCCCCAGTTGAAGCAGTACTCTGGAATTGGAGATCCGGCGGAACACTTAGAGAACTTCAAAGTCCGCATGGATCTCCTCGGGGCCAATGGGCATATCATGTGCAAGGCCTTTCCGTTGTCCTTAACAAGTTCGGCATGGACTTGGTTCCGCAACCTAAAACCCCGCACGATCAGTTCATTCTCTCAACTAAGCCGAGCTTTCGCTACTCAGTTCATTGGAAGCACTGACCCGAGGAAGCATTCAACTCATCTCGCTGCGATCAAACAAAAGGAAGATGAGCCCCTGAAAGATTACTTCGCGCGCTTCAATTCCGAAGCTGTGCAAATTGAAAACCTCTCGCAAGATGTACTGTTGCACACCATGATCGGAGGATTACGGGACCGAAGGTTCCTTTGGTCTGTCGGAGAAGAGCCGCCTCAGTCCGTGGCAGAACTTTTAGATCGGGCAGCAAAACACATCAACGCCGAAGAGCTGGTCAATGCTCATCGACCGATGACCAAAAATAAGGATCGGCCGGATAGCAGTAACTCGAAAAGACACAGGTCAGAACGAAAGTCCGAGCAAAGATCGCCAACCCGGAATAGACCCGCTCGCCGAACGAAATCACCTGCGCCACGGTTCGATAAGTACACTCCGCTCAACAAAACCATCGAGCAAGTGTATTTAGCAGAGAAAGGAAAATACAATTTCGAACGACCTGCAAAGATAAAGACCGACCCCAATAGGAGGTCGAAATCGAGGTACTGTTTGTACCACAAAGACCACGGTCACAACACCGTGGACTGCTTTGATTTGAAGCGACAGATAGAAGCCCTGATCCAGCAAGGCTTCTTGAAGGATTATATTGCTCAGCGTTCAGATGGGCGAGGAGATGAAGGACGGGTCACCGACTTGACAGGGGAACAAAGCAACAACCCTGTGGAAGAAATTCACATGATTTTCGGAGGGCCGACCACTGGAGACACCAGAAACTCTCGCAAAAGCTACGTGCGGCAAGGAAGGACGTCCTTACCGAAATCTACTGTCAATATCACCAGCCGACCTACGAAGGTCGCGAAGGTAACCTCACAAACAATAACCTTCACCGAAGAAGACGCCCGAGGGGTCATACATCCACATGACGACTCCCTTGTCGTTGCGTTGATGGTCGCCAATAAAAAACTCCACAGGATGATGGTCGACACGGGCAGTTCGGCTGATATCCTATACGCGTCGGCATTTGAAAAAATGAAGATCGACCGATCTCGACTTAGACCAGTCAAGACAGCATTAACTGGGTTCACGGGGGATAGCATCATGCCCGAAGGAGAGATAACTCTACCAGTCACCGCAGGAGAAGAACCAAACCAGAAAATAATAATGGTCGACTTCCTTGTCGTAAATGCCCCCTCTGCTTATAACGCCATTATCGGCCGTCCTATCCTGCGAGCTCTCAAAGCTGCCGTTTCCATCTATCACCTTGCGATGAAATTCGAAACCGATGAAGAAATTGGCGTGGTCAGGGGAGATCAGCAGGAAGCCCGTCGTTGCTATGAGCTTTTCCTACGAGGGAGGAATAAAAGTGCAGTATCAACCGTTTCTCATGCGACCTCTCTTGATCCGAGAGAGGAAGAGAAGGAGCGCGGGTCGCCCGCAGAAGAGCTGGTCGACATTCCGTTGTCTGATACCGACCCGACCAGAACTATCAAGATCGGATCATGTTTAGAAGGCAAGGTGCGGGAGGACCTGATCACCTTCCTGAAGGAGTACGCGGACGTTTTTGCATGGTCCCATGAAGAGATGCCTGGAATTTGCCCAGAAGTGATGGTCCATCGGTTAAACGTCGACCCAACCAATAAACCAATACGTCAGAAAAGACGTTCTTTCAATACAGAAAGGTACATGATCATCAAAGAAGAAGTACAGAAACTGCGCAAGGCTGGATTCATTCAAGAAATATGCTACCCGGAATGGCTCGCAAATGTTGTTCTCGTCAAAAAGAGCAACGGGAAATGGAGAGTTTGTGTAGACTACACTGACCTGAACAAGGCCTGTCCTAAAGACAGCTTCCCTTTGCCACGAATAGATCAGCTCGTCGACGCGACCGCCGGGCACGAGCTCCTCAGCTTCATGGACGCTTACTCTGGATATAATCAGATCCAAATGCACGCTCCCGACAGGCAAAAGACAGCATTCATTACAGATCGGGGGCTCTACTGTTATAAGGTTATGCCCTTCGGGCTAAAAAATGCCGGAGTGACTTATCAGCGACTAGTAAACAAGATGTTCGCAGACCAACTTGGCATAACTATAGAAGTATACGTGGATGATATGCTCGTGAAGAGCAAACGATCAGAGAACCACGTCTGCGACCTCTGTACTGCGTTCAGAATATTACGAAAATATCAAATGAAGCTTAATCCCAGCAAATGTGCTTTCGGGTTAAGCTCGGGAAAATTCCTTGGCTTCATTGTAAACCAGCGGGGAATTGAAGCCAACCCTGAAAAAATTCAGGCACTCCTCGACATGAGCTCGCCTCGCACAATAAAGGATATCCAGCGGCTCACAGGAAGAATTCCGGCGCTCAACAGATTAGTCTCAAAGGCTATAGATCGATGCCTTCCCTTCTTCAAGCAGCTACGTAAGTGCAAGGAGATGATTTGGACCTCAGACTGTGAGCAAGCTTTCTGCGAATTGAAAGCATACCTCGGCTCTCCGCCACTGTTGTCTAAACCAGCCCATAAAGAAGAACTACTCTTGTACTTAGCTGTCTCTCCAGCGGCAGTCAGCTCAGCATTAGTCCGAGACGACAAAGGAACCCAAAGGCCTGTTTACTACGTCAGCAAAGCCCTGCTCGATTCCGAAACCCGATACCCGACAATAGAGAAACTAGCCTTGGCTCTAATCACCTCAGCCCGAAAATTGAGACCGTACTTCCAAGCGCACCCGATAGCTGTGCTGACTGATCAACCATTGCGGCAGGTATTACAGAACCCAGAAACCTCAGGCCGTCTCGTTAAATGGGCCGTCGAGCTCGGTGAATTCGACATCAAGTATCGGCCTCGAACTGCGATTAAAGGTCAGGCCATCGCCGATTTCATCGTCGAACTAACTGAACCTCTCGAAATGGAAGACGACAGCAAATCTGAGTCGCCACAAGAAAGTAACTATTGCGCTCCGACCTGGTTGTTGCACGTCGATGGGTCTTCCAATTCACGAGGCTGCGGGGCCGGTCTCGTCCTGACAGCACCGGACGGAATCCAAATTCAATATGCTCTCCGGTTCGGATTTCGAGCCTCAAACAACGAAGCTGAGTATGAAGCGCTTCTAGCTGGCCTCCGCCTCGCCTCTGAAGTAGGGGTCCGATCTATAAAAATACATAGTGACTCTCAGTTGGTGGTCGGACAGGTGACCGCAGAATACCAGGCGAAAGGGGGGAAAATGTCAGCTTACCTAACAAAAACTCAAGAGCTGCTGTCACGATTTGATCAGTATGAAATTGTTCAGGTCCCGAGAAGCAAAAATATGAACGCGGATTCTCTCGCGAAACTCGCCTCATCAGACGACGACGACCTCGGTAGGATTGTTCCCATCGAGTTCCTCCCTCAACGAAGTATATCGTCAAACGAGGCAGCGGGGGTTTTTCCAGCAACAGCTACCCCTGATTGGAGGGACCCTATCGTTCGGTTTTTACAGACGGGCGAACTGCCCAACGATCAGAAAGAAGCTCGGCGAATTCGCTATAGATCAGCTCGGTATACTATGATCGACGGGATCCTCTACAAGAGAGGATTTTCTTTTCCTTGTTTGCGTTGTTTGGGAGCCGAGGAAGCTGATTACGTGTTGCGTGAAATCCATTTTGGTTGTTGCGGAAATCATTCTGGTGCTCGAGCACTAGCACAGAAGGTGATCAGGCAAGGATATTATTGGCCTACCATCCAGCACGACGCCCGGAAAATTGTTAAGAGATGCGACGGGTGCCAACGATTTGCCCCAATTCCTCACTTGCCACCCGAGGAGCTCATTCCCATGTCTGGACCATGGCCATTCGCTCAATGGGGAGTCGACATCATTGGCCCTCTTCCAATGGGGAAGGGACAGGTGAAATACGCAATCGTTGCCGTCGATTATTTCACGAAGTGGGCAGAAGCAGAACCGTTGGCGACCATTACCGAGAAGAAAACAACAGATTTTATTTGGAAATCAATCGTGTGCCGATTCGGAATTCCGAATACAATAGTCACTGATAATGGGCGACAGTTTGACAACGAAAGATTCCGGAATTTCTAAAAAGGTCTGAGTATCAAGAATGTGTATTCCTCTCCCCACCACCCGCAAGCCAACGGTCAGGTCGAGGCAGTTAATAAGATTATTAAAAATCATCTCAAAACAAAACTCGGGGAGAAGAAAGGTGCCTGGGCTGACGAACTTCCTGAAGTACTTTGGGCCTATCGGACCACAGCTCGGTCCACAACTGGGGAAACACCTTTTTCTTTAGCTTTTGGAGCAGAAGCTGTTGTCCCAGTAGAGGTCGGGATGCCCACGAGCAGGACAAGCCAACATCGACCTGACAGAAACGAAGAACAGTTACGGATAAACTTGGACCTACTCGATGAAGTTCGCGAAGCATCCCAAATACGATTGGCAGCCTACCAGCAACGGATTAGGCGATACTATAATTCCTGGGTAAAGGAGCGGCGGTTTCGAGCTGGCGACATGGTTCTCAAAAAGGTCGGTACTAAAGACAAAATCGCTGCCTTCAGCCCTAACTGGGAAGGGCCTTATAGGGTACTCGGCTCACGTCGTCCTGGTACTTATTGGCTCGAAGACATGCACAGCCGGCCCCTTTCCCACCCCTGGAATGCTGACCACCTGAAGATCTACTATCCATGAGCGGGCGGGATCTCGTCTGAAATATATGTTCCGAGGTGATGGTTCAGTAAAAATTGTTTCAAAATTTCCTAAGTGTTGTGAACAACAGATCGGCCTAGCAGAGTTAACGTTCCGAGCTGAATTCTGCACTACTCCCTACGACTGTTTTAATATAATGGCCGAGTTTATGACAATGAGCTCAGTCACTTCGAGACTTGTGTATGCACGAAAAAGAAAAAATGAAGTACACAACGTTTGAATAAAATGCCTCTGAGGGCTTGCATTAAAGTAAAGAGTTTCCTTTACATTGTAAAAAAAAAAAAAAAAAAAAATTCAGCTTTCGGTGGCATTGGATGGCCCGGCTGCAGCCCCCTTTGAAGGTCCCTCCCTTGCGACTTCATCCTCATCTTCATCATTGTCGACTGGAGTCAGGTCGAGATCGGGGAAGTGTTTGAGAACGAGTCTCCTGCAATCCTGGAAGCCATGATTGTACAGCTCCTCAGAAATTGCATTCAGCCTCTCAAACTTGGCTTCTGCGTCCTTGGCGTCAGCCAGAGCCTTCATCTGGACCTCCTTCAAAAGTCGGGCCAGGTCCACCTTCTCCTCCTCAGCTGTCTTGAGAGCAGCCTCTAGCGACTCGACCTTGTTACCCTCAGACTGGGCTTTGGCTGAGGTCTCCCTCATCGCCTCCTCCAGAGACTGGACTTGTACTTGAGACACTTTCAGCTCCGATTGGGCCACCTTCAGCTCGGACTGAGCTGTCTGCAGTTCAGCTTGGGCTGTCTGCAACTCCGTCTGAGCCGTTGCCAACTCAGACAGCTTCTTCTTCAGCTCGGTCTTCATCGCCTCAGTCTTATTCTTCCAGGAAGAGGCGGCAACCAGAGCTTTCTGCATCTGGTGTGTCCGCTCAGCCATCTTCTGGCGGATCATAATCAGCAAGGCCGAGTCCTACAAAGACAAGCTACAACAGTTAGTAATATAATGGTGGAACGAATGAAGAAAAAGAAGAAGAGAAAGAGACAATCAGCTTACCCTGAGACTGCTCTCGATGGCAACACCGACCATCTGATCAGGATCTGACGTCGCGATAGAATTCAGATCCTGAGGGATGCTCTGGTTAACGTCCATATAGGCGTTAACTCCCTCTTTCCAGGTCGCAAAATGCTCCGTTACCGGAGGCATGTCGACCTGGTCCTCGCGCTGCTCGGCACCAGGAGCGCTTGCAGGGCGAGAAGCCCGGGGAGCCATGGGAGGTCGCGACGACCCGGCCTCAGCAGGGGTGCGGGCAGGCCCCACTGAAGTCGATGCTGTCGGAGTACCAGAAGAACTGGCACGAGTCGCTGGGCGACCCGCCGACGGCTCGGCTCGGGAATCCGAGGTGTCCGGTACGTTAACAACCGGAACCCCGGAAGCAGGAGGCCGGGCAGCCGGAGTCTCACCCCCTGCGGGAGATGAACCCTGAGGCTGACCAGACCCACATACGAAGGATCGGGGCAACCTTTGTTGCCCCTGAGCCTCCGTGGCCATCCTCTTGCTCGGAGGTTCCGCCGAGCTCTCCCCACGCTCTAGGAGCCGAGCAGGGATCCGGCGGGACTTAGAAACCGCCTTCGGGGCCATGCCTGTCCAAAACACGAGGCAAAGTGTCAGGACACAACACTTGGAAAATTGATAAAGTAAAACGCGAATATCTACATTACCGACCTGATTCAAGGACGGATTCCACAGTAATTAAGCTGCGGAAGTTCCTTTCGACGAGCGGGTACTCCCGTGCAGCTCGGATCTGCCTCTCTTGGACGGCAGAAAGAGCTACTCTAATGGCCACCGAGGCTGCAAAGACAAAGAAACACGTGTCAGAATAAGGGAAAGTAGGGATAGGTGAGAAGCATTAGAAATTTGAAAAAATTTTCTAAGTATAGCTAGACCTGGCAGAGCAAAATCAGCTCGGACTCGATGCTCCAGAGGGCGAAGCTCGTCCGACGAAGCCTCCCGATCCCCCGACACAAAAAACCATTTCCTCTTCCAGATTCTGGTCGAGGATGGCAGGCCGGTCACTATCGAGCCCCCATGGCCCGGGTGGGAAGAGAGGTAATAAAGACCATGACCTCCCAAGGACTTAAGGCTGTACATGGAGAACAGCTCGTTCGAGGTCAGGTCATTATTCCCTACTCTCTGCCACAATATGTAGCATCCCACCATACACCTCCAGCCATTAGGTTGGAGCTGGCTCGGTGCGAGGCCTAGGGTGTTAAGGACCTCTCGCACAAAGGGGTGCAGGGGTAACCTGAGCCCGGCCTCTAGGTGCATCAGGGAGATAACGGTTTCTCCCCGGCGAGGTCGGCTCGGTCTATCAGCTCGGTCCGAAATCCTAAGACCAACAGATTCCGGAATCCCGTACGTCCTTCTCGCATTATCTAGGTCTCTCTGGGTAATCCGCGAGACCACCCCGTCCAGCTCGAAGGCATCTCTCTGAGCCGTCTCCCCAACTCCTGGCTCAGGAACCTCAGATTCCTCTTCATTCACAGGATCGGCCGTCCTGGAATGGGATTCTCTGGGATCGATATCCTGATGCTCTGGTGGAGGTGGGTCCGATTCGGAATCTCCAAACCTCACCATCGGGATAGCATCAGAACAGGAGGTCTCCGACATTCTGAAAATTACAAAAAGGAAGAAGATCTTCTAAGAAGATAAGAAGAAGCGTACCCTAAGTGACTGGTACGCCGGCCGGATGAGAGATGACAGAGAATGGAGAAGGAGAACCCGAAAAGAGAAAGAAGAAGGAAAGCAGGATCAGAGAAGAAAAGAATTTTTTCAGAAATCCGCTAACTCTCGAGTTTTATATCCGAAGGACTATTCGGCATTTAATGCGAGGATCCCGCGTGGCGGCTCTTGATTGAGGCATACAAAAAGTAACGTGCCACCCCAGACACGTGGCACCACCCCGTTCGATAATATTCTGTTGGGCGCTGATACGCCGTACAAGCGAATGATGACGCCTCGATTTTTTGAACGACGCATTAAATACCGCTTTCCCGCCCGTTGAGATGACGGCGCGACAGCGCGACAGCTGTGAAACATTAAGGGAAGCCAGATCGACGTATCTTCTTTATCAAGCTACTCCCGAGATAGACGAGCTAGACTCAGGAGTGGGGGGACTTCTGTTGTGGGAAGAATACGAGCTGACCTCTACACCACCAAGGTGAGAATACGAGCTGACCTGAAGATCAGACCCAGTTCAGCTCGCACAGTTCATAACCGATCTGATCACAGACGGAATAGCTCTTATGGGCCGCCGGGTCTGACCAACCCGACCCAAGGAAGAGAAGCAGCCTTCATTAACGACATCACCAGGTCGACCGACTTGCGAGCTGATTCGGTTTCCGTAAACCTCTAAGTTTGTGCGTGATAAGGGGAAGGAAATCCGGGAGATCTTTAACCAACTCGCCGAAAGATCCTCGAAGATCACGGGACAGCTCCTAAAATCCCAAAGATCCGGGGATCCCTCCCCTAAGATCGTGGCTTCAAAAGGGAATACGACTCTGCAACCTAGGTCTATAAATAGACACGTCTTCTTCTTTATTGAGGTACGAAAAAAACAAAGACTAAAAAAAGTAGAGATTCAATCTTTGGAGATCTCACTAACTTAAGCATCGGAGGGCTAACGGCTGGACCCCAGCCACCCCCCTTAGTTTTCCTTTTGTTCTACAGGATCCAACCCTTTGTCAAGAAGGAGATCAGCGGCATCCATCCATCAGTTTCAAAGAGTCTTCACCATCGTCTGTTGACGAATTTACGGCATCAACATGGACCGTCTATACTTCTCATTTTAACCGTCTATATTCTAGAGGTTGTGATTGACTTGTTAGGATTACTTTTCGGAAATGTGTCAATCCGCAGTGGGACGGAACGTCCTATGCTCTGAATTACCCAACAACGGGTCCCGCTTCTCATAAAACCCGAGGACGCTGATTCGGTAGATCCCCGAACCACGGACCTCGGTGGATACGTGACTGTGGGGGCCACCGTGATTTTGTTTTAATATCCATGTTATTCCCTCCATCCATTTTATCAGCTCATTTTAGGCTATGAGCCCGAAAAAATTCTAAGTAGACACACCACAAGAAACGGTGGTGATTAAACGCCCACCATTAAAAATCTTGTCAAGTTCTATGTGAAGGTTGGAGGGAAAATAAGCATTATGGTGGTTCTAGGAAGTTTTTAACGGTGGGCCTTCAATCACCGCTGTTTCCTGTTGTGTGGTTCATCTGAAATTTAGATCTGTTTCATTTTTGAGCTCACGACCTAAAATGAGCTAAAAATTTGGATGGACGGAGTAGATATAAAACATATAAGTCAAGGTGGGCCCCATAGTCACGGGTACACCGAGGTTGGTGGTTCCCCGATCCACCGAATCCGCGTCCAAGGCATGCCTCAGATGCAGGGTTCTGATGTCGTGAACGGCGTGTTTGGTTTGACCGACATGTAGACGCGCCCTTCTTCTTCCTTCCAGAAGCGAGGAATGCCAGAACGAAATTCCAGAAGGGTGCGCGCCGGGGAGCTACCGAGCCAGCGAAATCCCTGACCGTCGGGCCCACCTTGGTGCATTTTCCTTAAATCCACACCGTCCATCCGTTTTGAAAGATCATTTTAAAGCATGATCCAAAAATGAATAATATCCAAATCTTAGGTGGATTGCACAACAGGCAACAGTGTTGATTGACCGTTAAAAAATTCTTATAGGCTACAAAAGTTTTGGATCAAGCTGATATTTGTGTGGTCCTTTCATCCAGGTATTTTTGACCTTATCAATAGTTTGGATGGAAAATAAACATTCTAGTGGCTTCTGTTAAGTTTTTAATGGTGGGTATTCAATCACCACTATTTCCTGTTGTGTGGTCCACGTACTAAAAGCTCGTGCCATAAGAGGATGGCATATGGGATCCTAAAACTTCTGCATTTGTGAGATTTGGAGCCGTCCATCTAGATAATCCTACTAGATGGAAGCAGTTTAAAATATGCAACTGCAATGATCCTAGCCATCCAATCAATAGCCTTCAAAAGGAGCCGTAGGACAACGAAATCAGGAGAGAAAAGAACAAGTTTGTCCCTCTAGTTGTGCGGTCGCCATTGATAGATACATCACCATGCCACGTGAATTCTGAGATAGCTCTACCACATTCGGTTCAAACAGCTCCATGGGATCATATTTCCTATCTGACGGTCGCAATAGTAGGTGATCAACGGTGTGGATTTTAGTGATCTGGATCTTCAGAAAAAAAAACTTAAATAGAAATTCCTATCGCTTCCCTTCGTCACCTTACAAATAGATAATCTGGAAAAGAAATAGATCAGTGGTCCTAATGCAAATCGTGTAAAATCATCACTTTCTCTAAAAGCACGAGCGGTTAGAGGATGGCGTATCAATAGACTCTAAGACTCCCCTTCACAGGAACATACTTGGCAATGGTGGAGGGACATAGGATATATTACCTATTTGAGCCCAAGGTTTTCTGTTCTGATGCCATGTTAAATCACCACTTTCTTTAAAAGCTCAAGCTCTTAAATAACAGCGTATCAATGGACTCTAACAAATTGAACCAGGGCCAATGGTTGGACGGATAGGATTTTTAGATCCGTGATATTCTTGGTACAAGGTCCATCTAGAGTGGCGTCCATCACATTAAAAAGCATATTCACTGATACAAGGGTCTCTTATACCTTTTTTTCTGTTCTTTTTTCCCGTTTTGTATTGGAATGTTGATTTGTCGTTTCAATGAGAAATGTTCAAATCCAGGGTCGTATGTGAGATTCCAAGTATGCTTTGTTTATCCCAGAAACTGTCACTTGTGCAGAACGTCCCATCCGTGCAAAAGGTGGACCAGGGTGGATTTAAAAATTAATTAGCCAGACAATCAGCCAGCTGGAATGAATTTTTTTGAAATCTGGTGTGGAAGGTTGTCTTATAGGCAGCACTCCAATATCAATTGAAAAGAAAATAGGATCATTCCAATGATTAGGTGGGCAACTATGTATTGAGTCAGGCCAGCAGCTGTCCATTGAGTTGGACGACTCACCCAGGTCATTTTTGGGAGAGCAACTTTAGTGGGACCCTGGAACCAGCTTCGTGGGTGAGACTGCGCCTGTAGGGGTTACAAAAATTTTAGATAGGCCGTGTGTGTGTGTGTGTTGGGGGGCACGTGCCAGTGAATGATCGAAGTTGGTCAAGGCGAGTAGCCCTCTCACTTATCTATAGCAACGAACGAGGTATGAGGCCTCAGGCTCGACCTTAGGTATCAGATGAGTTCCTGACCACTCAGCTCCAGTCTCAGATAGTGGAATTGGACCCGAGCCCTTGTACTCGGCCTCAAGCCACAAATAGTGGACAGAGCCCTCTTCCTCAAGATACCAAGCACCACAGAGAAAAGTAAACGTCTTCTTTGCCATTCTCAAATCCCAAATTTTGCAAAGCAGAAGCCTGAGCCCTCGATCTTAGTCATTAATATATGTCAAACTACAAAACAACTCAACTGAGGATGCTAGACATCCTCGGATCTGAGCACACTATGTATCGACATACGAAGATAACGATCAATCCTAGGATACACGGGATTCGGATGTGATGGACACCATCTCTCTCAATTCGAAAATACATCTTGGATAACATCTCATCCTAATACGACCATTAAAATAGAATTAACAGATCCACTACTGGGAATGATGGATCTTTACTATCTATAAGAGGACCCTTTTGCATCATCTCCAGGTATGCCATTGATACACTATATAATGCATCCAGAGCCTTTATGCCAAATCAAGCTTACTGACTTAAGCATCGAAGGATCCTTCGCCTGTAAGAATCTGTATATTGCGGAATTGAAGGACCATACAGTGCATCGAGTATGTAGATCGAATAACTGGAATAAAGACTTACCTGTTTGGTGAGCCATTTCCAATATCTGAGATCTGGATCTTCCTCTCCTGGGATTGCTGTAGAAAAAATCTTAGATGGAGCTTGTTTTCAGTGTAATCCCGGATTGGGGACCCAGCACCCTTTAAATAGGGTTTGTAGTGGGTGTGGCAGTGTTTGAAACCCACCAAAACACTACCACTCTTGCTCCACACAAATTTGGCTAACAAGAATCCATGTTCAACTACAATACTGCCACAGGCAGTGTAGACGCACAACCCCTCTTAATTATATGGATCACGACTGTAGTGGGGCCCACTGATCAGTCCACATATGAATCTACATCTATATTCAAATATGGACCATTGATCAGTTGGCCCACTATATAGAAAACTTACATTCTCCCACTTGGGCCATACTGTTCAATGTCACGGATTTTAATTCTACTTAAGTGGTCAACCGATATGTCAGATTATGTGGACAACGTCTTTTCCAATCTTAGTCCATCAAGACAACTAATACTGGATCGTGATAGTCTACACAACATTAATTGAGGCGAAGTGAGACGAATCACGGTCACTAGTATCATCAATCTTAATGACGTAGATTGTGACCATGGTCGTGTGGTATGAAGGTTAAGTGTGATTGAAAGTGCCTACCTTCAAGAGGTCTTAGGAGCTTTCTTAAGATGTCTCCAATGAGACAATACCGAAATTCTACTATTCTCAAAACATATTGTGCACACCAAATGAGAGAAATAGTATAAACCAAAAGATGGAATCATCAAAGTAAATGAGATCTCCATAAGTGTCTGAACAAAATAGATCTATACTGAATCCGAAAACTCCCACTAACTGAATGTATCTACGAGGTCATGACTCCCACAAACACTACATACTCCTGAAATGGCGCCACAGGAAGTCCTTTAGTGAGAGGATCAATTATAATCTCTTTAGTACTGATAAAGCTTAATAGACACTTGATGATCCCGCACTCTATCATTTATAATATGATACTTTACGTCGATATGCCTCGGCCTTGATGAGTGCTCGCTATTGGACAAGAAATGTATCGCAACTGAACTGTTACAAAAAATATTCTCATACGTTTTGGGATATGTTCCAAGACCCATAAACCAATTAGAAAACACTGTAGCCACACCGCCTGATTTGTAGCTTCGTGACATGCGAAAAATTCTGCATTTATAGTGGATGAAGTTGTGGTGGATTGTTTTACACTTTTCCAAGACACAATTCCTTCACTCATAAGAAAGAAATGTAACCGGACGTGGACTTTCTTGTGTGGACGCAGCCAGCATAATCTGCGTCTGAATAACCAACCAAATCCAGATGGTCGGCTTTTCTGTAAGTGAGTTCAAAGTCTTTCGTCCATTGCAGGTAGCACAATGCTTTCTGCAGTTACCTGCCCAATATTCCAACCATAAAAGTAATATCCGGGCGCGTACAGAACTAAGCATATATTATACTACTACTGCTGACGCGTGCGAAATTTACTTTATGCGATTATTTTCTAAATCATTATTGAGGCACTGAAAAAACTTTTGAACTTGTCACCTTTAACTATAGGTCATCAAGCATGAAAACAATTTTGCATGCTGAATCGCTCGAGTATCCTACCAATGTAGGATCTCTGTGACAAATCAAGCAGTCCTCGAGATCTATTCCTATGAATCTCAATGCCTATGACAAAGAAAGTATCACAAAAGGAAGAATCTGATTTCTAATTTATTAGGTTCATGGATCTGTAGCAAAAGTAGACGTTTATAAAAGTGATAAATTATTTGTGTCCACTCCATGAGACTATAGGGAATGGGCCACAAATATCTGTATATAGCACTTCTAGTAGTCTTACATTTCTGGTTGGTTCATTTTTTCTGATTCTAGTCTGTTTTCCCTTAATGCAATCCGTATAATCAAAGATTGAAGTATTCCATCCAGCACAAGCCTTTCCATTATCTCAAAAGAGATATGCCCTAATTGCCTATGCCATAAAATGGAGGAAACTTCATTCCTCTTTTTTCTTTTTTCTTTTTTTATTCCTGCTCTATCATGCTGCAGGTTTATGTTTATAACGTTTGCGGTAGGTAACTTTAACTGATATAGATCATTCACTAAAGTAACATGGCCAACTTCATTTAAACCAAAATAGATATTAAAACCTTCATTCTCAAATTTAAAAGGTGTATCCACATTTAACTAAGTGAGAGACCAAAATTAAATTTCGCTTTATTGAAGATACATAAAAAAAATATCTACTAGGTCTAAGTAATGACCAGATGTTAATCTAAGTCTGCAAAGTCCTACTGACATAACGTTTACCTTTATGCCATTGCCAACGTACACCGATTTCTCCATGTCAGTTGGCAGTCGGCTTTGTAGCATATCCTTTCTTTACCAACCATGCTTTAAAGCCTTCGCAGTCCTTTTTCTGGTGTTCTGGCTTCTTGCAGAAGAAGCATCCATCATCAGGACCCCGCTTCTTTTTCTTAATTTTGCTATCAGATTGTGGTTTAATGCTACCTGTAGTACCCAAAGAACATTTTTCTATAGTCCGTGTTCTTTTTTCTGTATTTTTTTTTCTTTCTTATCATAGGGTAGCCAATTTTCCCTCCCCAATGCTGACATCTAAAAGCTTAGGAGAGGCAATGTTTAGCTTCATGCACCCCAGGGCAATCTCAATGGACTCCTTCCATGTGGTGTAGTTAGAGCCGATTAAAAAGGGGTACTGTATTGTAGCTGTTTGGAATGATAATTGTAAAATAAACTCATATTAGACTTTATGTTTCAGGCGAATAAATATTCAATTGATTGAGGGCCTTCAATTGAATTATCTAGGATGAATGTGGGCCTAAATAATCAATCCTGGCGAGAATCGGCCACATCATCATGACTCCACCTGTGGGTGGAAGTCATAAATGCAGATAGTTCTCCTGAACTTGAATCTAACGATGATCAGTCTGTGTTTTCGTCACCGTCTGCATGTGTTCATGCCCTTGCTAAAGTGGTGATCGTTTGTGTTTTCGTCACCGTCTATATTGGACGTGAACACAACTGTATGCAATCATTTAACTTGATCCCAACATTATAAGTCTAAATTCGTGCAAATCTTCACCGATAGTGGTCACTGTGGTGGCTGACACTACTAGATCCAACTCCATGATTTTCGACTCAAGACTGCAATCATGTGTTCATATCCCTACTAAAGTAGTGAACGTCTGTGTTTTCGTCACCATCTACATGGAAAACAAACGCAACTGTATGCAATCCTTTACTTAAACCCAATATTATAAGTCTAGAATTGTGAAAATCTTCACTAATTGGGGTCACTGTGGTGGCTAACACAATCAGATCCAATCCCACAAAATTTAGACTTAGGATTGCTATTTAATCCTGCCCTCAATTGATTAACAATTAATGGTCTAATTTGACCCAATACATGCTAAAAATCAGGCCCATAGATCTGGCCCAAAATATGCTAAAATCAGGCCCACAAATTCCCTCAAATTCGGCCCAGAAAATAGCCAAAATTTGGTCATAATATGTGCCAAAATAGGTCCCAAAATAACATTAAATTCAGGCCTTAAATCTGCCAAAAATCTGGCCCGAAAGTAACCCTTAATCTGGCCCAAAATAAGCCCAGAATCTGGCTAAAAATCAGGCCAAAATTAAGCTCCAAAACATGTTAAAATTAGGCCCAACACCAAGCCCAAAACCACCCACAAATCAAGCCCAAATTGTTGGCCCAAACAATCCCAAATTCAAGCTAAAAATGAGCCAAAGAGCCTGGCAAAAACAGCCTTAAAGCAGGCCCAAAAGATCACCAAAATCTGGCCCAAATAGGCCCAGAAACAGCCATGACTCGGACCCTAAATCGTACCAAAATAAAATTTTGGCCCAAAATCAGATTTTCAACATGTGATCTGTACATCATCCAAGAGCATACTAAATCTGTACAAAATACCCAAATGATGAGCAGTCTAGATTCAATGTTTTGGTTTGATTGATAATCGACTGTCAAAACTTAAATATGTGAGGTCTATTAATATAATGTATCCCCACTATTGATCACCATCTAATGAGTAGTCCATATGGCATGCTCTCATAAGCATAATGGATGAATCAGATTTGTCAACTTATGGGCCTAAATTGGACCTCACAATAGGTGTGAATTGGGTCCACTGACTGGCCTTAAGAAAGAAATTACAGGCTGCTGCATATGAAAACTCGAAACTAATGAAATGTCAATCCAATGGGCCATTATCAAAATCCTGAATATAATGAAAAGTAATTACAATTACAAGCCTAAGGGTATTCACAGGGCAACCTTCACAGGATGTTCAAAGGCAAAACACCTTACAAACAAAAGACCAAACCCACTTTATAACCCAGTGCACTGAAAAGTCTACCAATGGACCAATGAGGTGTGAAGGTCCATTCATTGAGCTTGGTTGTTTGGGCAAACACAACAAACGGTTTGGGTCTCAAACTGACGGCCCACAACTGGGCACACAAAAAAAAAATCCATTATAGGGGACCTATGAGGGGGTCCAAGAACGAGCCATCATGTTAGGCCTGGATGCAACTGATATAGTTCAAAAATGGGGGTCTAAAGTTGGTCAACAAACATCCCTGAATTGGGCCCACATAACCTTAAGACCACAAGGAATAAGCCCATTCTTTGATAATATCTGTATGGGCCCAAGGTTGAAGTCCACACCTTCAATTACCCACATATAGAAGTCCAAATAGCATGCCCATATCACATATAATGAATAGATCAGAATTCATCCAATGATCTATCTGCACTAAGAGTGATCACACATATATAGTTTGCAACTGAGATCCTTCGGTTGGCAACACATGATGTCCACTTATGCAATGATTTATATGTCATGCCTACCATGGACAAATAGATGGTTTAGATCCAAGGCTAATGCCCTTCAACAGGGCACATGAACCAGCCCATTACATCCAGATCTGATGGTGGTCCGCATGGTGTATTGATTGGACCTCTCAGTCCATGAATATGGTCCACAATGGCTATTTGCATCATCTGAAATTGGACTCACGTACTTAAGCAAGTGGGCCCATCAGGTTCCTAAATGGTTGTGGGCCCAAACTAATGTTACACACCCTTGGCCCACTGGGCAATCGTCATTGGGCCTGAAAACTGAATAAACAAAAAAGGCTGGACAAAGTCCAGTTGCATTATCCATAAGCCGGGCCCACTCCCTGTTGCTACCTTATTACGCCCAAAAAAAAAAAAAATTTCCTTAACCCTAGCCACAAAGCCGCCCCTTGCCCAGCCCTTTCTGGTTTCTGAAACTGGCGATTGGACGCTGATCATCGTCCACGAAAACGATGCCAGATTCATTGTCATCATTCACGGAAGCTACTCTAGATTCCATTGATGGAGGGATAGCTTGAATCTATGATTACTTCAATGCCTACCCATGGCCATGATGGATCTTAGCCGTTTGACGCTGGAGATGATGACAACTATAGCAATCAGAGAGGCATGGTAGCAGGTAAAGGGTTTTTTTTTTTGTAAATCTGAATGGTTCTTGGTAGAACCCTCTGTTCCTTCGGCAATAAGGCCATATGGCCGCAACAAAATTGCTGCCAGAGGTTTGCTGCCACCATCAATGGACGTGGCTACGATCGACTCCTACTTTAATAGAAGTCAGTAGCCGATGGTAGTGCGACCAGAGCTGAAGGGGAATATGCCACTGCCATTAATGGCCATTAATTCCCTGATTGCGAACGAAGCATACTTAATGCACGAGCAGCAATCAATATCTCGGGCGTAGAGGGTTTCGGGGCTGCAACAATCAAGGGTTTTTTTTTTTTTTTGTTCCATTGGCGGAATTCGACCGCCCTGGATTCCGGGATCTGATTGATGCAGATGCTGTATGCTGGAGATTATGGCTGAAAACAGCTCCAAGGTCCAGATCTAAGTGGGTCTAAACCCTGTAGAACAGATAGATCTGGCCCTAAGGGTTGCTGGATAGATTCAATATTCTGAATCAGATCTAGCATAGCCAATGCACTGTGGGCTCTGATACCAACTGTAAGAATCTGTATATTGCGGAATTGAAGGACCATACAGTGCATTGAGTATGTGGATCGAATAACTGGAATAAAGACTTAACCTGTTTGGTGAGCCATCTCCAATATCTGAGATCTGGATCTTCCTCTCCTGGGATTGCTGTAGAGAAAACCTTAGATTGAGCTTGTTTTCAGTGTAATCCCGGATTGGGGACCCAGCGCCCTTTAAATAGGGTTTGTAGTGGGTGTGGCAGTGTTTGAAACCCACCAAAACACTGCCACTCTTGCTCCACACGAATTTGGCTAACAAGAATTCATGTTCAACTACAATACTGCCACAGGCAGTGTAGACGCGCAACCCCTCTTAATTATATGGATCACGACTGTAGTGGGGTCCACTGATCAGTCCACACATGAATCTACATTTGTATTCAAATCTGGACAATTGATCAGTCGGCCCACTATATAGAAAACTTACATCGCCAACACGACCAGTACCCCCTCACGATTTTTCTATTTGTGATGTTAGGTCCCATCACCTGGATCATCCATCTCCACCCACTTTATTGAGCGGCGAAGATCTAAAATTGATCATTGACCAACATCTGTTATTCAGTTTTTGGCATTAACAAATTGACGTCATCTGTGGATGGTCAATAAACATTATGGTGGACGCTAGGAAGCTTTTAATGGTGGGAGTTTAATGACCATTCTTGCGGTGTGCTCTACCTGAAATAAGCTAGAAAAACCGATGGACAGCACAGATATACAGATGGACATCCTAAAATAAGCTGGAAAAACAGATGGACAGCATGAATATTGCATACATCGAGATGGGCCCTATGGTCAGGGTCTCACCCACGCCGCTGGTTCCGGAGTATTATCACCCAATCGTGTAGTTATTCCTGGCCAGAATGAAAATATTAATCACGGCTGAGAATTGTATAAAAACCCTTGCATGTAATATACGGTGAGTGAACACCAGACTATATCTCACTCACTGGGCTAAAGAAAGCTCTTAAACCAGTACAATATTCATCCTTTTTCATGTAAATATGCTTAATGCAGACTGCTTTCTGCTGTGTTTGATTTGAAAAATGATCCAAGGAGCCAAACTGAGAGATGGACTCTTCTGCACTTGTGTCTTCTGAGTACACATTCTTTCAGGTAATTTCCCATTGGCCCATATCGTACCCACATTAATCTAGTGTGTTTCATTCATATATTTATACAAATAAAAAATAATGTTTCTATTGTTATGGGTTTTCTGCTTCTCATGCAGGCTCTGCAACGACAATTTGCAAGTGTTTATATATATATATATATATATATATATATATATATATATATATATATATATATATATATATTAGTATTGGAAGAGATTTCATACTTCTTGCTACTGGCAGGAAGCTCATGATGCTGAGATACAAAATTTTACTCATTTCTAGGAATCTCCCAAACATGGCAAATTTTTTTGGCCAGAAACAAATTGGGTAAAATGCATGGTAGAAGAAAATTAATCTAGGGCCAATTTGTACATACACTTATATTGTATTTGTTTTAAAATAATTTAAAATTTTCATTTCCCTCCACAATTTGAAATTACTTTCTTTTGTGTTGTGGGTTTTAGTCCCACATCGGATTTGAGCAAGTATTTTCTCATGTATATAATTTAGGCCTTTTGCCTTAGGGCTTGAGCCCTTTTAGGGGGCATGTGAATTTGATACTATGGGGGGTTATACTAATAGCTCTAATTTATACCATTTACCACACGTGTGCGCGACGGAAAGGGCCGTGGCCACAGCCGCGGGTGCAGGTGCGGGGTAATTGTACTCGCACGAAGGTGTGTGTATAGAGGTACTCGCGGGACTTTATTTGTGCGAGTGTAACAGAGAGATGCGTCTAGTCGGTTGATCGCTCCGGTTGGGTTTAAAACCAAACTCTTTCAAAAGGGTGCTTGAGGCACTATTTCGGAGTCTATATAAGGACCCTCTCATTCCGATTTTAAATTATCAAATCATTTTCTGTCTCTTGAAAAACTCTCTCTGGTTTTAAAAAGGTTTTCTTTCAAAATTCTGCGCTGAGTCAACTCAGCACTTTCGGGTTAAACTGCAAGTGGTTGGAGCCTGCGTATAGTGAGTGCACCGCTGGGACCGGGTCATAGTTGTTGTATCCTAGAGGTCGATTGCTCTAGAAACCTATTGCACTTGGGACGCTGTCCAAGAGGAGCAAATTCAATTTCAAGCCGATTGACTCAGTTACGCCTCGACTCAATCCCATAAGTTTTCTAACTTATTTTCTTTTATTTTCTTTTTGGTTTTCGGTTTTAATAGTTTATTTGATTCAACAAAATATTCCAACAACTTATATAATAGGCTTTTATTAAATAATTTGTATGCTAACTATTTTATCAACTGTCAAGAATGGTTATGATTTTCCGATGGAAGAGCAATCAAAGGTGAGGCGTTGGCCCTTTTCCATTATGGAAGAGCAATCAAATGGTTATTATTTTCAAACTCAAGTGATCCTTTATAGTCTGTTCTAATTCATTAGCCTGTCTTCTTTACATGCATTCTGAATTTTTTGAAGTTTCGTTTTTTGAAATGTATTTTTTCCTAGGCTTCTTGTGTTGCTATGTTCAATATGATGGCAAGACAGACTCTGCTATCACTATTCACTTTCTGGCTTGGGAATTGTGACTCGCTCTATAGCTGTCAAGGCTTTAGCAGTTCAATTTTGCTTGCTTGTGGCTTACTTTGCGGCAGTTAGTTCTGATATCATCTTTGCATAGAAGGTATCCAAACATATCTGAATTGGGGTACTTAGATGAGTGTCAATGCATCTGGGTACTTTTTAGGACCAGGTTTCAAATTGCAGGGCTTGCCTTTTGGCGATCCAAAAGGTTCCCATGGTGATGCAATGTACTCTGAAAGTGATTTTCTGATATAAGTCCAGTTTTTGTATGGAGCATGTTGAGCCTTTGTATCTACAGCTTCTTTTCTAGTGCATTAATTTGTTGACATGCTGAGTTGAAAACTAGCTTATGACCATCATGATACAACTGTCTTTGGAATGCAGTGAGGATGAATTTGATCTGGATCTTGAGGAAATAATGTTCATGGAAGCAATCTGACTTTCCATTCTGGTGATACTCCAATCAGATTAGATCAGTTTTTCTATTTGAAATATTAAAATGACATTTTGGACTATTTATGTATTGTATTCATACGTGTATATTACAGGATGCATTGGGGTACAACCCTCACGAAATATAAATTATTTCTATAAAAACAAAAACTCGATGGTTCAAGATGTTGTTAAAAGTAATTGAGAGTAACAATCTCTATATTTCTACCTAGAACGACAGTTTATGATCATCGAAATATTTATTGACTGCCCAAGATTATCGAAAATTCCTATAATTTTTACTAAGAATGATGGTTTATGACTATCGAAACATTTTTCTACTGCCCAATATAGTCGAAAAATGCTATAATTTTTACTCAGAATGACAACTTTTTACCATCAAATTATGATTCAACTAATGAAATTAGTCCTGTTCGGAACAGTCGAATATTTGCCAACCATTATGGACAGTTGAATTCTTTTTTCAAATGATTTTTTCATCTCAACAAATGATCAAATATTGATATAGAAAGTCGAATTATATCCTTTTTCACATAGTGCATTTACCTCCAAATCCAAAGTTGCCAAAAGATAAAATGGCTATTTGAATTTGAAATACACCCATTTACCACCAAATCAAAGGTGTCAAACGGGGATTCCAATGGATTCCAATTACGGGCATGCAAATACAATTTTTATATTTCAAAGCATTCTAATTACAAGCTGCCAAACACAACTAAGGATTTCTATTCAAATTGATTCCATAATATTTGTGATTTAGATTCCAATTCATTCCAAATGCAAACTCCCAAACAAGCCCAATTGTCTAAATTTAACAATATATGTGGCTCACTTTATGAGTGTACAACCCTGACTTTTAAGGAGGAGTTTGGATTGTAAGTTACTTAAGATAAGCTACTTATGCCTCAAGTTATCTTGATTTCTACTTAATTTGAAGTGATTAACTTTAAATAAAAAAGCAACTTGTAATTGATCATAAACCATACTTATCTCAAATAAGTTACTTATCTACTGCTGTAAGTAGAAAAAGTAACTTATTTGGTAGTATCCAAACGGACCCTAATCACAACCATGGTTTAAGAGTGGGCTGGATCTAATCTACTTGGCCGAGTCATTTTAGACTCATCCAATCCCGACCCAGTTTGATACCCCAAGTCATGACTGGACTCAAGATCGAGCGAGTTAGGTCTACACACGCATTTGGGAGTTGTCAACCGCAACCAGCACGCATTCTAATGTGAAACACGTGTGTGAGATATGAGCTTTCCATCATGTGGGTTGCACATGTTTGGATCTTCTGGCCTAAGAGTCGGTCCATTACATACCTTTGGTGGGCCACAACATATGAAACAATCGACAGCTAAAAAATGATTTTAACCATCGCTTTTACTTCGTACATTGAGACCCACCTGAGTGAAATTTCCTGTTTTGTAGGTGAATCTAAGCATTATTTCTAACTAGATGGGCAACTCCCTGTTAAATGAATGGGCCACACATGAGATCGGCCATCCGTGCAAGGGAATGGATGGTTTGGATCACGTTAATGAGCATAAGGTGGGGCCTGCAGGAGTGTGGTGTGTATAGTTTATGATACACTCCGGAGTACCAAAAGCTAATATAAAGCAAGAGAAGCGTGCGGGTGAAGGAGTTGGTGGGACGTCAGTGATGGGTGAGACTTCGTAGCTGACCCAATCAAGCATAAAAGGGAGCCATGATCCCCGACTCTCCTCTTGAATAGCAAAAATGGTCATCCACGGCCGATTTCTCATTTCTTTTTATTGACAGGCACTTCTGTCATGGGTGGGACCAATTGATTTGGGAAGATATTCTTACGGGTGAGCCTTGTAATTGAGCCTATGTTCAAAACTTATGGGCTTGTTGAATGGCTAGGATCGACTGATCTCATCTATGAGATGCATATCCCATTGAGAGTGTCACTAAATGTTGGTTATCTGTAACCGGTTGGTTGGCAATTCAATCAAAAGGTCACACATGTGAGCAAGGGTTGTATTCATGTGCAATTATGATATATGGGCTTGCTAGAGTCTACTCGACCCAATGTTTGATTGAACAATGGTGACCCCCGTACCGAAACAAATGCGTAGGATTAGATTCAAAAATTCAGCTATTGAGCCAGTCATTGGTAATAATCCGCGATTAGTCGATTTACGAAAGAGTAGGGGTTAGTCATCTCGAATGGATTCTTTTTGCCTTACAACTTTAAGACTTTTCTTTTACCAATAATTGCAATTAATATTTCTCAAAGGAATGAAGTTGGACAAATAAATAATAAAAAAAAAAGCCTAAAATAATGCTAATTTTATTAATGTTTGAGTAAAGTTCATTACAATCGACAAAGTATCAAAATAAATTAGAGAAATAAAAGAGAGATAAGTACCTGATCCGTCTATAAAAATAGATGATCAAGGTGAGTAGTCAGCAGATGTGACAAGAAAGTTGATCGCCTAAGTAAGAATTTAGTCGATTGACATCTAGCAACTTAAGGTTATGGATGTTTAATCTAATTCTACGATACTGTATTAGTAGCACTGGACAGTAGTAATCTATGGTAACACTAAGCTAAGATATACTATGCTAAGATAAATGAAAGATAGACAATAAAAGAAGATAGATTGTGTTTGGTGTGATGCATCAAGCTCTACATCACATGCTTCTTTTATAGGCTATCGAGGCAGCAAAACCCTCGCTTAGTTTCCTTGCTAACCTGAATCCTTCGTGAATTTGGCATGCATTCTGAATAGGAAAGGTCTCCACTTTTATGTAAATGGTCCTCTTTAAGAAACAACTGTATTTAGATTTGGGATCAATCAGGAGAACCTCTACTACTGATCTCGGACCTCAAATCGATCATGATCATGCATCTGAATGACTCAATCGAAACACCTCATTCATGACCTTAAACTCTCTCTCCCTTCTGATTATGGTCCTTGAGGGATTTGATCATATTGGAGACCTTCGAGACACCGATGCATAAAAAATAGCTTGATCAGAATTATCTCCACCGTTCCTCCCATTATGTCCCTTTTGATTGTTGAATTAGTGGGACTAGATCTTTCATTTAGTTTTCCCATTTTCTTAATTCCAATTGATGTACCGACAGAGACTCGATCAACATGGTGTCCGCTTTTTGCTGATTTGTATCTGTAACGACCCGAGATTTTCGACTCTCGTATATAACACGACGGCCGAATTCCCAAGTAATTTATTGAATAATTAATTTGTCAAATAATAAAATATAGCATTCAAGCACAATGGCGGAAACAATTATATCTTATTCTATCAAACTTACTACGTCATCATCAATGTTTAAATAAAGGAACCAACCAATATCCATACTGATTAATTAAAATACAAAACCATGTCTTCTCTTGAAGACTTATTACAATTCCATAAATGTATCAACTACTCAAAAGAAATATTTAATAAATGATAACATCAATTAAGTTTCTCTAACATCGTCATCCGCCATGTGATTGTACGAACCATCGAACTCTTTTCCTTAAAAATCGGGTTCAATACCTGGATCTTCACCTGCATCATCTAAATTGTGTTTGGGATAGCGTTAAACGCTATCATAGTGGGGAATATTTCATCCAAGACAATCAAGAATAATAATAACGGTACAGAGTAAACGCAAGCAGTATATTATCATTTAATCAGATCAAAACAACCAACTAAAAATCTTTGTTAATGCGATGCATGGAATGCATGCTCTGGCTAAGGAACCCTGGCTAAAATCACAATACATGAAGTGGGAGATTCCCTGTTACGACTTCATGCTAGCCACTAGTCACCAGAGGTTCCTGGGACGCACAAGCCCATAGTTTTGCCCGACCACGTGAGAAACGGGACGCTCATAGCCCAAATCTACACGTGACAGTGTACGGGAGAAGTAGGACGCTCTAGCCTATTCTCAATTCCGTATACCCACATGGAGCCAAGTGAATGCATGACTTTAGTTTCACCTTTATTTAAGTGTTTTCGCATACAACCGATTTAAATAAAACTCGGTGGTCACTATGGGGAGTCGCAAGCAACCCAGCATAGGCCGACAGCACGGGATTAGTATCCATAGCACCAACCCCGGCTCATGAGAATTTGTATACCATTAATGTTTACTCATTGTCCCGTTTTATGATTTCATCATGTCCCAAAAAGCCAATGTTGTACATCATGACCAAATTCATTAAAATACCCATGTACTGTAAATGGATCAAATTAAGCATCATGTACATGTAAAGATCCATTAACAAACAATCACTTCATTCTCTCAGTTAAGTCAAGATATATTCTTCCATCATGGACACCTCTCACGGGTTCCATCTCTCTACATCGAATAATTTTACCAACTTAGGGACAAAGAGTATACAATAATGGGATGTCCATATGATAATCTTATACACATATTTCATATCACAATATGAAAATCAATCTTACTTGTAATACATGGACTAAGAAAATAAGAGCATAGATTTCAAAAAAAATAACACAAATACACATGTTTCTTAGTAAAAAATCTAAACAAGGAATTACATCACCATACAATGATATTCATTACAAATCTCACATCAAACTTCATGTTATATGGATAAGCAATTCAAAACAAAATAACTTCACATGCCACAAAAGAAACTTATGATAATCGTGGTATTATTAATGAAAGGCTTGAAGGAAAATCCTCACCTTATGATGGACTTAGAAGAAGAGGGTTATAGAAGATCCTAGCCGCTGGAAAAATATGAGAAAGAACTCTCTCTCTCTCTCTCTCTCTCTCTCTCTCTCTCTCTCTCTCTTCTCTCTTTCTCTAGGGCATGGAGGCTAGGGTTAGGAGAAGGATTTGGAGGTGCGTAGTAAAAATATGGAGAGGGATGTGCGCATGGGGAGAGAAAAGAAGGGTGTGCGAGGTCTTGTGTAACAACCTCTTGAGGCAAGTTTCTCAAATCTCAATATTCGGATGATCTTTGATTAATTCCAATCCATTCATCTTATCAAGCTCGACGAGTAGAGTCAGAATACGTAAATTTCTTGATGATCCACATTCTAGATTGGCCGATCCTTGAAAATGGCCTAACGGGTGCTAAAATGGGCTTGATCTCAATTAACGGTCTATGCTTGATGATCAGGGCCCAAATTTTGAAAAAATATATGGTCATGATAGGCAAATAATTGTACAAATTTTAGTAGTTGATTGATGGTGAGAAATGCCTAGATCTGAAATTTCAACTTTTGGCGGAAAAGGAAGGGGCTGGCTTTGTGGTTCAACGGTGTAGGATTATAGATCGGGGTCCAAATTTTGTGTAAACTCATAGTTATATGAGTATAATGGGTGGTCCAAATTTGAGAAGCGATTGATGATGAGAAGTGGGTAAATTGAAAGGTTCAGATTTGAGAAGAGTTGGTAACTCGTTAATTTCTAGAACGGGATAACTTCGTGCATAAGAAAGAGGCTTATCAAGGTGGGGCACTCAAATCACACTATTGGTCCATGATAAAGACGATCCAAGTCACTCATATGAAGATAAATATTCGACTACGACTAACCATCTACTTTCCTCACTCGATGGACATGAAAATCAAGGGTTAAGGGGCTGATTTGACAATCAGACCACTTCTACTATGATTTAAGGATTGAAAGTTGATGTGTATGGTTAATATGTGCCCAAAAGCTTAAATCCAAGGTTTTACGTGAAAGTGATCGTCAGAAACTATAATACTTAAAAATGACATCTTAACTTAAGTTTAACTAATGGCATTTTCGTAATTATCTAAAAAGTGCGTGATTTTTGAAATCTGATCTTTCTACGATGTTTATGGGATCATTCTAAGCAACTTTTGTAAAGGGTCCCCTATCGGATCTCCTACGGATGTCCCGCTATTCGCAAATCAACGGTAAATGTACAATAATTAATAAAAAATGAATTTTCAAAAATTTTCAAATAAATCTCGAAAATCTGGGGCGTTACAGTATCTGGGTCATAACCATGTTTATTTGGATATCGGTTTGATCTCCAAATATTTGAATTCTCCATGACCATGACGAAACTAAACGTCTTTAGGAAGATCTCCCATTGTAAAAGGATTGCGAGAGACATCCTCACTGAGTGTATTATAGCTAGATTCGTGATAGGACTCTCTCGGTGGGTCTTTACAGACATGCTAGGCATGCTGCCTCATTAATTAGATCGCTAATCGTGGCCATGTGGCATCCATCGGTTCACACCCCTAAAGGCATGCATATGGTCCTGTGCTATTGTATTCATAACGGAAGACGTATCATCAAAGGAAGATCAACGAAGGATATCTTCGAGCGCAAGTAGGATTTCTATCAGTATCGATCTCGTAGTGTCAACATGTGGTGGCTTTTCATTGGTCTATATCAGGATACCAAAAATGCGTGAACATAACCCATTTGTGTAATCATGATTGTCGATCTGCCTTATCAGTCAATGGGCCTAATTCTATATGTTATGCCCAATTGTAACATGTTTGCAATTAATGCCGGTCTTGTTTGGTTGCCCCGGTTTTCAAAGTTTTTTTTTAAATTTCTTTTTGGGCTATGGTATTTGTTTAACATTGTCGTCAATGACGGCATTTACTTGCTTTTGCTTTTGAAACTCTCATTATAGGTAATTAAATTCTACAAATTATGGTCCTTTCTTTAAGATGGGCCAGTGTCTTTATGCTTTTATCATGTGTTCTATAGGAAATTATCAGCTCATGTACACGTACGACCAACACTTGATGAATGATTTAAAAAAACTCACGTGCATGTGTACTAACATTTAAGATAGAAATATGTAAAGATATCATATATGAATCTCTCTGATTTGAACCATTTATTATGGTTCATGAAAATGAGTAGGCCAAAGATCTATATCACTAAGGCCTAAATGCCCATCTTAGTTTAAGACTTTAGGATCAAGACTCAGGCATTACACCCATCCAAATTTTAAAGGCCCAGGACCAATAAAGTGACTAGACAAGATTATGATTTTGTGACCTACATGGCTCGATTATCCATCTCTTTGCCTGGGATTATTGAGAATATTTACTGGAGATGCCAATCGGTTCCTAGAATTGAAGGGCATGGTGTACATATCATATATTAAGGACCATTAAGGTAGCACTCGTCTCCAAACTGATTGTGTTTTACCAAAAGGAGCTTGTAATCCCATGAAAGCCAAACAAAATGGTGTGAATAGTATTAATAATGTAGTATTAAAGGGGTCATCTAGCTGCAAAGGTATTGAATCATTTGCACTTGCATTATTAACACCTAGCACTACAAGAAAATAAGCCTTAAACATCGATTCAAAACCGTGGTTAAAAAATAAAAAACTAAGGCCAAAGCCTTTAGCTTCAGTTTTGCCTCAATTACCCAAACCAATGCTACAACCCCTTATTGCTAAAGGCTTTAGTTTTTTTTTTTTTTTTTTCCAACTGATGCTAAAAGAACATTTTAGCATCGATTCTTCAACCAAAGCTAAAAGAATCTTTTTAGCTTCGGTTGCCTTGAATCGAGGCTAAGTTTTTAGTCTCGGTTGTTTCCAACCAAGAATAAATCTAAATTTTAGTCTCGGTTGTCTCTAATTGAGGCTAAATCCAATTTCTAACCTCAATTCTCACAAACAAGGCTAAAGCCTTTAACCACAGGAGTTGTAGCCCTGATTTGAGTAATCGAGGCAAAGCCAAGGCTAAAGATGAATTTAACCTCTGATGGTATCTACCAAGGCTAAATCTAGTTTTTAACTTTGGTTTTCAACAACTGAGACTAAATTCAATTTTTGGCCTCGGTTGATGCAAACAGATGTTAAATCCATTTTTAGCCTCAATTTCTGCCAACCAAGGTTAACAATATATTTAAACCTCAGTTACAAACTACAAGCTAAAAGCGTTTAATTTTTTAAATATTTGTTTAAATAAACGTGTGCATGTTTCATCTATTTAACTTGTATAATCATTCATTCAATGCAATCAATTCATAAAAACAAAATTTACTAAATATAATAATCCAAGTAAATAATTGCAAAATAGTGAAATGTTATGTGTAAGTGTCACTATACAATTATGAAAAGAAAGAAACCACCTATTGTTTCTTTTCCCTCTTCGATTGGGGTCCCTCGGCCTCAGATGTATCCCTATGAGTGGATACTGAGGTGGCCTATGCAAATGTAGCTATTGATTCAGGTAGAATAGCCTCTACATTGAGGACATGCATTGCCCAAAGTTCGAGTCATTGCCAATAAGGTCATAATGTCTTTCACCCACACCATCATCTGCTGCTCTAGCTGCTCAGCCATCTGATCTGTCACTTGCTCCACTAGTTGCTCCACCCGCTCATTCATCCGTCGTCGTAACTCCTCACTCTTCCTTAGCGATTCAATAACGGTGCCTCTTGGACCCCATAATGTGGAAGCTATGGGACCTAATCCCATCATGTGGACCCAATCGGGATGCTCCGCTCCCAATATCTGCGATAAAATGTTACCTCAAGTAGTGCTACTCTAAGGGAACTTAGGTGTCTGAGTTGCCTATAACTCCTCGATCATCTCCTAAAGTGAGAGAAACATTAAAAGAGTTGTTCAATATCATAAGGTAATGAAATGTATGATGTTAATGACGGTCAAATTTCTACAAGCAATAACATGGGCCTAACTACTCATTCACAACACTCCCACCCTTTCGATGGGTGTAGTCCACTTGAGCATTGGATATGTCTCATTTTTTAGCTTTACCATAAAATGATAAGGCAAAATGGATGGACAATGTGGATAAAACCCATACAATGGCCCCTTAGAGCCCATGTCCAATCCTAATTAGGGACGGGTGGGGATAGTGTCCCAATGTAAAAAGTTAATTTGTAACACGTACAAATGGAAAATGTGTTTTTAAGATCCAGACCGTTCATCACATGGGTGAAACCAGGAACTACCCCAACTTGAAAATCAAGACGGTCAACAAATAAGGCAAGCCGTGTGCTTAAGAAAATGATAGTTGATGATGAAATAACATGACCAGTGGCCATTGTCAATTAACACATTTTTAAAATTGAAAATGCTACAAGGACATTTTCTGTGTATGGTTGCTATGAAGTTTTGAGTATTGGAAACATTCATAAACAATCACAAGCATTCACAAAAGCACACGAGAAAGATATCGTAAGGCAAATTTTATTCCAGAGATTCTGAGATCTTGTACATTCCAGGCCATGATCTAACACGAGCCCTTAATTACATCGAATGATCGATGACCCTTGATTACATGGCAAAAGACTAAGTCAGTGAGGACTTACAATTTTTGAGTTCGCAGTCATAGAGATCGTTGTATTTTGTTATGGACTTAGCCATCTTTTGGACAGGTTAGATGCCTAGCCATGTCCCATGTTCTGTCGAAAATTTGGGTTGAGATTGTCAAGGTTCTTAACTGAGGGAGTGCGATTCTAGGCCCGCGCCCGTTGCTGGAATAAGTGACTTCGAAAAGACCGATCTGCAATTATTTGTACCTGAGCAGCCCAACCAGCGGATGCCATTGTGGATGAGTAGGACATCGACTAGTTTTAATGTAGCAGTTCATAGCGACTGATTTGTAGTGAATTGAAACTCTTCAGTCTTGTTTTTTGTGGTGACCGTAGTCCCGTTTGTTTAGTTTGGACCTCGATCCGGGTCATATTGTAGTAATGCAATAGAGAAATAATGCTCTGATTCATCACCCTGTAAACTAACAGTTTCTTCTTCGAAAACATCCTTCATTCACCGTACCAGACTGGATTAACCTCCGTGAGCTTCCTTTTTTCTATCATTAACTGCTTTATGACGGTCGACTGACTAAATTGTAGCTTTCGGGGCACTTAATTTGCCTAAAAACGATCAAAATGAAGTTGGCGCACCCAAACTGAAGTCTGAAATAAGCTAATTTTTAAGGTAGAGCACCCTGAAAATGGCTAAGTATAGAGTGCTGATTTTTAGGGTGCACTATACTCTGGAGCACCCTGAAAATGGCTAGGTATAAAGTGTTGATTTTTAGGGTGCGCTACACTCTGGAGCACCCTGAAAATGGCTAAGTAGAAAATGTTAATTTTTAGGGTTGCTACACTTTGGAGCACTCGAAAAATAGCTAAATATAAAGTGCTGATTTTTAGGGTGCGCCACACTCTAGAGCACCCTGAAAATGGCTAAGTATAAAGTGCTAATTTTTAGGGTGCGCTACACTTTGGAGCACCATGAAAATGGCTAAGTATAAAGTGGTGATTTTTAGGGTGTGCTACACTTTGGAACACCATGAAAATGGCTAAGTATCAGGTACTAATTTTTAGGGTGCGCTACACTCTAGAGCACCCTGAAAATGGCTAAGTATTAAGTACTGACTTTTAGGGAATTAACAGGTGCACTCCCATATTTTTCGGACGCGCTGCAACTATTCACACTAAAATGTTAAGTCTATATTCTGACCGATTTAGGGGGTGTGCTTCCGTTAATAATAGGTGCGCTACAGTACTTAAAGCAATTTAGAAAAGTCTCGAGACTTGCTGATTTTATGTCGGACCTGCAGTGATTAGAGGTACGCTCCCGACGTAGAATTCTGACGATCGAAAAAGTATTCCAGCGGTCGGAAAGGGATTCCAGTGGGTTTCCAGCAAAGTTCCCAAATACCCAAAGGTCACTAGCTCTCTCTCTCTCTCTCTCTCTCTCTCTCTCTCTCTCTCATTACAGTGCGTTCTCAATCCGGACGAGCCAATCAGCGAATGCCACGTGTAGCGCACCCTGAAAATGGCTTCTTTTCGGTGTGGTGCACCCCAAAAATGTCCAGCGCACCCTTATTTTTTGGAAAAATCAAGTTCTGAAAAGTCCTGATTTGTAGGGTGCGCTACCCTCTATAGCACCCTAAAAATGGCGAACTAAAGTTTGTTGAATTTGTTGAATTTACTGGGTGCGCTCCCGTATTTTTCAGGTGCGCTACTGCTATTTTCCAGGTGCGCTCCACTAGTTGGCGAAGATCATCCAAGTCCTGAAATTCTGTATTTATCAGGGCGTGCTATATTGATTTTCTAAGTGCGCTGGACTGATTTTTCAGGTGCATTGACGGACATTTTTTTACCATTCATCTTAAGTGCTTTAGATATCTGATTTGTGGGGCGCACTTGGTGATGAGTGGTCAGGTGCCCTTCTCAGTGGTCCCTTCCGCATGGCCACGACCTAGCTTTGGTATGGGTTGGTCATTATGCAAGGTGGGGCCCACCGAAGCTCATTTTGGTCCCCAAGTGAGGGTCGGTGCACCTAATAATTCACCTGAATTTCAAGGTGCGTCAGACCTATTTTTAAGGTGCGCCAGACCTATTTTCTAGGTGCTCTAGTCAGTTTTTGAACTTTGTATTTTTACCTCTGATTTGGCCTAAATAATGGGTGTTTTGTCTTGATTTTCAAGGTGCTCTGGACTTGTTTTCCCATGAAATTTTGTTTGCATGAGTTAGACATTTTGGGACCCCAACACACATGTGATCTGCCTATTGAGTGGACCTTTTATAAGTAAAAGTTTAAGAATTTTTAAAATAAATTAATATTTTTAATGATTTTTTTTTTTAGTCTTTTACACCTTTTGTCCTATGTTACTTAGTCCCTCATCTTTGCCTCTTTTTTGTCTCACATCGGATAGAAGTGTGGGAAAAGAAACCCTTATAAGATATCATTTTCCTTTAACTAGAGGGAACTATGAGTTGGGTTTGGATTAATTTATTTTCCATACACCCACCCGCCAAGCCATGGACGTGGCATGTGGATATGTTTGTGGGCTTGGGCCTGCATATATATTTTTTTAGCTTAATTTTTTTATTTAAATTTTAAATTCAAAATTTCAAGATTAATCAATTAGTTTTGACACATGTCGAGAGAGTCTCTTGCTAATGCAACAAGTCTCCTTGCAACATGTGTCGCATTTACACCAAGTCTTCCAACCGTTGCCTCTCAATTTTTTATTTTCGATTTTAAATTTTGAAGTTAAAATTTTCCCCTCCCCATCCTATTTTGAAATTAATCTACATAGCTCTCAGTGCTTAGATTTTTAGGATATAGGAAAAATAACAACTATATTGTTAAAGAGTTCTTTTCAGAAGGAGAAGTGCAGTTTCTTGGAAGATAAAAAAATTTTGGGACATGACATCTTAAGCTGTATTTGTGGGGTTTAGATCATGTGCGCACCATATCTGAACCGATCGTTCTCTAAAGAGCTGATATATTCTAGAGGTAAAGAGTTGTGACCCAGTGCATCTTTGATCAGTTGCAATCTTTAGTGGTGGCTTATCTATCTTTAAGACAGTGTTTCTGTAACACGCCTCAACTCTTTCAATTTCATATTGTTTCTATTTATCTTGAATTCTATTATCATTCTTCTGTGTTGCTTCTTCTTTTACAATTTGTTTAATTGTTAGGTGACTACATTCTTATTTCTGAGGTCATTTCCTTCTATTATTTAATCTATCAAAAATATTTTCAATTTTATATAAATAACACCTTTATCCATGATCCAGGACAAGACTTAAGTTGGCCTCCACCCAAAAAATGGCTAAGATCTAACAAACGTGTGCTATGTTTGATCTTACAAGCTTGCTCAATTCTTCACAACCAAATCCATAGCTCAAGTGGTAGACCGAGTGAAGATAAGATAGCCTCATTTCAACACTGAGGTCATGGTATCAATTCCCAAAGTGGGTGTTGGAATTTTGGATATGTAAATCCATAATTATGGAAATTCAAAATTATAATAATTTGTAAAAAGAAAACTAAAATTGAAAGGAAATTGAGTAAAAGAAATTAGGAGAACTTAATAGATTTGAGGTGTGATAAAAACACTCGGTTTGAAGTTGATTTGCCCTCCTTTGGACGGTGTCCGTAGTGCTATAGGAATACTAGACAATCAACCTTCAACATACCCTTTAATGTTGTCTCGTCACACTGGTGCATTTGATGTACAAAGGCGTGAACCGTCACTGTTTGTCTAACCCGAAGACAACATAGAACAAACCAGAGAGAACAATTTGTAGTTGCAGAAATTCGGATTGAATGCATATTAAAAGAATGAACCAGAGAAGTCCTTTTATAGACTTCAATGATTGACTCGAATGGGTACAGAAGCACCCTTGCCAATAGACATGGTTGTTGAGTTTTTCAAAGAAGATGATTGTTAGTTTGAAATTTCAAAACAAATAACTGTTTTGGTCAACAATTGCAAAAACTGAATTCCAAAAAGGCAATAAATCATTTAGGCAAGTATACTCGTGCGTGCGCACCACACTACATTGCGCCACATTTATAACCCGACCCGGTGCGTGCGGTTCATGGCATCCCCGCCCACAATTTCTATCCAATGTGGGACTAAACCCACCACACTACAAGACAAAAGCCTTTGTTGCTTTTTGAAAAACTTTTAGAAGAAAGTTTTAAATCTTTTTTTAAAAATGAATTTTACATTTTATTTTGAAACACAAATACAACAATCCTCCACATGTTTCAAAATAACGACTTTCGGGTTAAACATGAATGATTGTGCATTACATCGATATCTAATAAACTTGAATCGATACTTAAAATAGACAAGGTAGGTTCAAAGGAGTCAGGTGACAAAACGTCTTAAACCAGACCCCTATTAATGTAAACAACTATAGTTGCCACTCATACAATTGTTCCGATACAAATGGTTCTGTGGTTTGGTGCTTTTTGGTCATGTACCTTTCCGTGGATTTCAGTATGTTTCAATTTTGAGCTCAACCCCTAAAATGAGCTGGAAAAACAAATGGACGACGTGGATAAACCACATACATTCACTATGGGCCCAGACGCAATCCAATTTCACTTAGCTAATCTGCGTCAAGGGATGAGATGTCAATTCACGCGTACAAAGACTTTATTGTGGGCTCTACAATGATGTCTTCGTTTTAATCCAAGCCATCCATCCTTCTTGGTTCCTTATTTTAAGGAATGAGCTAAAAAATGAAGTAAATCCAAATATCAAGTGGACCCCACAATAGAAAAATATTAATTTATTGAATGTGTACATCAAATTTTATTTTCATTGTTCTAAATTAGTCCGAGTGTGCCACATGAGAGGAAACAGTGGGGATTCAGTGACCACTGTTGAAACATTCATGCGGCAATAAAAGCTTCGTATCATGGTAATTTTTTATGACTTTCACTTCATTCCAGGTGGGTATGACGTTATAAACAGTTTGAATGGCATATAAACATCGAGGTGGAGCTCAGCAATGTTTCAATGGTAGAAAACTTGGACAGGGTGGATTTCTCATAAACATCACGGTGGGCACCACCTAACATTCAAGCGCAGGAACTTCCTACCAAAAGGCTTCCACAAGAAAATTGTACTACCATAGTTACGATCTTTTACAAAGAATATTTTCCTCGGTAATGCTAAAATTTCATTGGTTAGTTATTAGCGGTGAAATATTTCATCATCAAATTTGTTGAAATAAGGTCGTGGGGAAATATAATTCCCTCAGCAATTATTCCCCAACAAAATGAAATTCGTCGATTAAAGAATTATTGCCAATAAAAAATATCATTGGAAAAATCTAAAGATTCATGGCTAAAGGATTACATTTTGTTGGTAAAGGCACGTACAATACATTTACCTAACAAAATAGTTCGTCAAAAAAGGCAAGTATGGCCAACGAAACAATTATTCGTCGGCAAAGTTCCTCATCACCGATGAAAGAATTCCTTGACAATGATCTTGTATCAAGTCATTGGTGATGAAATGTTCCGTCAGAAACTTGCGGTATTGCCGACGAAATAATTTTTCATCAGCAAATTTTCTCATCTCCGACTAAAGAATTCCTTAGCAATAAACTCCGAGTCATTGCCAAGGAAATGCTTCGTCAGAAAAGGTTGTATGCTGACGAAATAATTTATCGTTGACAAATGTTTCATTGCCAGCTAAAGAATTCCTTAGCAATGTACTCCCATCAAGTCATTGCCAAGGAAATATTTCGCCGACTGATATCCATTGCCAAGGAAAAAATTCATTGGTAAATAGTTTTTTTTTCAGATGTTTGATCTGCTAGATCATATGATAACCTGATAAAACATGCAATTCATTCAATTATTATCCCAATCACCTGCATAAAACATTCAATTGATATCCCAATCAAAATGACCATTCAAACATTCCTATATAATATAATAATGTTTTAAATAGAAATCCAATGTCCAAATGTCCATCCCATCAACATATAAATATAAAAGTTCATCCCATCAGCATATAAATATACAAGTCCAGTCCACCAGTACATGAAACCAACAGGAAAGAAAAAAAAAAAAAAAAAAAATCCATCAGCATGAACATCCTCGATGGCACCAACAAACCGTCTGCAAAATAAAACAAAATATAATATCAGTAATTAATAACTAATAAACATAGAATATGTAGTTATATTCCTAACTTTTTCATTCCCACATATCTTCTCAATCGGCTCAACCGGGAATCTTTTTTGGACCCGGTTTGTTCCCACAACTTTGTTTAGGCACCACCGAGGTATTCATGCCCGTTTGGGGGCATTCCGACCTATATTGGTCATTTTCGCCCCTTAAAAGCCTAAGGACCTGTTTGGATCTAGTGAAATCGTGGGAAAGGAAATAGAGTTTCTCAGGAAACTATCTATCTCATGTTTGTAAACACTAAAATTATGGGAAAGAAAAGAAAATTCAATTTCCCATACAACTAATTTTCCTTCAAAACTGTCTTTTTATTTTCTCACCTGTAACTCATGAGAAATCACGTTTCCTTTCTTAGGGTTTCTCGTGAGTGGATTAGGCGCCACCTAACATTATGCATTGCATAATGGTGAAGGCCTTACCATGGGCCACCTCCATGTATGTATCGTATATCCATGCCATCCATTTGTTTTTTCATATCATTTTAGTGCATGAACACAAAAGTGAAGCAGATCCAAATATCAGGTGGACCATACTATAAAAAAACAGTGGATCCATAAGAAACAATGGTTAATGACCATTAAAAACCTTTTGTGGGCCACAAAAGTTTTCTATCAACCTGATATTTGTTTTTCCTTTCATCCCTTTCTAGGTGACCTTATCAACAGATTGGATGGTCAATAAACATTTCAGTGGACACCAGTCGCCAGGAAGTTTTTAATGATAGGCGTTCAATGAGTAATGTTTCCTGTGGTGTGGTCCACCTAAAATTTGCATCTGCATCATTTTTGGTATTATAACCTAAAATAATTTGAAGAAACAGATGGACCACATGGATATACAACAAATGCATCCGGATGGGCCCTAGGTTAAGGGTCTCACTCACATAGCTGGTTTGGTGGTCGCGGCCGAGTTGCACTCGCTGACGTATGCTGTTGAAATAGAGAGCGGATTAGTTGCAGCGGCGGCCTCACCTAAGACCATGCAATCCTAACGTTTGGGCCCACATTAATGTGTGTATTCTACATCCACACCATCCACCCATTTTCCCATATAATTTTAGGGCATGGGAACAAAAATGAAGCATATCCAAATCTCAAGTGAACCATATGGGAAATCCTTTTTTGACCTGGTTTGCTCCCATAACCTTGTTTAGGCATCACCAAGGTGTTTGTGCCTATATGGGGGCATTCCAACCTATATTAGCCATTTTCGCCCCTTGGAAGCCTAAGTGAAGGTCAAAGTGAATGTTAACATATTTAATACAATTAAAGTAAATTGAAAAATTACCATGAATGTGGAAGTGGGAGGGCGTGACCCTAAAAGTGCGCAGCAAGACTCTGAAACATCTCTTGCATCCGTCTCTCATGCTGCACCCGTATCTCCTCCATTCGTCTCACTATCTCTGCCTCCATCCGTCTCGCTATCTCTGCCTCCATCCGTCTCACTATCTCCGTCTTCATCGTCATCACCGTCTCTCTAAGCTCGTCAATCTGCACTCGTAGCTGCTGATTCTCTCTTTCGGCCGCCTCAGCCCTCCGTCTAATACTCTCTTCGATTGCACCACGACTGGAGCCCGATCTAGCGGGTGCGATAAGCTTGGCCCCATGCCCTAGCCCACGCACGTATCCTGATCTCATCCCAAGTACCTCACTCATGATCTCTGGCTCACTCCGCTGAGTACCATCTGGTGTGGGCTGACTACGTCTAAGCTCCATTTCCTCCTGTACCAACGTAATTAAAACGTTGGTGAAGAAGAAAACATAATTAACAAGCTGAAATTAATTTCTAGTCCATTTATTACCCAATGTTCCCCCGCCAATGGGTGAACCCATGCTCCCGTTTGCGGCTGATAGTGAACATCCTTGTAATGATCTACCTCACCTACGCTCCTGTCCGGTCTCGGGATCTCGCTGTGTCATTTAGAGCACAATCGAATTATTATGGATGAAAAGTAAGTAATTAAGGGAAATTGAATAAGTTAGTACTAAGAACATGTATCTTACCATTTCATATCGATGTCGTACAAAGGACTTAGAACCTGCTACGTGGTTCACTATCAACTTTGCCCTGTTCTTAGAATTTATTTTGCTCCTCTTCTGAATACAAAAATTAAAGAACATTATGAATTGCAAGGTAAGATGTATGAAAATACTATTCTAAAAGAGAAATATATACAGATCACCTGGAATTTCTCTGAACCAAACCGCTCACAAAGAATCCGCCACTCATCCACCGTAACACCTCCTAGTGCGTTCTGGACAGCCTCCACATGCGTGCCAAACCGCTTGTAGTGTCGATGTAACTCCGCACGATACTCTTGCAATCGCTCTTTCATCATATCATTGACGGCGTATTTAATATGAGCATCACTCATGTCTATCTCAAATTTATCCTACAAAGCGATAAATGACAAGCCAAGCCATTAAACATATCAATATCACATTTCAACTATAAATGAACAAATACAATAAAAAATATAATTAATTAAATATTACCTCCAAACACTGATAAATGCATTGCCTGTCGACGTCCGTGACAGCAGACCATCGTGGAGTCGATGCCGGGATCATGGATCGACATAAAATCCCAACCTCCGTCGTGAACTCTTTGGCATTATCCCCAACGGGTCTAATGCACCCCTCGGGAAAATCCACAGGCACCTTGGCACCCCCACATGTCAGCCTTTGTAGGGATAATCCTCGTGTGCGACCACGACCTCGTTTAATCTTCGATGAAGCTGCCACAACAAATATATATATATATATATATATATATATATATATATATATATATATATATATATATATATATATATATATATATAAAGTGTGATTACACATATTATGCAATTAACAAAAAGTTTAAATGTCACAGTTCTTACATGCAGTGGTAGGTGTGGTCGGATGGACAGAAGGCTCCCACACTGATTGTAATGGCAATTGTGACTGTGATGAAGGCTGAGATTGTGATGGAGACTTCGACCCAGCCTGGGGTGTAGTGGTGGATCTCGTGCAAGATTGTGTTTTGCTAGCTCCCGATGTCATCGCGATATCCTGTGACAAAGAAGAGCATATACATACACTGACAATAGGAATATATGAAGATGAATACAATACAACTACACAAGGTAAGGAGGTGGTTCCTTTATCATATTTGTAAATAATTAATCACTATGAATTTTCCTTGAACTATATGTGATGAACAGGCTTGTATTTAATACAAGTTTTGCCAAGCTACTTCAATGTGTAAAAATCCAAAGTTTTGTGGTTTTGCTGCATGTGGAATTTAAGATAATGATATTGTAATAAGCCCCACTTCAATATGTAATTTGACAAAAAATGTGGATATTCCAAGCCTCAGGTCCACCACAACCATAAGGATCTTAGACAATGTGAATCGCCAATGTTTTTAACCATTAATTACATTGCCAATGTTTGGACCGTTCAAATCGTTCTATTAGTGTAATTTTAGTGATGTGACCAATAATTGGATTAGTTTGGGGGTGTTTTCAGTGTGCCCCAATGTACACTGGATTAGCAACCCAACAACGCACAACTCTACTACTTTTAAAAGTGATTCCAAAACACACTAAAAAGCAACTTTCTAGTTACCACCAATTTCATTTCACACCAATTCAGGGGCCCATCATGGATGTGTGTGTGTGTGTGTGTGTGTGTGTGTGTTCATAGCCTTATAAATCTCTATAAGCAATTCAAGTTAAACATCCTAAATTACGTTTAGTAGTTTAGATGCATCAGGAACGAAACATTTTACATATTTTATCACCTAATTGAAAGATTGGTAGAATTTACTGGACAGTTGCAAATGAAAATTATCCAATGGTCTGATTTCAATGAACAAGTGTCCACGAATCAAAGGCTAGGATCGTTCTATCAATCTGGCTTTTGGACTGCAATAGTGGATTCCCAAATTTCGTGGGTTTAATCAAAGGCTAGGCTCAATTTTGAGCTGGATGCTACGCTCCAGAAAATATTATTTTGCCAACTCTTGGAGAATGTTATTGATAAACAAACGTGGGAAACAGTATTTTCTTTCCCATGCACCAGCACTCGGAGGTTATTAACATATGTGGAAAAGTTATTGAGTGGGACTCATTTACTTAAGGGGGTGTTTGGTTGCTGATTTTACATTTCATAACTTAATATTCCCCTAGTTTTTACAAAAACATGTTTGTTTCCTCCCTTATTTACGGTGTTTATGTTTTCCAAAATTTCATTACCTACCCATTTTTTCAAGAAACTCAGCTTTTAACTGGAGCATGAAAAACCTAGTAGATTAAACAACATCTTAGACTTTTACATTGCGCATCTATTGCGACCCTATAATTGGATGGGCAGTTTTGAATGGATAGTGAAAACAAAACATGCTTTGTCTTCACCTTAACCATTCATTTGCAAGCAAGCCACAACAAGAATAGTTAGGATCCTATGATTGGTGCGATTTTTGGCACCATGTCCCATTGGATGTTGGCTTTTCTAGGCATTCTACTCTGGCCATCCACAACAATAGGCATCACATGGTCGAGTTGGCTACGGCATGAGTGTAGGTCCACTGCAAAGCTTTGTACCAATGGAAAAAAGAAAAGGAAAAAAAAGAAAAAAGAAACAATTTGTAGGGACCACCAGAATATGTGCATGACATTCAATTCTTCCATAATGTGAGCCTTCTCATGTTCTACTTAGCACCCAAAATTCAGGCCGATCTAAAAAAATTGAGTGGACCACACCATTTGAAGTCAAGCCTTAAACGTCTAAAATCAAATGGTGTTGCCCAACTAAGTTTTGGAATGATCTTCCTTTCCGAATGTCCATTCATCCCATTGGGGTTCATTTGCTTAATCGATTGGATGGCGTATTAAAAACATGGTGGACCGAAAATAAATAAATAACCCAAAATCAGCAGAGGAAAATTCATTTGAAAGGGAAAACTCACACACGATCATGTGAACAGGATTTTTAGCTACTACGGTCTATGGAATGTCCCAGAAATCTTTTAGATTGAAAGATCCTAGCTAACACAAAACAATAGACATCCATCACAAATTGGTAGATCCATTACAAATTAAATATTTCTCGTCTTAGGAATTTAAACATAGGATTCCTTGTCATAAAAGATTAAACAGAAATTTATAAAGACAATACAACTATAACATTTTTATGAAACAGTTCACCCCCCAAATGCCTTGCCGTCGTAAGTCATTATACCTAGTCACAAACATATTATATACGTACTGAAGCACCGCCCAGCCGCACTGCTCAATTCGATAGACTCTATAAATGGGGGTACCTAAACACCTAGTAAGTTTGGCAAGAGAGAAGGTTGCCTCATCCAAAATCCTTATCGCGACCTCATATTCAGCTACCATGTTTGGAATCTCATAGAAAGAGCATAATCGATCATATTTAGGCAACTCATCATCAGCCGAATAATCCTTTAGGGCCTGTTTGATAGCTGGGAAATGAAATGAAATGAATGTAAATAAGTAATGATTACTTACCTTCCTATTTCCTTAGGAATGCATGTTGTCCGAAAAAGTCTTACATTGGGTAGCGTGCTATGTACCAAAATTCTGTGGGCCCCACCATGATGTATGTGTTATATCCACACCATCCATTCATTTTTCCACATCATTTTAGGGCATGAGCCCAAAAATGAGGCTAATCCAAAGCTCAAGTGGCCCACAATAAGAATAATTACGTCTACCATTTAACCTACTGTTATCTATGGTGTGGTCCACTTGATCGTGGATTTGTCTCATTTTTGGACTTATGTCCTAATATGATTTGAAAGGATGAATGAGCGGTGTGGATATAACACATACATCATGGTGGAGCTCACAGAGTTTTGCTTTGAAAAGAGGTTGAAATTTGCATCATTTTCGAGGTGGAATTCCATCTCTTGTCAAACAGGTGTAAAAATTATCATATGCATTTACGTTCATTTCATTTCATTTACCTCCAATCAAACAGGCCCTTAAAGCATCCTCCTAGAGAATATTGATCAAATTAGGTAACTCTTTCACCCAACCTAAGAAGATAGGTCGGGTAAGTCCAAATGCAACAGCTCCCTAAAGGTTGAGTGTGCTTCGGCTACAGACCGCAATGAGGATCACATGACCAAAACTTGATGGTACTGCACGAGGTGAATTATAAAAACACAAAGACGTGAATTCAGGAATCATAAAGGCATGAATTATAAAACATACATTTCGATAACGAAATGATGATACAATTACATCATTTCTATGCACCGGTAGTCAGACGATTATAAATGAAGAAACAACTGTAAATTACCAATTTTTCCCCTTTTTAAAGGATAACTAAAATTTTATTAAAGAAGACAACAAAGCCGCCAAAAAAGGAAAATAACAACAATTGTATCACTCTTCTTTTGTATCACTATCACTTGGCAATAGTTGTACTTCTTCATCACTGTAGTACTCGATTGTATCCTCTACATTGACATTTTCATCATCATCAATGAATGTACTATCTCATGTATCATGTATTCCCATGTCTTGTATGATTGAGGCGTCAACATGATCAGGTGGCACGTCATCCCTATGCAATGGCTCCACATCAATATCATCATACAGGTCATTGATCCTAGCCCCCGATGACAATTCTTCTTGATACGCATGTTCACCCATGGATGCTTCATTTCCACTTTCATAATTCTCTTCCTCAACTGCCTCGGGAATGTCATGCACATTCCTAGGCTTTATTTTCTGCACCACGTGCCAAGCATTGCCTGATTTGGTGTCAGCAAGGTAAAATAATTGTTCAGCTTGACTTGCTAGGACAAATGGGTCATCTTTATACCATTTGCAAGATAAATTGACGCTTGTAAAGTGGTCGTCGACTATATTCCCAATTTCTTATTTCCAATGTCTCACCAATCACACTTCAATAAGGATGCCCAATTTCTCATGCAATAGTGTAACTCAATAACGTCTGTCAACACACCATAAAAGTCAACTTCTTCCGATTGATGTGTGCCTTGAACAACGATGCCACTGTTTTGCATGTTTCGATATTTTTCATGCTCTTCTATGTGAAACCTAATCCCATTTACAATGCAACCCATGTATCTTAAAACCCGTCAATCAGAGCCACACGCCATTGAGTAAAGTTGATCAGATGCTTCTACAGGATTACGAGAGCGCAATGACTTCATCTATTACATAATAATCAAAAGTAAGTCCCTTAAATTACAATAAATATTATGTATTAAATGCAAAATTTGAAGACAAAAGTAGGAGGAAAAACTAACACGTTCTCCGAACCACTTTGGAAAATGGTCATTATGCTTTCGCTCATAATTGGTAGGGTAATGCATCTTAATCACGTCAATATGTTCACTGTGCATAAAACGAATATAAGTATTATGCATGAAGCAAACTTTACCATCTCATACACATTGTACATGAGAGAGAGATGACTTGCTTCAAATATGGCTCAATTTCCTCACAGTTATTCAACACATACCACCATGCTTCTGCTAAAACCCCTGAGATCCAATTCTTGGAATGTTGAGGATCCTAACGGATGGACGATCTGTGCAAAGATAGATATGAGTCCCTGTTCATGCTCCTGCCCTCCATTAACATTCTGTTCTTTTCGGTTAAATCTTATCTCAATACCACAAAGATACATGGAGTAAAATGTCAAGCATTCGGTATCAATGTATGCCTCCACAATTGAGCCTTTTGGATGTGCCTTATTCTTCACATATTGTTCAAGAGCGTGAAGGAATCTATCCACATAATACTTTTATTAAAAATATAAAAGATGGAGATAAAAATTTTGCGCTTGAATAGGAATATAAATTTTGCATCACCTTTCGATCGGATACATCCACCGGTATTGCACTGGCCCAGCAAGCTTCGCCTCATGTGGTAAGTGAATGGCTAAGTGGACCATGACATCAAAAAATGCCGGACCGAAATATTCTTTCAAGCTTGCAAAGGATTACAGCAATGTCCTTCTGCAGTCGGTCTAAAACATCTATGTTCAATGTTTTTTAAAACAATTCCTTGAAGAATCAGCCCAACTCAATCAGGGGTGCACTGACATCCTTGCACAAGAATCCACGGATTGCAACCGGAAATAGCCGTTGTAGAAAGACATAACAGTCATGGTTTTTCATTCCTATTATCTTACAATCTATAATGTTTACATACCAAGAGATGTTTGATACATACCCATTAGGAAACTTCACCGATTTCAACCATTCACAAAAACTCCTCTCTGTTTTAGTCAATGTGTAGCATGCAAGTGGTACAATATAAGAATTACCATGTGGCTTTAATTGCAACTCTTTCCTTAAACTCATTGCCTGCAGATCCATGTGAGACTTTACGATGTCTTTTGTTTTCCCCTCAATGTTCATCAACGTTCCTAAGACATTGTCACATATATTCTTCTCAATATGCATGACATCCAGATTGTGCCACAAACTGAGAGCACGCCAGTAGGGCAACTAAAAAAATGCTTCTTCTTCGTTCAGTTAAACTCCATTGTTGTACTGTTTCCTCTTCTTCAAGTGTAGCGCCTTCCCAAATTTCACATCTTTGATGTTACTCAGTTGCTTTACCACATCTTCTTTAGACAACTCATTAGGTGGCAACCTATGTTCTTGTTTGCCGTCAACTATGATCGGATGGCAAGAAGCGACAATGGCCCATACAACAAGTTTTTCTTCCATGCTTCAAGCCTTTAATGATAATGAACAGGTCTCTCCAGTTGCAAGTTGGACATGCCAATTTTCCTTTCGTGCTCCACCCAGACAAATTCCCATATGCAAGAAAGTCATTTATCAGTCCACAACACCGTTACATGCAATCTAAAAGTCTATCTTGCAACTGTGTCATATGTTTGCACACCATCATTCCACAACTCATCTATTAACGGTCGCAAATACACATCAATGTCATTTTCGGGTGACCTGGGTCCCGGAATAAGCAAAGCCATCATGAAAAATGACTCCGTAATACACAACCAAGGTAGTAAATTGTACGGCATAAGTACCACTAACCACATACTGTAAAAGTAACTTATGTTACCAAATGGATTAAAACCATCGATTGCTAGACCAAAACGGACATTCCAAGAATCTTGAGTAAACCACTCATGTTCCTTGTCGAACTCTTCTCAAGCTTTACAGTCTGCAGGGTGCCTCAGTGCATTCTCATCCCAAACGCATTTCTACTTGTGCCACCTCATATCTTCAGCCATCTTGCTCAACATAAACAACCTCTACAATCTCGATTTCAGGGGAAAGTACCGCAACACCTTCTGCGGGATTTTCTTTCGCTTACCTTGGTCATACCTCCACCTAGACTCGCCACATTCAGGACACTCTCTTGTAGCTTTATGCTCTTTCCAAAACAATATACAATCATTTCTACATGTGTGTATGAGCATATAACTATGGCCCAAGTCTCGCATTAAGGCTTTTTGCCTCGTAATGGGACTTAGGTAATGTCACCCTAGTAGGCAATGCTTCCTTCAACAACTCAAGCAGCATTTCAATTGATTTATTACTCCAACGATTTATTGTCTTCTGATGAAGCAACTTCACAAGGAAATTCAACTTAGAGAAGTTCTCACACCCCGGATAAAGTGGACGATGCGCATCCCCTAACAATCTGTGAAATTTTCCTGATTCCACGTCACCCATTTGAGGATTGTGGCTACTACAAGGCGCTCCAAAGTCGGTATCCACGAATGTTCCCATATACACTTGCCCTAGAATTTCCTGCATTTCATCAACATCTTCATCCTCATTATCTGGCACAACTGGGTCATCATCGACATGAGTGGCCTCATTTTTCGGCTGGAAATCTTCCTCATGATGTACCCACCAAGTGTAACTCTAATAAATCTCAATTATGAACAAATCGTCTTCTACCTTGACGACATGGGACACCGAATCCTATATATATATATATATATATATATATATATATATATATATATATATATATATATATATATATGTGTGTGTGTGTGTGTGTGTGTGTGTGTGTGTTATGAATGGAGGATACCTTGTTTAGGGGGACATGATATTCTTGTAGCTTATGGTACGGTGCCCCATATTGCTTGTATGTTACTAGTACGTAGTAGATGATATATATATTATAAGTTGTTTATTTTCATTCTCAATTATAAGAACCATTCACCATCCAACTAATTATTAAGAATGAAAGTACACCATCCAACTAACTATTAAGCAATGAAATATTTTATTAACCATGAACAAACATAATTCATGCAAGAAGCCATCAAGATAAAGGATAGGAAACACCAATGCAAAGAGAGGTTCTATAGACCCTTTCCTTAGTTAAAGTCTTCATTGCAAGCAAAATGACTGGTTATTATAATATTTCATAAAATCTATATTATATGCATTGTTGTCATATGCGATCGCATATGCGCATACTGTGGATCAGATCGCATATGCCATGATGGCATATGCGATCGTGGCAAGTATGCCATGGCATACTTTTATATGCGACAAATATGTGATCGCATATGCGAGTATGCAATAGCATATTGCATATGTGATCACATATTTCCCAATGGTCAGAATGGGAGCAATTTTTATTTTTTGTTTTTTTTAATTTGGGAAATTTTTGCCCATAAATAGGCACTCATATCACCTCCATTTTTACTATTCTTTACCCTAAAGCTTTAAATCTCTTACTCTAATCTCTCTACATCTATTTCAAATATGTTTAATTTTTATATTTTGTAAGTTGTGCTTGTTTTTTGTAAATTAAATTGTAAGTTGTGTCAAGTTATCCATTTATTAATAAAATTTCTTTGTTTGAAGCTTTTAATAATTAATTCTCTTTTAATGTAGCGTATTGATTGTTTTGTAAAAATTTATATAATATAATATAAGTAATTAAATATATAACTTAATGAAACACTTAAACTACAATGAAATAAGTAAAATAACCCCTAATTAGGCAAGTTTTTCCTTTTTTTTAATTTTTTTCGAATTTTCCTTTTTTTTTAAAAAAAAAATTTCAAAAAAAAAAAAAATTATGCGATTGCATATGCGAACAGCATATGCTGATCACATGAGATCGCATATGCGATTTGACAACATTGATTATATGCTTCAACTTGGAGGGTCACAATGCACAAATCCAATGTTTAAAGGTCATCTTTGCAAAAGCTTGGCTGACCTACACAATTTCAGATGGTTGAACACGTGCTAACACCACACACATGTGCGAGATCCTAGCCAATCAGCAGTCGGAGCAACCATGAACATGTCCAGGTCCAAAATCCAAGCTACTCGAAGTAAATATGTAATGACACCTCTATTGATTTAGAAAGGGAAAAAAAAAAAAGAGCACCTTTTTCTCTCAAACACATGCAATGTAGACATTACTTTGTCAAAAAAGAGCATATTTAGAGGTCCTGGTTGTCTCTGTAACAACCATTCCTGATTAACTTCTGTGAACTAATTGGGTAATATCAGTTATGTGACAAGAAAGCCATTTTGATGTGGGTCAGAAAATGGGAAATGGAAAAACAGAACCCTTCTTAATTCAGTTTCCATTTGCTACACCATCTCAAAGGCTAGGCAGATTTTTTCTTTTTTAATTTTTCCCTCAAACACCATGCAGATTTATCCTCTAAAATAGTCAAACCATCCACTATACAAGGGTACATCCAAACAGGCCCTTATGTTTTCTATGAACTCCCAGGTTATCTGAAATATATATAACAGCCAAAAAAGAAGGAAAAGAAAAGAAAGAAACAGTAGAAGAAAAGATGCCGATATAGAGATTTCATTAAGAATAGTAAATGTTTCCTGAAGTCCCAAATGAGCATCCACATGGTATCATTTATGTTATGATTTTTAAACAGGAGAGTGTCATTGGCACCCTCTCTAACTCCTAAATATACCCATCTTTCTAAAATTCTATAAATAAATCTAAAAAGATGAAGACCATGAGTTGAAAACCTAAACTCAGTTAGGCTTTGTTTGGAAATAATAAAATTTGAATCTAGAATGCCACTGTAAAATTAGTGCCCCATAACCATAGTGTTAGTGCCCCATATAAAATCCACCCCAACCATCAGGTACATCACCTCATGTTAGGCCAAGGGCTTAAAATCACCACCATCCATGATTCAGGTGGACCAGATGAATATTGGAAACAATATACAGGGCAATGATCGCCCTCCAAACCGTTTCCCTTGTTATGACCCATCTGAATCACTTAGGGTCGTGATTTCTAGGCCACAGGCCTAAATTTTGGTGTGGCATCTAATGGTTGGAGTAGATTTCATCTAATCATCACATTGGCCCCGTAAAATCAAGGGTTGACATATCTCCCAATTGATTTTTTTTTTTTTTTTTTTTTTTTTTTGGCTCTAGGTTCAAATTAGGATTACACATCTAATGGTCGAAGTGGCTTTTATACACACATCATGGTGGGCCCCACAAAAAACCTAGTCCGGCGACACTTGCAATTGTAGAAAGATTATTAAAAAATAACGAATACCACAAGACATGGCTCTTGATTTTGCTATAGCCCACTGTGACTTTTGTGTAAGATCCACTCCAACCATTATATTAGTTCCAAATTAGGCCAGAGACAAAAATAAAGTAGATCTATGATTCTGGTCTGCTATATCGAAGGAATAAGTTGGAAGACATCCATCTTTAATTATTATAAGGCCCACCATGGTAATCATATGAAATCCACTCCAACCATTAGATTTCTTACAAAAATTTAGGCATATGGACCAAAAATCATACCCATTTGTGATTAAGTGGGCCACAATAATAGAAACAGTTTGAGGAATGAGCGTTGCCCTGTATACTGTTTCCAATAATGTAGTCCACCTGAGTAACAGATGCAGCTGATTTTCGAGCCTTTGCCTAGCAAGGAGTGACACACCTAGTGGTTAGGGTGGATTTAATATAAATGGGCCCACCGGTGCCACCAACCCACGGTGGAATGATAATTATATCAATTAATGAGGTAGCCTTTTGACTGCTGAAATACATATTAATGAGGTAGTTTTAAGACACTGCTTTAGCTGGAAGGTTTTTTTCAAGTTATTTTTTCATTTGGAAGTTCCTCGAAGTTCCGTGCACAGGATCTTCACCCTTTCACAATCCGTGTCCGCTCAAAAGTCAGATGTTTGCTGGCCCCACACGCACCCATGCAAACGCAACTCTAGAGAAGAACATGTGCCTCGCAAGTATGCTTATCAACGCATTAGGTGGCTTGGCAATGGACATGGCCAGATGCAAAATCCAGGCTGGTCTACTCATCAGGTGGGGCATCTCCAATTTGAAAACACAAACATCTGAGTGAATTACGAGCCAAGCCTTCATCCTAGTGCCACTCACCTTTTGAACGGCTTGGACGGCATATAAACATCAGGGTGGGCCTCACGAAGATTTCAATGGTGGCATCCCATCTCATATAAACAAATTGACAGATTGAATGATTGATTGGACCTATTTCGCATAAACAATCTTGACCGTCCAAATTAAAAGCCATTGATCAAATGGTTAACTATGCTCCAAATGGCTAAGACCTCCAAAGATCAACTATGCTTCATAATCCTTGTAAATTGTAATGACATATGAAGCGAGAGACCAACTTTCACATGTAACTAGACAAGGAAAGTACAAATATACAGAATTTGTACAAGTAGAATCGAAGTAATTAACCTAGTATTATCTACTACATACTAGTAACATACAACCAATATGGGGCACCATACCTTAAGCTACAAAAATATCATGTCCCCCTCAACAAGGTATCCTCCATTCATAACACACATATATATGGGAAAAGGTACTATGCAGTCGAGCGCATGAAACCATATTATAGGTTGAGTCGTGTCATATCTTCCACCGTTGGATGGTAAATTTGAAAAATATACAAAAATATGCTGTAGATATGATAGTCTGTGACAACAAAGGAAACCAGCTAAACCAGTGGAGCATTTACTCCCAACACCGACACTCAGCTGCATTTCTCTCTTGCTGTGACCCATTTCTACGGGCCCCACCAAGATGCATGCGTTATATCCAAACCGTCCATCAATTTGGCGAGATCATTTTAGGGCATGATCCAAAAATGAGACAGATCCAAAGCTCAAGTGGACCCACCACAGAACCCATCAAAGACTGAACACATATCATTGAAAACATCTAGGGGGGTTATAGAAGTGTTGGATCAAGATGATATTTGTTTTTCCCCTCCATCCAGGTTTGGCTGACCTTATCAACAGGTCTGATTACAAATAAACATCATAGTAAGCCTTGGGAAGGTTTCAAAGGTGGTTGTCAATGTCCCACTGCTTTCTGTGGTGAGATCTACCTGAGCTTTGGATCTGCATAATTTTCAGGCTAATGACCTAGAATGATCTTGCCAAATAGATTGACGGTGTGGATATAACACATACATTATAGTAGGGCCCACAAAATTGGTGACGTCAACGCACCAACAAAGTTGGTGGTGCGTGGCACCGCGCAATCCGCTTTCACGAAGAAGATCCAAGGTACGGAGGCGAATTAGGTGTTGGTTGGGTAACATAGGTTATGTTACCCTTACCGCGTGAGGCCCACTTTGATAATTTTTTGCATATCCATGTCGTCCATCCTTTTTCTAATATTATATTAGCACGTGATGACAAAACTTAAGCAGATCCAAATGTCAGGTGGACCACACCGCTAGAAACAGTGGTGAATGACCATTCAAAGCTTTTTACAGCCACAAAAGTTTTGGATTAAGAGGATCTTTACATTTTACCTCCATCTAGGTCTGGTTGACCTTATCAACGGGTTTGATGGAAATTAATAATTACTATGGATATTATTGTGGACCCTAGGAAGTTTTAATGGTAGGTGTTCAATTACCACTGTTTCTGATAATATGGTCCACTTGAGATTTGGATCTTCTTCATTTTTGGGCTCGGGCCCTGAAATGATCTTGAAAAATGGATGGACGGCGTGGATATAAAACATATGGATCAAATTGAGCCCCATGGTAAAAGGTAAGGGCTACACGAGTCACTAGTGAGGCCGGGGCCGCACCTAATCTGCTCCCACCGTGTCAAAAGCGGAATGGTTGGTGTGCCAGGGACACGGATTTCCTACTAAAGCCTTTAGCAGGAAGTTCTGTGCTCGAAACTAGGTGGGGCCATCATAATGTTTGTGAGAAAGTCACCTGTTCATATGTTTTGCGAGCTTGTTTTAGGACATGAGAATAAAAATGAGTCAGATCTAAGACTCAAGTGGGCCACAAGAGAGGGATAACTGGGAAAGAAATTGCCTACAATTGAAACCTTGCTAGGCTCCAGCTTGATGTTTATACGACATCCAAACCGTTTATAAGGTCATTCGCACTGGGATGAACTGAAAACACAAAAAACTTAGTTTGATACAATTTTTGTGGCCATAACAATGTTTCAACTGTGGTTGTTCAATCCCCGTTGTTCTCTCTCGTGTGGCCCACTTGAGTCTTGGATCTGGCTTATTTTGTCTCATGTTCTAAAAAGAGCTCGTAGAACGGATGGATGGAGTGGATTTATCAAAAACATGATGGTGGGCCCCATTTAGGTTCCCATTGCAGGAACTTCATGTTAAAGGCTTTTCGGGAAATCGACATCCATGTGCCATAGATCACCAACCTCAATGTTGTGTTGCCGTCACCACTATGACCCATGTTAGTGTTATATCCACACTGTCCATCCATTTGGCGAGATCATTTTAGGGCATTAGCCAAAAAATGAGAAATATCCAAAGCTTCAGTGGACCAAAAGACAGAAAGCAATGGGGATTGAATGCCTACTATTGAGAATTTCTAAGGGGCCACAAAAGTTTTGGATCAAGCTGATATTTGTTTTGTCCTTTCGTCCATATATGTGTGATATTATAAACAGGTTGGATGGAAAATAAACATCATAGTGGACCCTAGAAGGTTTCAACGGTGGCATCATTGTCCCCACTGTTGATCTTTGGATCTGCCTAATGTTTCGGCTAATGCCTTAAAATGATCTTTCCAAATGAATGGACGGTGTGGATACAACACTTACATCGTGGTGGGCCCATAAAACTTAGTGACGGCAACACACGATCAAACATTCCGCTTCCATCCACCGCGACAAAGTTGTGGTGGAGAATTGATTACTTGCCCGGTAAATAGCAATCGCATAATGCCGGTTCCGCCAGTTTCACCTTTGTTTACATCACTAGGATATCCACATTATATTTTTTTAAATTTACCATCCAACGGTGTAAGATATGACACAACTCGACCTTATAATAGGGTTATATATGCTCTACTGCATAGGGTTATATATATATATATATATATATATATATATATATATATATATATATATATATATATATATAGAAGTTCATTTTCATTCTCAATCGCAAGTACCATTCCGTCATCCAACTAACTATTAAGCATAAAAGTACACCATAAGAAGAACAAAGGTATGGATGTACCAAAATTTTTACACTTCCAAAATCGGAAAGCTTGACCTGGTGGTTGAGAGGATCCACCTGAAACACAATTTTAATTGAAATTAATCCACCTGAAACACTTCCAAAATTACACATAAGAAGAACATGAGAGTTTTGCACATGTATAAATATTATAAATGTTTGTATACATGTGACATTATTATGATTAATAAAACATGCAATCGAAGACTGGCTACCACATCAAAATTCACACTTTTTGACTGACCATAACCTTTTGCATCTGTGGGAAACAAAGGGTCATTAAAGATGAAAATTGGCAATTGCTTACATTCAATGGAAAAAAATTATTTTTGCTTGGTGCCAATTAGTAGTGGAGCCATTAGGTTTGATGGTTTAGATCATCTTTGAACATGCCAGGAATATGGTACATGATATCAAAGAATATAAATTGGGCAAAAGTGATCTGCGGCATAGGGAACAATATAAGAGAGACTTTGACCCTTGATTTACACAAGGTCCACCTTCATTTCAAAACAACTTGATTTTAGTCCTGACCCTTAATCCAGACCAGATGAAAGAAATAGTATCTGTGTAACACGAATGAACATTCCCTCCTGACAATACAAATAATAATAAATAAATAAAAAAAGTCAGGGTTAGGGGTTTTTACCCTGGTGGAGTGAGTAGAGGAGAGAAATAGAAAGAGACAGTCGTTGTACACCCACACGCTGGAACAGGGAGAGGGAGAGAGAGAGAGAGAGAGAGAGAGAGAATAGGGCAAGAGAGAAAGGGCGAGAGAGAGAGAGAAAGATGCAAACCTGCTGCAATGGCGAGAGAGACAGGGTGATTTGGGGGAGAGAGATGAGAGGAGTGAAAGAAATGGGGGAAAGAGGCGCTGGCCGCGGGATGTTATATTCACCTTTGCCGACAAAATCTTTCCTTAGGAAAAGAATGATTCATCACAGAAAACGCCACATCCACCTTAAAAACTCTAAACGTTTTAGCCGCAAAAGAGTACACCCTTCAGCAACGAATTTTAGGTTTCGTTAGTATTTGTTGGATTTACCGAGGAAATTTTTCCTCAGTAAATCCAACATACACCGAGGAAACAACAATTTCAAAACGCCACATTACACCTTAAAAATTTTAAACATTTTTAGCCACGAATGAGAACACTCTTCAGCGACGAACTTTAAATTTCATCGGTGATTGTGGGTTTTACCAAGGAAATATTTCCTTGGTGAAATTAACAAACACGGACAACATCATTCATCAGCAAAAACCCAGACTTTAACGTGGTGGGAACTAGGGTTGGCAGGAACACCTATTTAGCGAGGGAAAGTGTAATGCCATAACCTTTTTCCCGACGAATGTGAAATTTTGTCGAGAAAGGACCAGTGTTCGAAGTTTCGGTATCGCTACAAGTTTCACTAGCCAGGGATATGGAAACAATATCGATATCGCTAATAACCGGAAATGCGGGGGAAATGGGGAAAACATTGGAATTTTTTAGTGAAATCTCAAGAGATGCTAAAATACACATATTTGCATATTTAGGAATCAAAAAATTGCAAAAAGAATGCAAACATATAGGATTCTATTTAATGGGAGCCTAAAAGCATGTGTTGTTGTAAGTAATCAGTCCAACCATCTCATCCATCCCATCTATCCATCCAACCTCTAACCTTGCATCCAAACATCCATTGATATTTCTAAATATCAGCAACACATGATATTTCCCAACAAATCATTGACAACTGAAAAAGAAATGAAAGATTGTGTTCTCGATATCGCCATGTTGCGATAATAATAATATCGTGATATTATCAATATTATCATCGACAAATAGAACGTTGCATACAACCATGCGCCCATAAAAAAAATATATGAAATGGGAATTTTTTAATATGCGGATTTTTGGCGATATCGATACATTGGCGATATTATTGAAATATTGCATATACATTGGTGAAACAAGCAACACCTGGAATTTACACAGTCGAAAATATTGGCAATACACTGGTGGCATCAATGCATTAGCAATACAGGTGAAACCTGGAATTTACACAGTTGAAAATATTGACGATATCGATAGATTGGCGATATTTAGCGATACATCGCTGATATCGAGAATTTTTTATACTATCAATGTTATCGGTATCGCTGAGCTAGAAATAGAGATAATATCAGGGGCATTTCAGAAATAGAGATAATATCAGGGACATTTCGAAAATATCAGAGATAATTCAAACACTGGAAAGGACATTATTACCGACGAAATCCATTTCGTTGGCGAAAATTTCATCTGTAAATATTCTATTTCTTGTAGTGCCACGTCTTGCAATCATAGTGTTAGTAAAAAACAAAAGGGTATTTTAGTCATTTTTAAAAATACCTTATGCTATACTTGGCGGTATTTGACAGTAGGCGCCCATATAACTACAACAGTGGGGGTGGCTAACATTGCAGTGTGACTAACAAGGGTGGGTGGGTGTACTAACAATGGGGTGTGTGTACTAACCCAAAAAAAACCTGCTCAGTTCTTCCCTTTCCTATTCTAGCCATAAAGACCTTAACTCTGATTGATGAAGCCTTCTTCTCTACTTTTAGTAAAAAAGAAACCCTTTTGCCATACCATTCTAATACCAAAAGCAGTAAAAGGTGTCCACACCTCAAAAAACAGAGGGCCTAAATGTCATTTCTCTCGTCTGTAATCTCACCTTCTTTTTACATCTTTTCTTCGCTTCCTCCGCCGGAATGGTTTCTCCGACGAACCGGCACTGGGAATCGACCGCCGTCTTCTTCGCCCTCTTCGGAGCTGGAGCTTTCTCGGTCGTCAGCTCCTTTCCCCCCTCCGATCGCCCCGTCTTCTTCGAAGACTTTGATCTCTTTCCGTTCGACGATCCGGCCGGAATGGACACCGCCGGAGAGGATTCCAGAAGCTTCTTCGACTTCCGGCGGCGTGTCGATGGCGACATTTTGGCCGGAGAACGTGCGGGCGTAGGTAAGAAAGAGAAAGGGAGTGGTTGGGGGAGAGAGGGGGGAATAGGGTTTGCTAGATTCTAAAAAGGAGTGAGCATAAACGGAATTTGAGAGGAAATTTTTAGGTTGATTTGAATGTATTTTTGGTTTCAATAAAATGTGCGTCTTGCACACGTATCAATCGCTTCTTATACCAGATTCTCTATCCGTACGCGTGGTGCCCTTGAGAGTTGGATATGCGTAATTTTTGGATTGGCCAGTGACGCTGCCACTAGCCAGGTATGTTCTCTATTGGCCACACCATGATGTATGTGTTTTATCCATGTCATCCATCCATTTTTCCAGATCATTTTAGCGCTTGATCCAAAAAATTAGTAAGATCTAAATCTCAAGTGGACCTCACCAAAGGAAAATAGCAATGATTGTGCGTCCACCGTTGAAAACCTCCTAAGAGCCACTGTAATGTTAGTTGACATCCAAGCTGTTAGTTAGTTCATACAGACGTGTATGCAGTGAACAAGCAAATATAAGTTTGGTCCAGAACTTTTGCGCACCCAAGAAATTTTTAATGATGGACGCCCAATTAACATGGTTTATGAGGTGTAGTTGAGATTTGGATTTACCTCATTTTTTTGGCACATACCATAAAGTGACCTGAAAAAATGAATGGATTGTGTGGATGAAACACATACATCATGATGGGCCCACAGAGGAGCTACCACTAGCCATTGGTCAGAGTAGATATACAGCATATGATCAAGGGAAATGGGCTGTAAAAACGGATGGACGGAGTGGATATACAACATATGGTGAAGGTGGGCCCTACGGCAAAAGGGTAACACCCACTAACCTGTTACCCGAGTAGCAGCCATTAGGGAGTTACCCTTACCCTGTGAGGCAGACCTTGATGAATGTGTTTCATATCCATGCTGCCCATTTCTTGCTTCAGCTCATTTAAAAAAGTTATTTCAAAACTTAAAAGAAGATCCAAATCTCTGATGGACCACAGCATTGGTCCGATGACCAATTGTTAATGGAGCATGTTTGAAACTTTGCACTAAAAAAAATAACCTTACATTCTTTCCTCATATTTAGACCACTCAACAGTTTTATCATCAACCATTCATTAGATGAAATTTTTCAAGAACAAAATGATATTCCACGTCTAAGTTTCACTGCCATTTTTGGACCGCCTATAATTTTACTCTTAATTAATCATTTAATATTCACTAATGACGATTATTTCATCAATGTGGCTTTAAACCTTCTTCTTCAGTAACATGACCCCAGTACACTTGGGCTGGGTAGATGTACATGAGTGCCACTTGAAAGGAGAACATGTTATCATTATTTTTAAATGGTGGAATATTAGCACAGTAGCCCAGCTTTGGCTGCAGATTGCCTGGTGACATAATGTGGTGAGATTTGATTGGGCACTACAAAAGCATGTTTGAAAGTTGTTTGTTCAACTTTATCTCATCTCTCAGGGCCTGTGGCCCAACCAAATTCCAACAGTGACCCTGACGGGATTTAGAGGAGGTGGATTGCCTACTGATGCTGTTAGTATCCAGTATATACTAGACGATGCTCTATGCGCCCCGCCATAATGTATGGGTTTTATCCACATTGTCTATCCCATTTTTTAGATCATTTAAGAATATGAGCCCAAAAATCAGCAAATTCAAATCTCATGTGGACCACACCACATGAAACAGTGGTGATTGATCGCCCACCATTATGAGCCACAAAAGTTTTGGATGAAGTTGATATTTGTGTTTTTGTTTCATCCAAATCTGTGTGACCTAATCAACAGGTTGGATGGTAAATAAACATTACAGCGGGCCTTAGTAAGTTTTTAATGTGTGCACTCAATCACTAATGTTTTCTTATAGTGTGGTCCACTTGAGATTTAGATTGCTTCATTTTTGGGCTCGTGCCCTAAACTGATAGGGGCAAATAAATGAACAATGTGGATGAAACACATATTATGGAGTCCATAGAGCACTGTATGGCTACTGGCAGCGTCAATAAGCCAATTTGCGTTCGGATTTAGTTGGGCCAAGTAGTGTGATATAAGATAAGTCCATGCAAAGCGAGAGCGGATTAGGTGAGACCTCGGCCTCACCTAAGACGGTGCGGCCCTTACCGTGGGTTACCATGGGGCCCACCTTGATGTATCTATTATGTATCCATGCCGTCCCTCCATTTTTAGAGATCCTTTTAAGGGATTATATGAAAAAGAAAGCAGATCCAATCATCAGGTGGACCATAATATAAGAAACAGTGGTGATTAACCATTAATGGGCCATAGAAGTTTTGGATGAAGCTGATATTTCTTTTTTCCCTTCATCCAGGCTCATGTGACCTTATCAACAGATTGGATGGTAAATAAGCACTACATAAACATGAAGGTGATTCTTAAGAAGTTTTTAATGGTAGGATGGTCAATCACCACTGTTTCTTATGGTATGGTCCACCTGATAATTTTTTCTACTTCATTTTTGAGATAATGCCCTAAGATAATCTGGAAAAATGGATGGACAGAGTGGATACATAATACATACATCAAGGTGGGCCCCATAGTAAGGGCCGCACCGTCTTAGGTAAGCTCGGGTCTCACCTAATCCGCTCTCAGTATGCTTGAAAATTGTCCAGTCAAGTACAAGGAAGATGATAATCTGCTTCACCTACAAGTAAAAGTCATGCTCCATATTAATTTTGTACCATTTAAAAATTTGCAGAGGCTCTTTAGCCTCAAATATGACAATTACTATAATTATGAAAAGAAAAAAAGAAATTTATTAAGAAGATAATTTGAACCATTCAATTTTATCCACGTCCTTCATCCACCACAGATAATGATGACTTAATACCCGTGATGCTGATCATATAACTTTGATTCCACCACATGGACAGATCTAATTATCTGAAACCTCAGCATAGAGGTTAGTGGGTGGTGACATGTGGTGGATCCTGAGATGCGATAGAGGCAAAGCGGACGTACTTTAACAAGTTGCTCCTACATGAGAACAGATTCAGTCAAGACGGGTAACATTGAGTTTGGTTAGGCTGTGACCGTGAGGCCTACGTTGATGTATGTGTTGTGTATTGATGCGAGGAGGGAAGTGGTAAGGTCAATCACGTCTTCTCCACTGGATAACTACTCAATCTATGGAATTTCAGATACTCCTCAACCAGACTTCCTCAAATTCACAAGGGAACTTTTAAATCCATGAGAAAATTTAAAATAAATTAAAATAAATTTGGGTAAATTGACAATGCATGAATTAACAATGTATTAAGCATTCTTGAATACTGAAAAATAAACCTTATAAATTCTAGTTACGTAAAGAAATAATCCTAGAAGAAAATGGAAACAAATCTGCAAATTCGCACAAAATTGGGCAGAGTCGGTCGATCGATCGACCCGAGTCATCGACCGATCGAAGTTGGAAGTCAGTCGACCGATTGAAATGACCTAAAACAGTTCAGAGAGTTTGGCCAATTTTCTATCGAGTTTCAGGTTAATTCAGTCGGTCAACCAATGGGTGCCAGCCGACCGAAATTAACATAAAGTGTCCAGAAAGTCTGGACTGTCAAACGGACAAAATCGACATGTATTTGTTCTGGGATCGGCAAATCGACTAGGGGTGTCGATTGGCCGATTCATATAGTCGACTGTCAATTTCTCTTAATCTTGAGCTCCTTTCTTTAGTACTTCCTTTGGTCCATCCTTGCTATAAACGTGTCAGCAATCCGTTTTACATTAGTCCCCTCCACTTTAAAAGAACTTGACCCCGAGTTCTCATCCAGCTTCGGCTCATAATACTCATCCAGGTCTACAACATTGAAAGTCCATAAGATCTCCATGTCATCCAGGAGATCAATAACATAAGCGTTATTATTGATCTTCCGAATAATAGGTACCGACCAAATCTTCTTGTTCTTTAGTTTATTGTAGATCCCGGTAGAAAATCGCTATTTTCGTAGATGGACAATCACTTGATCATCCACTTTGAATACTTTAGCACGTCGATGCCTATCGGCCTCTTCTTTGTACTTCTCGTTCGAAGCCTGGAGCCTTTTCCGAAAGTCCTCATAAATGTCCATGATCCGGTCCGCCATGTGTTCATCTACAATGCTCATGCCCAAGAGCTTGGGCAAGGGGACTAAATCAAGAGTATAGCGAGGCACTCTCCCATAAAAAATATGGAATGAGAACTTCCCTGTCAAGCGGTTCACCATGTTGTTGAAGGCAAACTTTGCTTGAAATAAGGCCAACTCTCATTGCTTCGGGTTATCACCCGAAATACACCGGATAGGGTTTCCCAACATGCGATGCACGACTTCAGTCTACCCATTTGTATGCAAGTGGTAGGCATTACTGAATTGATGCCCCGTTCTGAATCGACTCCACATGGTCTGCCAAAAGTAGGTAACGAACTTTATGTCTCAGTCTGAAGTAATCACCTTGGGAACCCCATGTAATCGTACAATCTCTTTGAAGAACAAATTCACCACGCATATTACATCAAATGTCTTCTTGTAGGGAATGAAGTTTGCCGTTTTAGAGAATTAGTCTAATATCACGAATATTGAATCCATGCTTCGCTATGTTCGTGGGAAACCCAATGCAAAGTCTATGGATAAATCCTTCCAAGGAGCATCAAGCATGGGTAAATGAGTGTAAAGACCCATATTCTGATATTTTCCCTTGGAGGTTTGGCAAACATGACATCGTTGCACTATTTTCCCCACATCATGAGACAATTGTAACCAATAATACTGCTCCTTCACTAATGCTTAAGTTTTGTCCCATCCAAGGTGACCGCTAAGGCCACCACTATGTAGCTCAAGAATAATCCGATCCCGCAACGAGCTCTGCAAAATATAAAGCTGATTTCCCTTAAAAAAGAATTCGTCTTGTATTACAAAGTCACACGGGTGACTTTCTCGACACTTCGTCAATGTATCAGCAAAGTCCTCATCTTCAGCATAAAGTTCATTAAGACAGTCGAAACCAACCACCTCATTGCTCATTGGAATAGGAAGAGATGCACGATGACTAAGTGCATCAACCACCTTATTCTACTATCCTGACTTGTGCTTAAGAACAAATGTGAATTCTTGTAAAAATGATATCCATCTAGCATGCATGTGGTTCACATTAGTCTAACTATTGATGAATTTTAAAGCTTGATGGTCAGTGGAGATAATAAACTCTCTCTGAATAAGATAATGACACCAATAACATAGTGCCTGGACCAACTCAAGCTCATATGTTGACCACTTCTTCTGTGCGTCGCTGAGCTTTTCACTATAAAAGGCAATCGGTGTGCCTTCCTGAGAAAGAACTCCTTCAATATTGACATATAAGACGTCACACTGTACCTTAAATAGCTTATCGAAATTGGGAAGCACTAAGACCGATGTTGTGGATAACCGATGATTGATCTCTATGAAGCTCTTGTCAACCTTATCGGTCCACTAAAGCGGTCCCTTCTTCATACAATTTGTGATTGGCGAGACAATGATGCTGAAAATTTGGACAAACCGACGGCAGAATGTCGCTAGCCCATGGAAACTCTGTACTTAATGAATATTTGTTAGTGTCAGCTAATCTTAAATGGCACAAACCTTCTCTTCATCCACCCGAATGCTTGTGAACGTCACAACGAATCTTAGGAATAACAATTGATTAGTCAAGAAGCTACACTTCTTTAAATTCAAGTATAACTTATACTGACCAAAACTTGCAACACTTACCTGAGATGATTTATTTACTCTATCCCACTCTGACTGTATATCAATATGTCATCAAAATACACCATCACGAATCGGCTAATGAACGGCTTCAACACTTGATTCATTAGACGCATAAAAATACTTGGTGCGTTTGATAGACCGAAGGGCAAACCAGCCACTTATACAACTCTTCCTTGGTCTTAAAGGTCGTTTTCCACTCATCACCTAGCCTGATGCGAATCTAATGGTACACGCTTTGAAGATCTAACTTGGAGAACACATTGGCACATTCTAACATATCAAGCATGTCATCCAACTGTGGTATAAAAAATTGATTTTTAATGGTTATCTTGTTGATTGCCGGGCAATCGACACACATGCGTTAGCTCCTGTCTTTCTTTGAGGTTAATAAAGTCGGCAAGATGCGTAGACTGATGCTCTCTCTCAATAGACCCTTACGGATCAATTCCTCCGCCTGTCTTTAAAGCATTTCACACGCGCTCATCCGATGGTATAGTCGATTGGACAAGCTAGTCCCGGAGACGAGGTTGATATGATGTTGGATCTCTCTTATGAGAGGCAATCCATTGTGTAACTCTTCAGGCCAAATACTTTTGAATTCGTCTAACAAGGCCTTAGAATTGGAGGAATATTGGAGGGCTCTGGTTCCTCGCTCTTCACTACAATAGTATACATCTCGCTTGTTTCTTTGGATTTTTCAACAAATTCTTGAATGGTAAGGAGAGAACTCCCCTCCACATTAAAAGCCTCAAGGTGTTTCTCTGGTGCTATAGGGGCCAAGATCGTCTTGCGACCATCCTTGGCGAAGATATATACGTTGTCTCGTCCACGGTAGGTCGCGTCTCGATCTGATTGACATGGCTACCCATATGACATGCCTCCATGCCAACCACATCAAAAAGTACTTCATCTTTGTAGTTTTTACCTATGGAAAATGAGATAGTGCATTATTCAGTTACCTTAATTTCGTTCACATTCTTTATCCATCCGATCAAGTACAGGGAATGGTATTTCATTGTAGGTAGTCGCAACTTGTCTATCATTACCTTCGAGACAATGTTCTTGTTCTACCACTCTCTATGATGACATCGTAGACTTTGCCGTTGACGGTACACCAGTGTGTGGAATATATTGTGCCACTGTAGGTGTATTTCCTTCCTTGGAGTGTAAATGAGTCGCCTCACGACTAGGGACTCACCGTGATCCTCTGCTACCCAGCTTCTTACATCAACTTCTTCGCCAGCATCTTGATCAATCTCATCAAATCCTGGGTCCTCTTCCACTGTCCCACCTTCGGCGCCCCCTTCATTGATGGCTAGATGTGCTTTGGGGCATTGAGGGCAATTATTAGATAAACGGCCTAGCTGACCACATCGAAAACAATGATTCCACCTTGGCCGACCATAGGAGTACGAAATCTTCTCGGGCCCATGATTGTTGGCGCTGTACGTTAGGGCCTAGATGGGTTGCTCCCTGATTCACGATTTGCGACCGTAGGAGGCTGAGATCGACCTCCCACTGGTTCCTTTCCCTTGGTCAGTGTTGTGTCTTGAGTGGGGCCCATTGTAAGAGTCCGTGTCGCAGGATAGGGCCATGTAGGGGCCCGTGATAATTATGTCTCTGCCTAGGTGGCCAATTGGACAACTTCCTCCATTGTCTAGACCAAATGCATATGAACCCGATCTTGGATAGCCAGTTGTAATCCATTGGTGAAGCGCGTTACCTTCTGCAACTTTGATTCCTCTAAATTGTTCTGCGATCCTAATCGCTGGAACTCCTCCATATATTCTGCTACCGATCAACTTTCCTACTTGAATTTTAGTATTGCTGAAACAACGCCTGTTCGTAGTCACTTGGGAGGAATCAAGCTCGAAGAAGGCATCTCATTCATGGCCATGATCGAATAGCCGCCTTATTCTGGCGGGTGTGGGTAATTTGAAGTTGTTTCGACCATGCTGATGCGCTAGACTTTAATTTGTACACAACTAACTTCACATTCTTGTCTTCTGACAGGTCCATATAATTGAAGCATCGCTCTACCTCTGCCAACCAATCAAGGAACTTTTCTATCAATAATAGGCCATTAAAGTTGAGAAGATCGGCTTTGTCTCTATAGTCTCATTCTACTCAATCAACATGATCGTCTCCAAGCATAGGCCATTGTATAATATTGTCTTCGACCTCCTCATCGTTGGGTTTTGAATCATCTAGGATAGTCATGCGATTAGCTGCCAGAAGGGCCCTACGAGCAACTGGATTACGCTGTAGAGTGATAACAGGAGATTGGACATCACCTTGGGTTGGGGGCGAAATTAACTGTAGCCGCGATGCCGTCGAGGGTTGCCTGCAACCCTTGCATTATCAACCGATTCTCCCGTTGCACCACTTCGAAAGTAGCCACCATGAGACAATCATTTGGAGCACCATCCACATGATGAAAATCCGACGCGTAGTTAGAAGTCATCGTCCCGAGGGGATTCCTCGCTCTGATACCACTTGACGCAGGGAGGAACGTGATAAGGTTGATCATTGTCTTCTCCACTGGATAACTACTCCAAATCCACGGAGCTTCCGGACTCCTCAACCGGACTTCATTTAATCCATGAGAAAATTCGAAATAAATCAAAATAAATTTGAATAAATTGATAATGCATGAACTAGCAATGCATTAAGCATCCTTAAATATTGAAAAATAAACCCTAGGAACCCTAATTGTGTAAAGAAAGAATCATATAAGAAAATCAAAATAAATCTGTAAATTCACGCAAAATCGCGCAGAGTTGGCCGACCAGTCTAACCGAGTCATCGGCCAGTTGAAGTTGGAAGTCGTCTGGTCGATGGGATCAATCGGCTGGTCGAAATGGCCTAAAACAGTCCAGATAGTTTGGCCAACTTTTTGTCGAGTTTCGGGTTAATTTGGCCGGTTAACCAGGGGGTGTCAATTGGTCAAAATTGACATAAACTGTCCAGAGAGTTTAGACTATCAAACAGCCAAAATCGACATGTGTTTGTTCTGGGATCTGCCGATTGACCAGGGGCGTCGGCTGGCTGATTCATGCAATCAGCTGTCAATTTCTCCTGATCTTGAGCTCCTTTCTCTGGTCCTTTCTTTGGTCTATCCTCACCATAAATGGGTCAACAACCCGTTCTACATCATGTATCCACGCTGTTAATATGTCTTTCCAGCTTATTTTAATTAATGGTCTAAAAAATGAAGCAGATAGAAATCTTAGGGGTGTGTGTGTGGGGGGGGGGGGGGGTGCAATACCCTGTTAACATGGGTAGGTGTTAGAAAAGCCGTGTGGGCCCTACCATGATTTATATGTCGCATCTACTCTATCCATCCACTTTATGAGATCATTTTAGGGGGGGGGGGGGGGGGGGGGGGGGGAGGGGCAATACCCTGTTAACATGGGTAGGTGCTAGAAAAGCCGTGTGGGCCCTACCATGATTTATATGTCGCATCTACTCTATCCATCCACTTTATGAGATTATTTTAGGTCATGAGCAAAAAAATAAGGTAGATTTAAATCTCAAGTGGACAACAAAAAATAATGTTGATTAAACAACCACCATTAAAAAATTAGGAAAGCCTTGTAGGCCATATAATGGTGTGTATATTTCATCCGCGAGATCTCGCACGTGTGAGATCTTATATCAAAGGTACCTTTTGCAATGCTTATATGCTCAGTTAGCAAGATCTTATCACACGACGAGATCTTATCGAAGGTACCTTACATGCTCAATGAGAGAGATCTTATTGAAGGTACCTAATATTGAAGCCGTGCAAGATCTTATCGCTTCATGGGATCAATAAGCGTATAGGAATTACTCATCTGCGTGCATGTAAGAATTGTAACATCGTTGAACCGGTTAGGTGAGCATGTAAAAATTGCACAAAGTATTTAATGTTAGAGTCGTGCGAGATCTTAAAAAATAAATTGAATTCATTCATGACATTATTGTATGAATTTCATTAGTAACATTATTCCATTGAGATCTTATTTAATTCTTGTTTGTTATTAACCCATTCCAAATGGTATATCTCGTGGAATTCAACTGTAATTGATATAATCTTCTTAGGCTTCTAACTCATCCATATTTGATAACTCCTATAGATTTACAGGATGAGAGAGAAGCACTAAAAGAAGAATACTTGGATGGCCATTTCCATTAGAGTTAAGTCTCTAAATATTTTTATTTTTGAAAATTGTAATAAACTTAAAGTGAAAAATTATGAGAGGATTTCTAGTACCAGAAGAGTTGGATTTTAAATTCATAAGTTTATTTTAAGTTTTTAAGTTTAATTATTATAGTTTAGATGATTTAATAATCGTTTGGTTTAGATGTATGATGAATGAATGTAAATATGATAAATGAATATATGAAAAATTATTTCACACCTTAAAACTTGAAATTATGGTCACTATATTCGAGTTCTAAATTTTCGGGTATGATATCCTAGCTAAGTGCTTACCTCCGAAGTCATTTGGTAAATAATATGTGATTGGTTAGTATTAAAGATGTGTTTAATTAGTGAGAGAATACTCATTTTGGTTATATGCACATCTTAAATTCTTAGTTCATCTAATATGGCTGATAATTCAGTTTTATGACATTATGACTTCTATTCCTTAAGTTATAATTTTAATATGTATGATTAAAATAAGTGAATACAACATTTCCTTTTTAATGTAATTAGGCAAAAGTAAGTGAACACAATATTTCATTTTTAATGTAATTAGGCATATCTTTGTAGAAATAGTGAGATTGCTTGAAAATCTTATGAAATGCCATATTAGGCATGGGATTTACATATCACATGCCTAAGCTATTAGGATTCATGTAGTTGGAAGTGTTAATATTAGTGATTATGCCTGGATTCACCTCGATAGATACAACAATTATCATAGTTCTATATCTACAATTTCAATATATTAAATTATTTAAGGTACTACTCATGATTCATTATAGACATAGATTGATGTTTCTAGTTCGTAAAGTATGTATTAGAAAGATATAATCTATAATGCATATATGCTAATGCCACGTGTGACCCAAGTGAGAGAATGTTACAATGAACGAGCAGTGCATGACATATGAACGAGAATGTTACAATGAACGAGCAGTGCATGACATATGAACGAGTATGTATTAGAAAGATATAATCTATAATGCATATATGCTAATGCCACATGTGACCCAAGTGAGAGAATGTTACAATGAACGAGCAGTGCATGACATATGAACGAGAATGTTACAATGAACGAGCAGTGCATGACATTTGCCACCCGTGCAAGGGAATGGAAGTTCTGGATCATGTTGATGAGCATTAGGTGGAGCTTGTAAGAGTATAGCGTGCATAATTTATTACCAAGTACCTAAGGGGTCATTTGGATAGGAGTAAATGGAGATAAATGGGTGGAATTTGAAGTATATGGAGGTAAATGACATTCGGGGTGTGTTCGGATGGAAGTAAATGAAATGAAATGGGAGTAAATGTGCATGTAAATGAAATCCTCTCTATGAGAGAGGATTTTGAAGTAAATGGGGGAAATACCTTTTCGAGCTCCCTTGGAGAGTCGCACGTGTAAAAATGGTGCCACTATGCACATGTCCGCCATACCCGTGTCACACTAATGATGCTCCGAGATAATCCAAATATTAGCTATGTTGTCAAAATCACACCAAAAGAATGATCCAAATCATTTAAAGGATGGCCATCTAAATGGATGGTTAGAAAACATTCGTAAGTTACTTGTTTGTGATCCTTATATTTGTGGCCTACTCGAGGCTCAAAATATCCTCATTTTTTGCTGTAGTATATGTTTCAATGAGCTTATTACAATCATTCTATTAAATATCACATATATACACTAAGTTGGGATATTAAAGCCGATTTCGAATATCATATATATTTATGTGAATATATTGAAATTTTCAAATGCATTTCAATTCCTCCCAATTACTCCCATTCAAACAAAATATTTTGATTTCAAATGTATTTCATTTACTCTCATCTAAACACAACTATGTAAAGCCATTTACTCCCAATTCATTTACCTCCAAATTCATTTGCCATTTACTTCCATTTACAAGCTCTCAAACGAGCTCTAATGGTAAATACAAAGTAAGAGTTTTCTTGCAGGCAAGGGAGTCGGCGGGGAGTTAATGATGGATAGACTTCATCGCAGACCCACTGAAGCATAAAAGTGAGCCCCAATCCTCGATTCTCTTCCCTTTTTCAATCACATTGCTCTCGTTGCTGGGAGGAATGAAAAGGAAGGAAGGTTCCAACATTGCTCAGCTTCTCTTTCGGCATTCATTCCAGCATTATTTAATGACAAATGTAAGTTTTGATAAGGGTTCTTACACACAATTCATAAGATCCATGGATATAAAGGCTTTCCACTCACATCTTGCTCCTCAGTTCTACATCCACATTCAAGAGAAATAATTACATATTTCTTTCACGCAAATGTCTCCCACGTGTAGACTATCTGATCCATAAAAAAAGGTGGGCCACACCACATTGGAAGGATCAGCTGGTAAGAAAATCAAGACGATCCACTATCCAGCTAGAAAAAATGACAAAATCAATGAACAACCAATGTTATGGATCAGTGTACTCGTGTGGCCCAGCTAATAAGTGGATTGGCCTTATTTTCATACCATATAATCATCATGGTGTGGCCCACCTTTCGCACAGGTGGAATATTCTACCCATGTGACAAATCAACGGTAAAGAAAACTGCTGTGTGATGGTTCACACGCAACCGCTGTATGTGATCAGTTCTCTTTTAATAATTATGGACCTCATCTAAAGTATACATCCTCCTCCTAAAGAAGACTTCAGAGTGAGTAGAATAGGGGAACAATCACGTACACCCATAAGGATGCAAAGTTACGGTCCATACCGGCACACATTGCAGACGTGTAGCATGTGTCTTAGATCCTAGCCATGCATAAGGGGTGTCCAGATGTGAAGATCATCTTGTGCAAAAATCAGGCCGATCCGCTCATTAAACAGGCCACACTTAATGGAAGATCTGACCTACAAGGCAGCACGCTTGATGAGTGGACCGCTCTGAATTTTTCACCAGGTGATCTTCATGGTGGAGCCTTCATTATGCACGGCTCAGATCACCTACGTGGATGACACTAAAGCCTATTGGATGATCCTTGTGCAGCCTTATGCAAGGGCAGGAGAAAGGTATGGAATCAGGGAAGTCCCCCTGTAAAGACAAAGGGATTTGAGGAAACATAAAGGCCAAGTAATCCTATTAAAAAGACAGGTCATGTCAGTCGTCCTCGTTTTATATTTTCCAACATCTAAAAAAAATAAAAAAAAATCCTAAGTGAGGATGCCCAAAGCTAGGAATATCACTCCTTTTCCATGCATAGATACGAAATGAGAAATGCTTTTTATTAGTTATGCCTTATGAGCTCTATTCCTTTGATCCTCTCCTTGTGTGTGATTGGACTCGTCTGAGACAATACGGTGGACTCAGTGAGTCATGATTCCTCTCGACCCACTTATTTTAAACAGCTAAAAAACAACGGAACGACAAACAATACCATCAAGTGGGCCAGGATTAGTGGGACCCATTTGAGGAGGTGTGGCCCACCACGAACTAGCCATGATTTGTCTTCTTTTTTGTAAAGATGATCCTAAGACATTGAACACGTGTAAGCCATTGACTAATTTTAGCTAGATTGAACGGCAAGGATGGTCATCACACTGCGGGTCCTACCTCTTGAATGGTTCTGATCATTCACATGCAAGGCCCAACTAGCATACAAGACCGGCCCTCCAAAAAATAATACTCCAACTCGGTGCGACTCATGAGCTTTAAGGGGTTGAAGAGTGAACTCGACTCGTTGTGATAACAAACCACTTTCCAAACTGAGTCAGCCGACTCGGTTCGGTTCTGAGTCAATCAATCATGTGTGAAACCGTCATGAGGCCTTCAAAGCCCGACATGCCTTTGCTTGTGACAAAAGGTATACTTGCATGAACAAACCTTCCTTGCTTGGTATCTCATTTTCACTGCTCTCAGCATGCAATCCCTATATATAGCTTCTGCATTGCATGCTTTTCAATTTCAAAGGATTGCACGACAGAAATCATGAGCCTGAGTCATGGAAACTCGGTGTTTTTTGGGCTTCTGTGTGCGAGTCTGGCCGGAATTGGAATTGGTTCGATTGTATCTGTGGGGGATTTCAACAAGGATTTCTTCGTGACATGGTCACCTAGCCATGTGAACACTTCTGCAGACGGGCATGAGCGGAGCCTTAAGCTTGATCCGGATTCAGGTAATTCACTAGAGGAAAGATTGAAGAGGCGATTCGTGGACTGTTCATTGGGTGGGAACCACATAGAACATGCACTGGCTCAAAAATGACCTGTCTATCTTTGATGGCCTAACCAGCAGGTGGGCCAGCCTCATTTTTGAGCCAGGGCATATTGATAATGGACCCTACCTGATGAATTGTCTATATGTCACAATGGTGTGCCACATCGTTAGCAAATCGACTCCTCGATCTTTCCATGGTACAGATTTTCCCAAAACAAACACCATATTCTTCTGTCCGTTCAACGCATATTTCTCACGCTGGCGATGGTTCAGTTTGGACCATGGGCCAGCTGGGCTGTGCTTCTTCTTTGTTGGGTTTGAGCCCTACTTATTGGCTCTTGTGCTAGGTTATAACAAATTTATAGTTAGTAATGTAAAGCTTTAATCCTCAAACCTCTTAAGAGTCCTGATGGGCCAGAAACTAAGGCTCGCTAACTCAACGGACCGAGCTGAGTTAGACCTGGGCCTTTGATACATTTGGGCTGGGCCACGGCCTAATTCTAGTCGTGTTCAATAAATGGGTTGGACTCTTGTTTGTCTTTATTGGTTGTGTTATGGGGTCTGGGTTTGAATTCTTGGCCCATTTAATGGGTCAACCTGAGGTTTGAGGTTTATGGGTTTGCTTGGCATTGAATTATCGTCACGTTTTAGATAGGTCGGGCTCAGGTTCAGTGTTTCGGCCATTTCAAGAATGGATTAGGCCCACCCATATATTGGGGAATGTGTGAGGTACTCAAGAGTAGATTGGAAGGCCACTCAATGACGTGTGCCAGATCGCATCACCAAGCAGGTCCCATTGTGTGATGTGGTCCAAAAACCAGAACCCCATGCTTGTACTTGGGCCTATTTGGGAAGGTGGGAAGATTGAGAGAAAAATGTAAATTCTTCTGATGTGATAGTTTTCTTTATTCAAGAAATTAAAAAAGAAGAAGAAATCATTTTTCATTTTATAACTTTTTCTCATTGAAACTATTTTCAAAATATTTCTAAAATCATGATAAATAATTTTTATTGTGTAACTGTTGACCTTTTAACATTTCTATGAAAAATGATACTCTAAGCTTAACGAAAAAATAACCATAAATTCTATAAATGTTTATTTTTTGAAACTTCTATAGAGGTTCCATATTCATACATTCTATTCTCCCTATCCAAACAGACCGTAGCTCCTTTTTCTAAATTGTCATTGTCGTGTATGTGTGTCCCACCTTATAATCCAAACATCCAATTTTGGAGCTGGAGCACACACATAATAGGTTCACCAGATGGACAAACCAGATATCATATCACAGATGTTATCAGAGCCAGTGTGTCTGCCTTCATGTAAGATTCTAACCCACACGCCGGCCTAGCCTTATCAGGATTCTCATGCATTATGTTATCAATGTTTGCTAGGCTCTGGTTTCGCTTCCAATGATATGTTCCTCTTCGGGCAGATCGACATGCAGATCAAACTGGTACCGGGCCACTCGGCCGGCACAGTGGTCGCCTTCTATGTGAGTGTTCATTCGAATTCTAGTTTTGAAATTTCTCTTTTGGGTGATGGATTATCTTTCACATGAGCTGATTGAAAATGCAGCTAAGTTCTGATCAACCTAAGCGTGACGAATTAGACTTTGAATTCCTCGGCAACGTGAGTGGACAGCCGTACATGCTACAGACGAACGTGTTTGCCGATGGATTGGACGATAGAGAAGAGAGGATGTATCTGTGGTTTGATCCAACAGAAGATTTCCATACCTATTCAGTCTTATGGAACATTCATCAGATTGTGTGAGTGAATTTTGACAGAGTAGTATTTGGATAACGTCCAAACATGCCACTATAAGTCTGTTAAGTCATTGGCACGGTGCAAGACGCTGATGCCCATCGTTCATTGTATTGAAAATCAGACCGGTCTGATCATCAAGTGGGCCACTCATGTACTAATAAATGGATGGTTAAAGAAACTGACCAGTGTCTACGTACATTCATGGTACTTGTATGCCCCACCAGATGAGCAGACTGGCCTATTTTCGGAGGGGGATGCTCGGGCTGATGTGGGGCCCACATCATGTATGCACAACATACAACCTGTCCATCAGACGTGCCACCTCAACAAACCTCAATTAAGCCATCCAAAACTCAGGTGGGCCCCAGAAAAGGGAATAAGTTGGGAGGAGCCACCATGTTGTTTGTATTGAAACCAGGCCATTCAGACCCTTCATTTGGCCTGGATGAGGCTTCACGTCAAAACTCAGGAGGTTTTGCAACTCAACTGGACCCTGGTGAAAATCTAGGGTGGGAATCCCCTCTCAAACTTTCCATCTTCTGCGGTCCATCTGAGCTTTGGATGGAGCAGATTTTTGGGGCTCGTGGTTTATTGAGGTGATGCATCTGATGGACAGGTTGGATGTTATATATACATCATTCCTGCCCCACATCAGCCCGTGTGAGCTTACAGCGGTGCCGGTACCACTGGAGCACACCCGATTTTCGGATTAGGCCATACATTGTGGGATGTAGATGGGACTGATCACCTGATAAGTGGCTTGGATCTGCCAATTTGTCATGTTTGAGCTACTCATTGTAATCCCATTCATTTGATACTACTATTAAGTTACCCCGTTTGGAGGACCCACTTATCGCGATAAAACGCAAACACAATCCCAAATTATAGTATATTTGGTTTTTAATTGTGTTTGGCTGGTGGAAAAGGCCAAACTAGGCCACTTAATGTGACATAAAGCATTTCTACTTGAAGTAAAAACGAGTTTTACTGCGATAAAGCGAGATTCTTCCTTATTGCATATGCATCCAAACGCGGCCATCATGTGACTAATGAAAGTTCTTATGTATACATCTACTTGTAGATTCATGGTAGATTGGGTGCCGATTAGAGTGTACAAAAACCATGCAGACAAGGGTGTTGCATTCCCTAGATGGCAGCCAATGAGCCTCAAGATCAGCCTATGGAATGGAGATAGCTGGGCCACACGAGGTGGGAAGGACAAGATCGACTGGACCAAGGGCCCATTCATAGCATCATTCAGGAAATACAAGATTGATGCATGTGTTTGGAGAGGGAATGCAAGGTTCTGTAGGGGTGAAAGCACCACAAACTGGTGGAACAAGCCCAGGTACAGCACTCTAACATCTGCCCAAAGAAGGCTATTCAGGTGGGCCAGGAAGTACCATCTCCTCTATGACTACTGCCTAGACAACCAGAGGTTCCAAAATAATCTTCCAAAAGAGTGCTCCCTCCCAAAGTTCTGAACAAATAAAAAGTGTGGGCCCCACCTGTAGATGACCCAGCCGACATATCGGTTTGGCCCGCTCATGGGGCGGGTCGCATATGTCTGTACATGGAATGTGGATAGTGGGCCTTTTTTTTTAAACCATCTGTTGTGCTTGGACACGCAGGTCCACCTAATGAATCGACCGGCCTGTTTATTGGGCAAGATCATCGACAAGGTGGGGCGTACCGGTGCACGGATTGGATATTCGGCATGCGTGTCTATTGTATTTGATGTGAGATGGAATAATTATTTGGTTGTAAACCCTTTTTGAAAGGGAAGAAAATGGCATAGGTTTTCAATGTTGGAGCCTTCTTATTCATGTTCCTTGCTTTTGTGGTTCAAATTTTCTTGAGGACCATGTTGTATATAGACTATACACTGAAACGTGGTGTATTAACCATATTAGAGATGGTAATGGACTACGTCGGCCCGTAGGTCAAGTGACCCTAATATCATTTCGGAGGCGGGGTCGGGCGAAGCTAAATGGCTAGTGGGTTTGGTTAATACTAAAATGTGGTCCACTCAAGTACATGGGCTGGGCCCGAGTTGAACCCAACCCGGACGTATGGGTTATCAATGAGCTAGGCCAGATGACCTGACCGATAATGGAAAATAAGGCGAGAATATCTAGAGTACGATATTCCATTCTTAAACCTGTCTTCGGTTGGTTAGGTCACTTGAGCCCGACCGGATAACAGTTAAGTGGGTCGGGTCAGGTTTGGGCTTGATATGGATGGGTCCAGCCATAAGGTAATGGGTCTTTGATTGGGTTTGGACCAGAAATTTTTGCCCTTTTGGTAGAGAGATTGAGCTCAGGCTAACCTTGACCCCACCCAAACCTGACCCAATGCTTCTAAATCCAATGAATGTAGATGCCGATTTTATTTGACCATCCAAGTGATGGGCCACCTCTTTGATAGATGATGGCCTGTATCTTTGCTGATTGAATGATTTTTAGGATTCAATATATGGATTTCCCTTAGGGGCTGTTTGGCAGCAAGAAAAGTTAGAGCTTGGACTACCTTGTTATCATGATTAGGATCTCGAGAAAATCGATGACAACCCATCTCTTTTTGAGAGGCAGCTGGGTCTTCCATCTTGTAGATTCTTAGCAAGTCTGAACAATCTCTCTCTCTCTCTCTCTCTCTCTCTCTCTGTAGCAACATCCGAACCATTAATGACTCTCTCTGTAGCAACATCCGAACCATTAATGACATTCGAATCATGATTTTAGGCATTTAGATCGAATATCAGCCTAACTCATATAGCTTGGGTTGGGCACAAGAAATGTAACAGTGAAAATGAAGCCACACACCAAACATTGTGCCTGGGACCCATAGCATTGTTTAAATATTGAATCCAATTATTTCTACCAGGATAAAGGGATGTACCCAATATTTTGATGATTAAAAACTCAGGTGGGCCATAAACTCAATTTTAAAGGGTTTATTCATGATTTTTTCAGAAATTTTTTCCTCCTGCATTTCCCAACTAAGTTTTGTACTAAGTTAATTTTTGTTTATATGATGGTTGTGGGAGGAGAAGCCTGATTTGATGCAGGAAGGGACATGATGAGGTCGATCACCGTCTTCCTCGGGGGGTTAACTACCTTGAATCCACAAGGGCTTATATGAATTCATGATGAAAATCTCAAATCCACGAGATGAAAAGACACAAAAGTCTAAACTTCGATTAATAACATGAAAGATGATCCTTAACAATGAGTCTAAATGAGCTTATATAGTTTAAAACAAAATCCTAAAACGCAATAAAAGAGTTCTAATAAAAATACAAAAGAAATCATGCAAAATTTCCATCATCCATCCATTGTCGCTGGGTGTTTGACCCGAGGATTCTGGTGCTCGATTGGTCAACCAAATATATCAAAAAGTGTCCAGCGACCAACTTGCGATCTAGACGAATTTCGAGTGATCGACATCAGTCAGTCAACCAAAATATGCTGAATTCTGCCACTTTTCCTTTGAGTCATTTTTGATTCATGTGAAATAAAAATGTGCTTGATCTACGTCTTTCATCAGTCATCAGGGATCTTTGTTCTACATCATTTATGGAGTGAATTTCACTCTAAGTGCCTAATAGACCGTTCAAAGCCCTTCCTGTTTTGAAGTAGAAAATAAAACTTAGATGAACCTTAGTAAAAGAACCAGCAAATAACAAATATGCTTGTTCTCGCCATGCTAGATGAAATCGAATAGCGGACAAGCCTGACTAGGATAGCATTGGCTTAGCCGGATGAGATCGGGACAGGTTATCCGACCTTGAACTTTTGATGCTGGCAGCTTTAACTTTTCTTTACCATCCAAAAGCAAGCTATTGAGAAGACAATTGAACATATTCAATTGTTGTGATTCATGGGCTACAGCTCAAGAGGTGGCCCATCAATTTGACAGTCTGGATTTATGGGCATGTACACTAACTAAATGTAGTAGTAGTGGTTTAATGTTTATATTCTTACTTCCATAGGTAGTGGGATTTCACCACCTATGGGTATCAAACCCCCAACTGGTGTTGAAACCCAACAGAAATTTGCTTACTTGGTGTTTGTATTTATCTTGCTATCTAGGTAAATTCTGTAACTGTTTTTATATAATTCTTGAGAGAATTAATGGAATACGTACAGATAAATTTTACTTTCAACCATGTTTTTTTATTTTTATTTTATACAAGAGGACACCGTTCCCCTCTATTCATGTGGGCTTAATAGGACTAAGCCTTATCACAATAATGTTTGCTTATTGTCTGATTGGATGGTCATGGGAATTGGACCCCACCTAAATTGACTTATTAGGTGCGTTGGATGATTTTGTCCTTCTTACTCCATCAATTAATAAAAAGTTAGAGAGTTGGCTAAGGAAAGAATATAAAGGACGTGAATTGGGTGTACTACCTCGCGCTATCCTGAGCTCAGTATGGGCAGGGCCTTTGAGTGGCCACTGTGATGTATGGTTTTATCACACCGTTCTTCTATTTTGCTGTATTATTTTAGGATATTAGTCCAAAAATGAGGCAGATTCAAGGCTCAAGTACACCACACAGTGGGGATTAAATACCTACCCAAGGGCTCAAGTAGCCTACTTGAGCCTTGGATCTGCCTCATTTTTCGGGCAAAGACTCTGAAATGATATGACAAAATGGATGAACGGTGTGGATAAAGCACATACAACACAGTGGCCCCTTCCTATGCCGAGCTCCAGAGGGGTAATGCCAAGGAAGCAGATTGCATTGTTTCCGGTCTGGATGGAAATCAGTCTAGCTAGGCAGGGGCTCTGTGCAGCCCACCGTGATGTATGGATTTTATCCACTACATTCATCCATTTTTTCAAGTATGATCCAAAAAATGAAGCAGATCCAAGGCTCAAGTGGACCACACCACAGGAAGCAGCGGTGTAATGACGCCCACTTTTGGAACCTTACTCGGGTACTATGATGTTTATTTTTCTTACTCGGGTACTATGATGTTTATTTTTCATACAACCTGTTCATAAGGTCACATAGACAGGGCGAAGGGAAAACACAAATGTTTGCTTGATCCAAAACACAAATGTTTGCTTGATCCAAAACTTCTGCAGCCCATAGGAGGTTTTAATGGTGGGTGTTCAGTCTCCACTGTGTGGTCCACTTGCGTCTTTGATCTACTTCATTTCATTTTTGGGCTCATACCAATGATCTAAAAAAATGAATGAACAGCATAGATAAAATCCATACATCATGGTGGGCCCCATACAGTACTGTGTTAGATTTGGTGCTATTAATTATGTGAGGCCACCGTGAACAAGTCTGGCCCCAAAATCATGTGTATTAGGATGGTCCACTCATCACGTGTATCTGAAAAACCTAAAGACTTCTATCAGGTGGTCTGGAAATTAAAGGGTGACCTACAGTCTATACTCAGTGTACATGTGTTCCCAAGAAGATGAGTGGATCTTCTTGATTTTTAGGACGGCGTGTTCCTTGATGAGTGGCCTGGATGCTGCAAATGCGTGCTACATTGGCTACACGTGAATAACATATGCATTTGTGTATTCGGCCTGAGTCAACTCATCTTGAGTCGAGTTAGCCTGTGAGAGTTATTCATATCAAAAGCTAAGGGCTCATACTTTTTATTTTTAACAATTTTCGATCAATTTTCCCCATTATTGCTAGGGCTCAAACGCAGGTAGATAATTTAAGAGATTCCATTGTCATCAAATTATAGAAAAATAAATATATTTTCAGATCAAAGATGTTAAAAAAAAAAAAAAATCCAAAACGACGTTAATTATCATTTAAAAAAAAAAATTTGTTAGAAATTATTGCCTAGAATAGGTCTATATTTTCTATTTTATAATCATCCATTTATTATTGTTTTAAAGAGATTTAGAGAAAAATTGGAATAGTGTGAAAAAAAAAAACTAAAATTTTATATGTTTTTAAATAATTATAGCTATTTTCAAGGAGTTTTTTCTTTAATAGTTTCTAAAAATAGATCAAGGGGTTTCCTCGTTTAATCCCTGTGAATTAAGTGCAGATAGTATGTGCTGAAGGCATAGGAAATTCCAATGTCCTCGCTTCTCATTGTTCCACGTCATTTTTCCGATGACTCTATCTAACAAGATATCGGGGTTTCTCTCCCAAATAGATTCCTAACTACACAACATAACTTTTAATCAGTTAGACTTTTTTGGGTCCCACCATGACTTTTGTGTTGGATCGATATTGTCCATTAAATTTTTTAATAAATTCTAGAGCATGAGCCCCAAAAAGAGGTACATCCAAAGTTCAAGTGGATCACACCGAAGCAGCAGGGATTGAACAAGCTACCGTTGAAACTTTCCTAGAGCCAACCATGATGCTTATTTTCCATCTGACCTATTCATAAGATCACACATACTTGGATGAAGTTAAAATACAAATATTAGCTTGATCAAAGCCTTCTATGCCCCCACAAAGTTTTCAACCGAAGCATCAATTCTTACTGTTTTTAGTGGTGTGGTCTACTTTAGCTTTGGATCTGTGATTTTTAATTTGGGACTCGTATCTTAAACTGATCTGGAAAAAAAAAAAAAAATAGACGATTTGGACCTAAGAAATACATCATTGTGAGGCCCACATAAATTTCACACATTAAGAAATTTCGTTGCTTGTTGTGGGGTGTAAGGGAGCGAATTAGGTGAGACACTGGCCTCACCCAAGACGGTGCAACCCTTACCTTGGGGCCCACTTTAACATTTGTATTTTGTATCCACTGTATCCATCCATTATTTCAGATCATTTTAGAGCATGGTCTTAAAAATTAAGAAGATCCAATTATCAAGTAGACCATACTCCCGGAAGCAGTGGTGATTGAACACCCTACCATTAAAAACTTCTTAGGACACACCTTATTGTTTCCTTAGTTTTTATTTTCCATCCAATTTGTCGATAAGTTTACATAAGCCTGGATGAAGGGAAAAAGCAAGTATCAATTTGATCCAAAACTTTTGTGGCTCATTGATGGTCAATCACCATTGTTTCTTATGATATGGTCCACTTGATAATTGCATTTGCTTCATTTTTGGATAATGCCCTAAAATGATATGAAAAAATGGATGAGCGAGGTGGACACAGAATACACACATCAAGGTGGGTGCCACAACAAGGGCCACACCGTCTTGGGTGAGGCAGGGGTATCAATTAATCCGCTCCAGTGGTGCAGCACATTCTGAGTAGAGAGAAGAAAACCGAAGGTGTTGACATGTGGATCTTTCATGAGCCCAATCACGATTTACGTCTCAGATCCATATCGTCCATCCATTTTTTTGTACCATTTTAGGGAATGAGATAAAAAAATGAGACAGTTCCAAGGATCAAATGGGCCATACTACAGAAATAGTGGGAATTAAACGCCTATTATTGAAAACTTCTTGGCCACAGAAGGCTTTGACCAAGCTAATATTTATGTTTTCCCTTCATCCATGTCCTTGTGACCATATGAAGAGGTTAGATGGTAAATAAACCTCACAGTGGACCCTAGGAAAGTTTCAATGGTAGTCGTTTAATCCCCGCTGCTTTCTATGGTGTGGTCTACTTGAGCTTTGTATATGCCTCATTTTTTGGGCTCATGCTCTAAAATGATCTGTAAAAATTGGTGAACGGTGTGGATCTAAAACATAAATCATTGTGGGGCCAGAGAAGTTCCACACATTCTATTGAGGAGAGAGAAATTCGGCTTATCTTGTTAGCTGAAGACATCGACGATGACATGAACCAATGAGAAGCGATGTCATTGAATTTTCTTATGCCTTCAACAAAGACGATTTATTAATTTAATAAAGATAAGTGTTAACTTGCCCACCTTCAAAGAGATGTGCGCAATGTCCCCAAAGCTTTTAAATGAGACATGGATGCCTACTCATCAATAGAGATCATGTATTCATTAGTATCATTAGATAAGAATCATCTTATCAGATTATCTTAACTCTTTGAATGTGCCCAATTTGTTCCAACAGTTTATTTTTTATGGTGTCTGGCTTAAAATTTTTGTTGTTGGTACGTGTGTATTATGTTGGGCATATCAAAGCTTTTTACAACTTAATTTGAACCAAATGCTAATGACCCCAATCTGTGAGATAGATAGAGAGACCGCGAGTGGTCATTTATGACTGAGAATTGATAAAGTTTGGTCATCTATTTAGTCACTTGTAAATAAAATCAGGCGATTTGTGAAGGAGAGGGTTCGTCATTTTAATAAGTTATTTTTACCTTTTAGCTCAGATGACTTTTTCTTACAATGATAGGGGAGATGATCTGATTTGTGCAATAAGAGAGTAGAAGGAACATAATCATATTTAATTGAAATGAGATAACAATATACAATAATATCCTTTAGAAATCCAATGCCTACGGCATGGATGGCAAGACCTTAGATCCAAGTCTTCCTTAGTCCAATAATTTAGTTATAGACGAAGAGAATTACACTACTAAAAATAAAAGAAAAATGTTTTCCTTTCGATTCGGCTCTCAGCATAGATGGAAAGAAATTGTACTTCTCCTAATTTATGTCAGTCCAGTGTAGCAGCGTAGAAGGACATGATTACACTACTCTTATGCTAAAGATTGTCCAATGTAGCAGCCTATACAGGTTCTTCTATGCTAAGATAAGCTAAAATAAAAGATAAGTAGTATTGCTCTATAAATTTGATTTGATATTTGTTGGGTTAGCAAGGGCTTGGAGTTCTTCAATCTTCCTTTTATTTGTAGAATTTTAGGACAATTGCATGGAGAGAGATTTTCATAGCTACTTCTCGTGTTTGCTGATGTGGACGGACCTAAAGATAGTCATGACTTATCATATAACACCAAACATGCTGGTTGTTTGTCATGAGTTAGCCATTGGTTGTGCACATATTCTACTCCTATTATATAGAGGAGTTTCTCTTGAGTCGTCACGTGTTAGTAATAGTCATTTTATTCTCTGCATGAACGTGAATAATTGTAACGACCCGAGATTTTCGACTCTCGTGTATAACACGACGGCCGAATTCCCAAGTAAATCATAGACTAATTGATTTGTTAAATAATGAAATATAGCATTCAAGCACAATGGCGGAAACAATTATCATCTTATTCTATCAAACTTACTACGTCATCATCAATGTTTAAATAAAGGAACCAACCAATATCCATACTGATTAATTAAAATACAAAACCATGTCTTCTCTTGAAGACTTATTACAATTCCATAAATTTATCAACTACTCAAAAGAAATATTTAATATATGATAACATCAATTAAGTTTATCTAACATCGTCATCCGCCATGTGATCATACGAACCATCGAACTATTTTCCTTAAAAATCGGGTTCAATACCTGGATCTTCACCTGCATCACCTAAATTGTGTATGGGATAGCGTTAAACGCTATCATAGTGGGGAATATTTCCTCCAAGACAATCAAGAATAATAATAACGATACAGAGTAAACGCAAGCAGGATATTATCATTTAATCAAATCAAAACAACCAACTAAAAATCTTTGTTAATGCGATGCATGGAATGCATGCTCTGGCTAAGGCACCCTGGCTAGAATCACAATACATGAAGTGGGAGACTCCCTATTACGACTTCATGCTAGCCACTAGTCACCAGAGGTTCCTGGGACGCACAAGCCCATAGTTTTGCCCGACCACGTGAGAAATGGGACGCTCATAGCCCAATCTACACGTGACAGTGTACGGGAGAAGTAGGACGCTCTAGCCTATTCTCAATTCCGTACACCCACATGGAGCCAAGTGAATGCATGACTTTAGTTTCACCTTTATTTAAGTGTTTTCGCATACAACCAATTTAAATAAAGCTCAATGGTCACTATGGGGAGTCACAAGTGACCCAGCATAGGCCGACAGCACGGGATTAGTGTCCATAGCACCAACCCCGGCTCATGAGAATTTGTATACCATTAGTGTCCACTCATTGTCCCGTTTTATGATTTCATCATGTCCCAAAAAGCCAATATTGTACATCATGATCAAATTCATTAAAATACCCATGTAATGTAAATGGATCAAATCAAGCATCATGTACATGTAATGATCCATTAACAAACAATCACTTCATTCTCTCAATTAAGTCAAGATATATTCTTCCATCATGGACACCTCTCACGGGTTCCATCTCTCTACATCAAATAATTTTACCAACTTAGGGACAAAGAGTATACAATAATGGGATATCCATATAATGATCTTATATACATATTTCATATCACAATATGAAAACCAATGTTACTTGTAAAACACAGATTAAGGAAATAAGGGCACAGATTTCACAAAGATAAATAACACAAATACACATGCTTCTTAGTCAAAAACCTAAACAATGAATCACATCATTATATAATGATATTCATTACAAATCTTACATTAAACTTCATGTTATATGGATAAGCAATTCAAAACAAAACAACTTCACATGCCACAAAAGAAACTTATGATAATTATAATATTATTAATGAAAGGCTTGAAGGAAAATCCTCACCTTAGGATGGACTTAGCAGAAAAGGGTTGTAGAAGATCCTAGCCGCTGGAAAAATATGAGAAAGAACTCTCTTCTTCTTCTTCTTCTTCTTCTTCTCTCTCTCTCTCTCTCTCTCTCTCTCTCTCTCTATGGCATGGAGGCTAGGGTTAGGAGAAGGATTTGGAGGTGCGTAGTAGAAATATGGAGAGGGATGTGCAGGCGAGGTCTTGTGTAACAACTTCTTGAGGTGGGTTTCTCAAATCTCAATATTCGGATGATCTATGATCAATTCCAATCTGTTCATCTTATCAAGCTCGAAGAGTAGAGTCAGAATACGTAAATTTCTTGATGATCCACATTCTAGATTGGCCGATCCTTGAAAATGGCCTAACGGGTGCTAAAATGGGTTAGATCTCAATTAACGGTCTACGCTTGATGATCAGGGCCCAAAGTTTGGAAAAATATATGGTCATTATAGGCAAATAATTGTACAAAGTTTAGTGGTTGATTGATGGTGAGAAATGCTTAGATCTGAAATTCCAACTTTTGGCGGAAAAGGAAGGGGCTGGCTTTGTGGTTCAACGGTGTAGGATTATAGATCGGGGTCCAAATTTTGTATAAACTCGTAGTCATATGAGTATAATAAGTGGTCCAAATTTGAGAAGCGATTGATGGTGGGAAGTGGGTGAATCGAAAGGTTCAGTTTTAAAAAGAGTTGGTAACTCGTTAATTTCTAAAACGGGATAACTTCGTGCATAAGAAAGATGCTTATCAAGGTGGGGCACTCAAATCAAACTATTGGTCCATGATAAAGACGATCTAAGTCACTCATATGAAGAGAAATATTCGACTACGACTAACCATCTACTTTCCTCACTCGATGGAGATGAAAATCAAGGGTTAAGGGGCTGATTTGACAATCGGACCACTTCTACTATGATTTAAGGGCTGAAATTTGATGTGTATGGTTAATATGTGCCCAAAAGCTTAAATCCAGGGTTTTGTGTGAAAGCGATAGTCAGAAACTATAATACTTAAAAAATGGCATCTTAACTTAAGTTTAACTAATGGCATTTTCGTAATTATCTAAAAAGTGCGTGATTTTTGAAATCTGATCTTTCTACGATGTTTATGGGATCATTCTAAGCAACTTTTGTAAAGGGTCTCCTATCGGATCTCCTACGGATGTCCCGTTATTCACAAATCAACGGTAAATGTACAATAATTAATAAAAAAATATATTAAAAATGAATTTTCAAAAAGTTTCAAATAAATCTCGAAAATCTGGGGCGTTACAAACCACCCCCCTTAAAAACAAACTTCGTCCCCGAAGTTTCCTAAGCATCGTCGATAAAAGATTGAGGGCAATCTCAGTTCATGACTTCTCGCCAACTTTTTGAACTATTCCGGGTCAGACGCGATCACAATCCACCCCCCTTAAAAATAAATTCGTACTCGACATCGATTTTTATAAGCTCCTCCAAATTTCTTTCCTATCATGCTTCCACTGCGCACTCTGATTCCTAGATGGTTCTGAATATATTGATTGGTCTCTCAAATCATTCAATCATCTAGCGCCCTAATATTTCTCAGGTTTGGGTAGGTGTTCTTATAGTTAAGGATCTAAGACGATGGGGTTAGATAATTATCAAGGATGTCTGATCGCTAATGAAATGACTACTCAAGAGTTTAAAAGATAGATCTGGGTTTGATTAGGTTGGCATGATCGGATGGTCACTTGAATGAGTGGATAAACAAGCGGATAACAAAGTGAATGAGATATCATCGACAGTTCTTTAATAGTTGAAAGTGTGATAGAAAGGTGAGGTTAGGGATACCGTATTCTAACTCTTTATAGGGTCTAAGTGGCTAAGCTTCTACATCCTAGGGTCGTCTATACATCTATCTTATTTTAGTCATCCAAAGAAAACAATCACACACATTCCAAGAGAATGCATAAAAGTCGTCCAGTTAGAACAAGGATGCGATTTGTATTGTGTCGACATCACGGGTGAACAGTTCAAGTAGATTCGGATCCGATACTTAGATCTTCTACTCGCATTTGAGCATTGAGTTCATTAGTATCCATTCGAAATTCCGAGTGTCGACCCTCAGGATTTGAACGAGGATTCAATCCTTTACACAATATATTAGGTACGGTTCTGCCCTCTCGTGCGGCCGATTTAGTCTAACATTGTGGGGACTTTCATGTATTCTCCAACCAATAAAAAATCAACGAAGATCACGTAAATTAAAATTCAACAATACAAAACATTAAAACTTTACGAGATCTTATTTACTTTCATTGTTAGACATGGTCGAAGATCTATGTGAGGGATTGGTAAATGGCATTTTATGTTTACGATAATCTACTTTAAGTAAGAGGGTTGGGCCTAAAATTCATAGGGATGTATGAGCATACACTAGGGAATACTTCTAAGAGTGCCATCTTACGATAACTAAGCCTAAACAAGGGGTTCAGAGGTTTTCAAAGCTAAGGAACTAGGATAGTGTTGAATCTGGAACACATGACTTATAACCGCTCTTAGAATTTTATCTCTCAAACCGAACGTCCTTTTTGCCTGAAATTTGGAGGGTAATCTAAAGGTTAGGTGAAAAATCACCCTAATTTTTCTCAGAATGAAATTCCTATGGTAAGATATGATTCTGACCTCTAAAAGTCTGAAAAATGTAACAGTCCAGCAGTTTTCAACGCAAGATTTTCTCTACTAACAGAATTTTCACGATTTATCTAAATGTCGGATTGATCTAAAATTTTATGAAAGTGTTGGGTAATGAGTTAGAAATATGTATAAAAATTTTCAAATATTTATCAATTCTAAAAATATAATTATTAGTGGTGACATTGCCAAAGGGTCAGGAAATTTGTCCTAACAAAAACAATTCAAAATAAAATAGTTATCCTTAAAATTTGAGGGAGATAAATCCCATGACTCAGTGTAACGCTGATCTAAATATGAGAAAATGATGAGAGCTCCAAAACTTCTAGAAAAAGTGAGAATCCACTTCCCAAAAATCATAAAATTTTATATTTTTACGTTCATCGGCTATCCTAATGATTTTAAGGGGCCTATGTTTGAGTCTCTAGATTCATAACATCTCATGCATCCAATGGGGGATGAACCTAGGTGTTTTTGTTTCTATTTCATGGGAACCTAAGCCCTAAGGGATATTTATTATGAAAATGGTCGGGTTTCTAACCCAGAGGTCCCGATTGTGCTCTGATACCAACTGTAACGACCCGAGATTTTCGACTCTCGTGCATAACACGACGGCCGAATTCCCAAGTAAATCATAGACTAATTGATTTGTTAAATAATGAAATATAGCATTCAAGCACAATGGCGGAAACAATTATCATCTTATTCTATCAAACTTACTACGTCATCATCAATGTTTAAATAAAGGAACCAACCAATATCCATACTGATTAATTAAAATACAAAACCATGTCTTCTCTTGAAGACTTATTACAATTCCATAAATTTATCAACTACTCAAAAGAAATATTTAATATATGATAACATCAATTAAGTTTATCTAACATCGTCATCCGCCATGTGATCATACGAACCATCGAACTATTTTCCTTAAAAATCGGGTTCAATACCTGGATCTTCACCTGCATCACCTAAATTGTGTATGGGATAGCGTTAAACGCTATCATAGTGGGGAATATTTCCTCCAAGACAATCAAGAATAATAATAACGATACAGAGTAAACGCAAGCAGGATATTATCATTTAATCAAATCAAAACAACCAACTAAAAATCTTTGTTAATGCGATGCATGGAATGCATGCTCTGGCTAAGGCACCCTGGCTAGAATCACAATACATGAAGTGGGAGACTCCCTATTACGACTTCATGCTAGCCACTAGTCACCAGAGGTTCCTGGGACGCACAAGCCCATAGTTTTGCCCGACCACGTGAGAAATGGGACGCTCATAGCCCAATCTACACGTGACAGTGTACGGGAGAAGTAGGACGCTCTAGCCTATTCTCAATTCCGTACACCCACATGGAGCCAAGTGAATGCATGACTTTAGTTTCACCTTTATTTAAGTGTTTTCGCATACAACCAATTTAAATAAAGCTCAATGGTCACTATGGGGAGTCACAAGTGACCCAGCATAGGCCGACAGCACGGGATTAGTGTCCATAGCACCAACCCCGGCTCATGAGAATTTGTATACCATTAGTGTCCACTCATTGTCCCGTTTTATGATTTCATCATGTCCCAAAAAGCCAATATTGTACATCATGATCAAATTCATTAAAATACCCATGTAATGTAAATGGATCAAATCAAGCATCATGTACATGTAATGATCCATTAACAAACAATCACTTCATTCTCTCAATTAAGTCAAGATATATTCTTCCATCATGGACACCTCTCACGGGTTCCATCTCTCTACATCAAATAATTTTACCAACTTAGGGACAAAGAGTATACAATAATGGGATATCCATATAATGATCTTATACACATATTTCATATCACAATATGAAAACCAATGTTACTTGTAAAACACAGATTAAGGAAATAAGGGCACAGATTTCACAAAGATAAATAACACAAATACACATGCTTCTTAGTCAAAAACCTAAACAATGAATCACATCATTATATAATGATATTCATTACAAATCTTACATTAAACTTCATGTTATATGGATAAGCAATTCAAAACAAAACAACTTCACATGCCACAAAAGAAACTTATGATAATTATAATATTATTAATGAAAGGCTTGAAGGAAAATCCTCACCTTAGGATGGACTTAGCAGAAAAGGGTTGTAGAAGATCCTAGCCGCTGGAAAAATATGAGAAAGAACTCTCTTCTTCTTCTTCTTCTTCTTCTTCTCTCTCTCTCTCTCTCTCTCTTTCTCTATGGCATGGAGGCTAGGGTTAGGAGAAGGATTTGGAGGTGCGTAGTAGAAATATGGAGAGGGATGTGCAGGCGAGGTCTTGTGTAACAACTTCTTGAGGTGGGTTTCTCAAATCTCAATATTCGGATGATCTATGATCAATTCCAATCTGTTCATCTTATCAAGCTCGAAGAGTAGAGTCAGAATACGTAAATTTCTTGATGATCCACATTCTAGATTGGCCGATCCTTGAAAATGGCCTAACGGGTGCTAAAATGGGTTAGATCTCAATTAACGGTCTACGCTTGATGATCAGGGCCCAAAGTTTGGAAAAATATATGGTCATTATAGGCAAATAATTGTACAAAGTTTAGTGGTTGATTGATGGTGAGAAATGCTTAGATCTGAAATTTCAACTTTTGGCGGAAAAGGAAGGGGCTGGCTTTGTGGTTCAACGGTGTAGGATTATAGATCGGGGTCCAAATTTTGTATAAACTCGTAGTCATATGAGTATAATAAGTGGTCCAAATTTGAGAAGCGATTGATGGTGGGAAGTGGGTGAATCGAAAGGTTCAGTTTTAAAAAGAGTTGGTAACTCGTTAATTTCTAAAACGGGATAACTTCGTGCATAAGAAAGATGCTTATCAAGGTGGGGCACTCAAATCAAACTATTGGTCCATGATAAAGACGATCTAAGTCACTCATATGAAGAGAAATATTCGACTACGACTAACCATCTACTTTCCTCACTCGATGGAGATGAAAATCAAGGGTTAAGGGGCTGATTTGACAATCGGACCACTTCTACTATGATTTAAGGGCTGAAATTTGATGTGTATGGTTAATATGTGCCCAAAAGCTTAAATCCAGGGTTTTGTGTGAAAGCGATAGTCAGAAACTATAATACTTAAAAAATGGCATCTTAACTTAAGTTTAACTAATGGCATTTTCGTAATTATCTAAAAAGTGCGTAATTTTTGAAATCTGATCTTTCTACGATGTTTATGGGATCATTCTAAGCAACTTTTGTAAAGGGTCTCCTATCGGATCTCCTACGGATGTCCCGTTATTCACAAATCAACGGTAAATGTACAATAATTAATAAAAAAATATATTAAAAATGAATTTTCAAAAAGTTTCAAATAAATCTCGAAAATCTGGGGCGTTACAATAATATACCATGAACTTAGGCCAACTTAACATATTCATTACTTTGCTCCTCAAACATTTCTAGCCACAATGATCATGTGTAATGCCATGATGTATTGAACAAACTCGCCATTTGGCGTGACCATGTTTCGATTGAAACCCAACTTCAATCATGAGGTCACTATGGTGGTTAACTGGCTTTGCCACATGAATGAAATACTTGACAAGTATGTTCTTGTTGTAGCCAATTGAGCTTAGCTTTCTTGGGCTACTCTTGACTTTACGTATTCTGGTCTCATTTAGCCATAAGAACTGTCAAATAAATCTTTCTTCCATCTGTTGTTGATATTTTGCTGCCTTGTGACATCATTTGAGTTGATGATTATGACGTGGTCATATCAATATAAACAAAGTGATGGATTGCATGGTTAAAATCATAAAAAATGTATTTATTCGAAAGTATAAACAATACAAAAGTGAATCTATCCAATAGATGTTTTATAGTTATGATTGGACTTATTTTGTTTCTTCGTTCAATTATGCTATTTATTAGATGTTTATGATAATCTGATTGGCATGATTTTTGCATCAATCTTGCTCTTAGTTGTATGAATAAAAGGATGGGTTTAATTATAAAGATAGGTTGTCCCATGTATCATTTAAAAGCTTTAGGGAGGGAATTCATGACTAAAGTGAGCCACATAAGCAGGAACAATTAGAATTCCTATCCTATTACTCTACATGAGAAAAATGAGAAATGATAACTCGCACAATTCTAGAGTTTGTAAGGGGGTTCTTACTTGGTGTAATTGGCATTCATGTTCGGTGAATAGAGATGAGAAATAGTGGTACGGTAGATCACATCGTCCAAAACAAAGGCATCTAGGCATCTTCAAAATTTCAAATGTGTAGGATTGAGTTTGTTAATTATGCATGATGGATCCAAAACTAAATTCTTATAATTATATTTTTCCAAAGGCTTGGGAGGTGTTGCATATTAAGGTGGCCTGTTGTTGCTCATGTATAAAATGTGTAAAGTATGTTTTGTACTAATGAAATGTTTCCTCATCGCTCTCGTATATGTATGTTAAAGTCTAGTTTTAGGAGGCTTTAGTCAATGTCTTTGTTCTCATGATGTTCTCTATAAAACACATGTAGAGGGGTGTTCTCTATAAAACACATGTAGAGGGGTGTATCTTTATGATTCTTGATTTTTTGTATGGGGAAGAATATGTGATAGATATAAACATTGTACTTTTGTTCTCTCATTTTAGTAAAGAAGAAAGATCTGTATGCACTGATCTTTCGTAGATATTTGCTAAAATGCATAAATCTCAATGCATCTTATCTCTCATTCTTCATTTTAGCCTTTCGAGTTTCAATTTAGTTATTGTTCTTTTGGTTTTACTTGCATAAATCATGCATGAGCGTTTTTTCATAATACTGTTTGAAAAATTTATAGAACACTTACCAATAGATAATGCAATTTGAGATTATGTGAACATGGTGTAGGTGGACTCAGGGAACCCCTCCACTACCCAAGTCAATGGTGGAAGAGCTTTCTGGGCCCCAACATGATGGTAGTGTATTTTATCTATGCCATCCATCCATTTTGCCTGCTCATTTTAGGGCATCAGCTAAAAAATGAAGCAATCCAAAGCTCAAGTAAACTACACCATATGAAACAGTTTTGATTGAAAGCCCACCTTTGAAAACTCCTTAAGGGCCCACCGCAACATTTATTTGCCATCCAACCCTGTTCATAAACTCACACAAACTTGAATAGAGAGAAAATGAAATATCAGCTTGATCTAAAACGTTTGTAGCCCACAAGAAGTTTTCAACCGTAGGTGTCTATTCCCCACCATTTCCTCCAGTGTGGTCCGCTTGAGCTTTGGATGTGCTTCATTTTTTGGGCAAATGAGTGGCAAAATGGATGGATGGCGTGGATAAACCACATATACCATGGTGAGCCTCATAAAACTTTTCCACCACTGACTTGGTCAGTGGAGGGGTCACTACCCAATCTGAGCTCAATGTAGGTAGTTGACATCTCAACTCAACAGAATGCCCGGATTGGATAAAAAAAATGCCGAGATGGTTCCAACAGACACTATAGCTTTCCATTGCCCTAGCTTTGCCACCGGTTCCAAAATAGCAACTGGTACGTTAATTCATCAACTGCCACGTATACCGTGAAGAAGATCCGGGCCCCAAATCACGCCGGACCACTCATAATTGGATTATAGGTCTATCACAAAAGCAAAAAGTATGACCAATGGCCTGTATTAAACGTACATACATATGTGGAACATCGCATGACTCAATCTTCTTGATTTATTTTTTTTTATCGGCCAGGGCTTGTTTGGAGTGGACCCCATTGGATGAGTGGGTTCCTTGCCACCTCAGCATTTCTTTTCTTTGGTTTTATCCGTTTCATGGTTCCATCCAAGAAAACGTCGGTCCATTGTTATCTTTTTGTGTGGACCACCTTGGGGCCCACTTTTCTATTGGTAGCCCTGTAGAGGAATTTTGGGATCCTGCTCATCAGCAAACGTACTCCTGATGTGCATGTTATCGTATATATGGATCAATAGTTCAGTGATCTGGACGGTTGATCTAATGAGATACTCAGAGGATGGTTGCTTCCTTGAAAATCTTCAAGACTGAATTATCCTAAACTTTAATTCAAGGGCCCACAAAAACATGGTTGAGTAGACGGTTCACATTCAAAGCTAAATATTTCAATAAACAAAGGGTTAAAATTTACAATGAAGGAGAATTTTTGGGTCCCCACATCGACGTCCATCATGTAAGCGATTTAGATAATTGAAACATATCTACACGTGTACGGAATCTTGCGCGTCAGCAAACAGAACCTAGGTGGGTCCCATCGTGATGTTTGTGAGAAATCCACCCCCGTCCATCCGTTTTGTGAGCTCATTTTCGGACATGCGACCCAAAATGAACCCGATCTAAGACTCAAGTGGGCCTGCACTAAAGGAAAAGGTGGACAGAGAAATTTCTACTGTTGAAACCTCCCTAGTCCACAGTGATGTTTATACGCCATCCATACCGTCCATAACGTCATTCCTACTGGCATAAACTGAAAACACAAATATTAGTCGGACTGGAATCCTCTACAATGACTGTTTTACTCAGTGCGTAACACCCCCAAGCTTGTGGAGCCCACCATGTCGTATATATGAAATCCACTTCCATCTATCAGGGTCTATCCTCAACGTCGGCTCTTTGGAAAAAAAGAAAAAGGAAAAAAGCTAGATCCACAGCTCATATGATCTACACTACATGGAACAAATGGGAACGGGATATAACCATAGGCTTGTGTGTGGCGCCATCCAAACGGTTCCTAGGGTTACTACCACTCAGATAAGATCATTCCTATACAAAACTTGTATGACCCCCCACGAAGTATCCAATTGTGGGTGTTCAATCCCCGCTGTTCCGTTTAGTGTGGCCCACATCAGTTTCGGATCTACTCGATTTTTAGATTCCTTTTCCTATTGATTTCTTTCTTAACTGATGGACGGAGTGGATTTGTCCCCGGCATCTCTGTGGGCTCCACACAGCTTCGGACTCCGGCAATCCGCGTCCGTTCCCATCCTAGAATACCCTTTCCGTCTGGGGACCAGTTTGGTGGAACGTCGCTAGGAAAGCCAGCAGATCCCATGGGCTTCTGCAAGTGGGACCCACATTAGTCCTATTGACTTATACAGTTTGGGACCTATACAAATCACGTAACGCTTTGCATCAGTCAAAGCGATCTGTGGGCTTCCTAGCCATATGAATTTCTTGCAGGGAGGCCGTGCAGCAAAATGATCTGTGGGCCCACCGTTATGCATTTTGTGACATCTAGTCCGTCTATCATTTTCGTAAGTTATCTTAGAAATGAATACAAAATAAGTCCAACCAAAACTCAAATGAGCTGCACCACAAGGAAAAAGTGAGGATGTGGACGACTAACTTTCACATCTTTCTGGGCCCACAGGTGTTTTGGGTTTAAGCTGAAATTTGGTTTTACAATCATCCTGGTGGGAATCACCTTATTAACGGATTGGATAGCATATAAACATCACAGGTGGGCCTGACAAAGGTTGCAATAGTGGCCATCCCATCCCCACTTTTCAAAGAGGTGTAGTTCAATCAAATCTTAGATCCATCCTAAATTTTCGGCTCACAAACTAACATGAGCTGGCATAAATGATGGACGGAGTGGATGCCACATATACATCACGGTAGGTCCCACAGAGCTCTTTGTTGAATGAGCTCCCTATAATAGGAAATTCACGTACGTCCGAACAAGCCCGGATCAAATCAATTATAGTAGTTATACTTCAGCCATTCAAAGTAGTATACCTGCCGCATGTGCACAAGATCCCGCAAAGTTCTTATGTGGGTCCCAAACAATGCACGGCCATAACCCAAAAACAAAATCCTAACCCTCCACAGACTCTTCCCCCGTTGAATGAGGGCCACTACTTTTTTAATTTGTTTGATTGCTTATTGGAATTTGTAGATCACCAATCAAATGGTTAGGATCACTCAACTAGTGTGATTTTTTAGCTAGGACCGTACATGATCGGTCATACCTAGTGAGCGGTTCAGATCATGAAACGATGAATAGGTACAACCGTGGGCCACCTCTGCATGCATTCTTATATACGTGTATAGATGCGCGCGTGTGCATGTATTTAAAGTGCACCTCTTTTTGGTACACTCCAGACATGAATTAGCGACAGTGGTCCACCATTATTGTGCGGGACACATCATACTATTTTGTCACAAGTGGGCCCATCTTAAAACCCTAACTTAATTAGGTACATGGATAAGGCAATGAGGGCCGTTCAATAACAGATCACCATGCATTCAATCCATGCATATCTTGAATAGTCCAAATCCACTAATGGAAAACATTCACATGAACCTGACCAGACCCAGTGTCGCATTTAAGTGTCACAGACCCACCTTATAATTCCACGTGATAATGTCTGCATTAATGAATGATCCCGATCATTCATTCCAGATCGCTGTTGGTCGTCAATAGCCTGTCTTTTTTTTTTTTTTTTTTTTTTTTAAAATCCACGGATAGGATGCTTTCTTTCGATCATGAACAATTCAAGGTGGGGCCCATCGAATGGATGGTTTAAGTTGATGGCTGACCTTTTTTTTTTTTTTTTTTTTTCACAGCGATCTTGACCTTCCAGTAACTTCTCGTGGGCTATGATCTAACAGTTACGACTTTGATCTAGTGATTCCCCCATCATGGACTGCTAAAAGGGGCCTGGAATGGATGGACAGTCAGGATCGATGATTGGAAAAATCATCGTCCATTGCTGCTATTGATATTGTAAGCCTAAGATGCAACCAATTGTACATGATTATTTCTTACCGTTATTTGTAATGAAAGGGAACTGATCACCTACGTACTCGGATTCGGTAGTGACCCATGCCAGCAACGAGGTCTTAGTACTGGTCGGTGCTGTGGGCACCACCCTGATGTATGTGTTTTATCCATGCCGTCCATCCACTTTTACAGATCATTTTATAGTATTAGACAAAGAATTATGCAGATCAAAATCTCAGGTGGACCACACCATAGGAAACAGTGGTGTTTGAACGCTTACTATTAAAAAAATTCCTACGGCCCACTATAATGTTTAATTGCCAGTCCAACCTGTTGAGAAGTTGTCACAGACCTGGATGAAGGGAAAACACAAATATCTGCTTGATCCAAAACTTTTGTGCTGTTTATAATGGTGGGCGTTCAATTACCACTGTTTCCTATGTTGTGGTCCACCTGACATTTGAATCTACCTCATCTTTGGTCTAATCCTCTAAAAAAATTGGAAAAATGAATGAACGGCATGGATAAAATGTATACATCAGAGTGGCCCACATCACCTACCGAATCCGAGTCCATCACCTACAGTAGCATGCAGTCCCCTCTTCCCTCTTAGGTGTCATGTCCCGTCAGCATCGGCAACATCGAAATCATGCAAAATTTTAGGCTCCGCCATGAAGACCTCCTGTCTTTTAAAACAGCCCGATCCACTCATTTGGTGGGGCGCGGATTTCCTGCGAAAGCCTTGCGCAGGAAGTTCCTGCGCTGGGAACCAAGGTGGGGCCCTAAAGTGATTTTTGTAATAAATCCACCCCGTCCATCCGTTTTGGGAGCTCATTTTAGGACATTAGAACAAAAATGAACCGGATCCAAGACTCAAGTGGGCCGAAAACGTGAGGATTGAACGTCCACAGTTGAAATATTTGTGGAGCCAGAAGAGTTTCGAATCAGGATAATATTTGTGGTTCCAGTTCATCCCAGTAGTAGTGACGTTATGAACGGTATGGATGTTATATAAACATCACTGTGGACCCAGGTAGGTTTCAACGGTAGTAATTTACCTACCCACCTTTTCCTTTAGTTCGACACACTTGAGTCTTGGATCCGGTTCATTTTGGTCCTTATGTCCTAAAATGATCTCCCAAAACGGATGAACCAGGGTGGATTTATCAAAAAACATCACTTTGGGCCCCACCTTGGTTCCCAGCGCAGGAACTTCCTGAGCAAGGCTTCGCAGGAAATCCGCGCCCCATTTGGTGGGCCATAATGTAGACTATTGGCTTTCCATCGATCTCAGCGTTGCAGCCAACCCGATGAATGGTGCAGTTTGATTTTTTAACTAGATGATCTTGATGGTGTGTCCACCTTTTTCATGGTTAAGATCTCCCACAATCAGATTGGCCAGTCTGATCATTTCCCATGATGATGCATACGCGGAGAGAAAAGGGCTAGTTGTGTCATCCAAACTGGTGGGCGGGGTATCCACCGAGGTGATAGAAGTTCTACATCAAGGTGATATTTGTGCCTAAAGTTTATCTGAGTGGTAGTAACCCTGTGAGCTGTTTGGATGGTATATAAATATCCTATTCAGCTCCAGGGAGATTTCAACGGTAGGCATTTCCATTCCCACTCTTTCGTTTGAGGTGGCCCACCTGAGTATTGCATCTTCCTGATTTTTAGTACCTCTCATATTGTGGTCTTTAAAAACAGATTGACGGAGTAGATTTGTAACAGACATCCCTGTGGGCCCCAGACAGCCCCGGCACAGGTATATCTACTTCCTTGTGCCGCACACATATTGTAAGGTTTCTAGCTTCGGATGTACAACAACCTAGCGTTGTGGAGCCGAGAGCGGATTAGGTGAGAACCCGGCCTCACACAATACGGTGGGGTTATAGTGGAGCCCACCTTGATGTTGTATTATGTATCCATGCCGTGCATCCTCTTTTCCATATCATTCTAGGGAATTATATAAAAAATCAATCAAATCCAATTATCAGGTGGACAATACCATAAGAAACAGTGGTGGTTTACCATCCTATCATTAAAAACCTCTTTGGTAGCACATTAATGTTTCTGTAGTGTTTATTAACCATCTAATCTGTTGATAAGGTCATATAAGCCTGAATGAAGGGAAAAAACAAATATCAGCTTGATCCAAAACTTTTGAGTCCCATTAATGGTCAATAACGACCGTTTCTTATGGTATGCTCCACTGGATAATTGTATCTGCTTTGTTTTTTAGATAATACCCTAAAATGATATGGAAAAACGTATGGACGGTGTGGATACAGGATACATACATCAAGGTGGGCCATGTTAATTCACGGTAAGGGCCGCACCGTCTTGCGGCCGGGGTCTCACCTAATACGCTCTCTGTGGAGCCTTGGTTACGGGTCTGTACTATCCAATCCGTACATCAAGTGAGGCACCTTGCATTCAACATGCATACAAAAAAAAAATATAATAATAATAACTGAATCCAAACTTAAGTTGGCCCCAATACACAAACTTCTGCTCAGCATCCTCTTCTTAATGTACCATATGTTGTGGCCCACCTGTGTTGTTGATATGTAGGATTTTTAACCCCACTGCACAATGGAAAGGTGCTTATCCGATGGACACAATGGACTACAAAACAATACAAATGGGCCCACTAGATCTTAAGTGTTAGTAGTTTACCCAGTCCAGTGGTTACATGCAGTTAAGCGTCCGACCAGATTGTGTTGGGGCGTATCTTTTTATCCATGCCGCCCATCCCTTTTTAGGCTATGGACCAAAAATGATGCAGATCCAATGCTCCAATGGACAACACCAGAAGAACGTGGATTAGTTATCATGAGATCACCTTAGATTTCTTAATACAGCACTGGTGGACCATGTTGGGGTAGGCCCCACCATAATGCTTACGTAAAATCTACTTAGACCGTGCGTCACCTCCTCTTAAGCATAGAGCCTCTAAACTTAGCTCCATCCGTGATTCAAGTGGACCACATGCTGCTCACCCTCTGCCCACCTTAATCATATATGGGCTTGATATTTGGGTTCCATGCCTAAATTTTTGTGGCATCTAATGGTTGTAGTGGCTCTATACAAATCAAAGGTGAGAATCATTTAATGATTGGAGTGGTCCTATAGAAATCAAAGGTCCGCGTCTCTCTCCGCATAGTTTCCTTTTGTGCCCACCTAATTACAAGTGAACTCATTTTTCAGACCTGGGTGGAACATTGGATTACACATCTGATGATCGAAGTAAATCTCAGATGCACATCTAAGCGTGGCCCATAAAAAATAAAGTAAGAGTGAAATTTTCTTTTGGTACATACTTTTATTCGTTGGGAGACTGGTCCACCATGATGTGTATGAGAAATCCACTCTGACCAATGGGTGTGTAATCTTACTTAGGTCCAAGGCTAAAAAACTAAGTTGACCTGTGATTTATGTGGACCATACCAAAGAAAATAATTAAAAGAAAGACATCCACCTTAATTTTTATAGGGCCCATCATAGTAAATATATAATATCTACTTCAATTATTATTAGATACCACACCAAAATTTATGCCCCAATTTAAAAAATCAGGCCTTTATATCCATGATTCAGGTGGATCACACTAAGGAAAAAAAGTTTAGAGGGTGAGCATTATCCTGTACATCTTTTCAATCATGTAGTCCATATGAATCATGGATGGGGCTGAGTTTGAGACCTAAGCTTACCAAGGTGTGATACACTTGGCGATCCAGGTGGATTTCATCTAAACATCACAGTGTGGCCTAGCATAGCTGCCAAACTCATTTCTGGCGCACACAAGAGCCACCATTAAAAGTCTGAGGAAAGTGCTGTGATCATAATTTACTGAAAACCCTTTTAAAGAAGGTACCGGAATGTAAACTCTATACTAGTTTTTTTTTTTTTTTTTTTCCTCTTTTGTAAAATTTCCTAATAAAAATACAAACAATACAACGTAGGCAATCCCTGTCGGCATGGTTTTAATTTAATATTTATAGATTGCAAAGCAAACTTAAATAGCCGAAAAAGGGCGCTTTGTGTTTTCCTAATGCAATTCATTGCCTTTACGTGAAGAGATCAGAAAGGAAGCTCTCATCTTTCGATAGTAAAACTATCAAAACTGAGAAATGGGCCTATGGTTCTTTAATCCAGACCATTAAGTGATCCCATAGCATAGTCCAGTATTTTGGACCATTTTTATTTGAATGTGGGCTGTTGTGAGAAGAATACGAGCTGACCTCTACACCATCAGGAAGAGAATATGAACTGACCTGAAGATCGATCCAGTTCAGCTCGCACAGTTCGAAACCGATCTGATGACAGACGGAATAACTCATACGGGTCGTCGGGCCTCCACCGACCTGACCTAAGGAAGAGAAGTAGCCCTCAGGAACGACCTCACCAGGTCAACTGTCTTGCAACCTGATTCTGTTTCCGCAAACCTATAAGTTTGTGCGTGATAAGGGGAAGAAATTCCGGGAGATCTTTAACCAACTCGCCGAAAGATCCTCGAAGATCACGGGACAGCTCCGAAAACCCCAAAGATCCGAGAATCTCTCCTCGGGGCCAACGGGCATATCATGTGCAAGGCCTTTCCGTTGTCCTTAACAAGCTCGGCATGGACTTGGTTTCGCAACCTAAAACCCCGCACGATCAGTTCATTCTCTCAACTAAGCCGAGCTTTCGCTACTCAGTTCATCGGGAGCACTGACCCGAGGAAGCATTCAACTCATCTCGCTGCGATCAAGCAAAAGGAAGATGAGTCCCTGAAAGATTACCTCGCACGCTTCAATTCCGAAGCTGTGCAAATTGAAAACCTCTCGCAAGATGTACTGTTGCACACCATGATCGGAGGACTACGGGACCGAAGATTCCTTTGGTCTGTTGGGGAAGAGCCACCTCAGTCCGTGGCAGAACTTTTAGATCGGGCGGCAAAACACATCAACGCTGAAGAACTGGTCAATGCTCATCGACCAATGACCAAAAATAAGGATCGGCCGGATAGCAGCAACTCAAAAAGACACAGGTCAGAACGAAAGTCCGAACAAAGATCGCCGACCCGGAACAGACCCGCTCGCCGAACGAAATCACCTGCGCCACGGTTCGATAAGTACACTCCGCTCAACAAAACCATCGAGCAAGTGTATTTAGCAGAGAAAGGAAAATACAATTTCGAACGACCTGCAAAGATAAAAACCGACCCCAATAGGAGGTCGAAATCGAGGTACTGTTTGTACCACAAAGACCACGGTCACAACACCATGGACTGCTTTGACTTGAAGCGACAGATAGAAGCCCTGATCCAGCAAGGCTTCTTGAAGGATTATATCGCTCAGCGTTCGGATGGGCGAAGAGATGAAGGTCGGGTCACCGACTTGACAGAGGAACAAAGCAACAACCCTGTGGAAGAAATCCACATGATTTTCGGAGGGCCGACCACTGAAGATACCGGAAACTCCCGCAAAAGCTACGTGCGACAAGGAAGGACATCCTTACCGAAGTCTTCTGTCAACATCACCAGCCGACCTACTAAGGTCGCGAAGGTAACCTCACAAACAATAACCTTCACCGAAGAAGACGCTCGAGGGGTCATACATCCACATGACGACTCCCTTGTCGTTGCGTTGGTGGTCGCCAATAAAAAACTCCACAGGATGATGGTCGACACGGGCAGCTCGACTGATATCCTATATGCATCGGCATTTGAAAAAATGAAGATCGATCGATCTCGACTGAGACCAGTCAAGACAGCATTGACCGGGTTCACGGGGGATAGCATCATGCCCGAAGGAGAGATAACTCTACCAGTCACCGCCGGAGAAGAACCAAACCAAAAAATAATAATGGTCGACTTCCTTGTCGTAAATACCCCCTCTGCTTATAATGCCATTATCGGCTGTCCTATCCTGCGAGCTCTCAAAGCTGCCGTTTCCATCTATCATCTTGCAATGAAGTTCGAAACCGACGAAGGAATCGGCGTGGTCAAGGGAGATCAGCAAGAAGCCCGTCGTTGCTATGAGCTTTCCCTACGAGGGAAGAATAAAAGTACAGTATCAACCGTTTCTCATGCGACCTCTCTTGATCCGAGAGAGGAAGAGAAGGAGCGCGGGTCACCCGCAGAAGAGCTGGTCGACATTCCGTTGTCTGATACCGACCCGACCAGAACTATCAAGATCGGATCATGTTTAGAAGGCAAGGTACGAGAGGACCTAATCACCTTCCTGAAGGAGTATGCGGACGTTTTTGTATGGTCCCATGAAGAGATGCCTGGAATTTGCCCAGAAGTGATGGTCCATCGGTTAAACGTCGACCCAACCAATAAACCGATCCGTCAGAAAAGGCGCTCTTTCAATACAGAAAGGTACATGATCATCGAAGAGGAAGTACAGAAATTGCGCAAGGCTGGATTCATCCAAGAAATATGCTACCCGGAATGGCTCGCAAACATTGTTCTCGTCAAAAAGAACAATGGGAAATGGAGAGTCTGTGTAGACTACACTGACCTGAACAAGGCCTGTCCTAAAGACAGCTTCCCTCTGCCACGAATAGATCAGCTCGTCGACGCAACCGCCGGGCACGAGCTCCTCAGCTTCATGGACGCTTACTCTGGATATAATCAGATCCAAATGCACGCTCCCGACAGGCAAAAGACAGTATTCATTACGGATCGGGGGCTCTACTGTTATAAGGTTATGCCCTTCGGACTAAAAAATGCCGGAGCAACCTATCAGCGACTAGTAAACAAGATGTTCGCAGACCAACTCGGCAGAACTATGGAAGTGTACGTAGATGATATGCTCGTGAAGAGCAAACGATCAGAGAACCATGTCTACGACCTTTGCACCGCGTTCAGAATATTACGAAAGTATCAAATGAAGCTCAATCCCAGCAAATGTGCTTTCGGGATAAGCTCGGAAAAATTCCTTGGCTTCATTGTAAACCAGCGAGGAATTGAAGCCAACCCTGAAAAAATTCAGGCACTTCTCGACATGAGCTCGCCTCGCACAATGAAGGATATCCAGCGGCTCACAGGAAGAATTGCGGCACTCAACAGATTCGTCTCAAAAGCCACAGATCGGTGCCTCCCCTTCTTCAAGCAGCTACGTAAGTGCAAGGAGATGATTTGGACCTCAGACTGCGAGCAAGCTTTCTGCGAATTGAAAGCATACCTCGGCTCTTCGCCGCTGTTGTCTAAACCAGCCCATAAAGAAGAACTGCTCCTGTACTTAGCTGTCTCACCAGCGGCAGTCAGCTCAGCATTAGTCCGAGACGACAAAGGAACCCAAAGGCCTGTTTACTACGTCAGCAAAGCCCTGCTCGATTCCGAAACCCGATATCCGACAATAGAAAAGCTAGCCTTGGCTCTAATCACCTTAGCCCGGAAATTAAGACCGTACTTTCAAGCGCACCCGATAGCTGTGCTGACTGATCAACCATTGCGACAGGTATTACAGAACCCAGAAACCTCAGGTCGTCTCGTTAAATGAGCCGTCGAGCTCGGTGAATTCGACATAAAATATCGACCTCGAACTGCGATCAAAGGCCAGGCCATCGCTGATTTCATCGTCGAATTGACTGAACCTCTCGAAATGGAAGACGACAGTAAATCTGACCCGTTACCAGAAAGTAACTACCGCGCTCCAACCTGGTTATTGCACGTTGATGGGTCTTCCAATTCACGAGGCTGCGAGGCCGGTCTCGTCCTGACAGCACCGGACGGGATCCAAATTCAATATGCTCTCCGGTTCGGGTTTCGAGCCTCAAACAACGAAGCTGAGTATGAAGCGCTTCTAGCTGGCCTCCGCCTCGCCTCTGAAGTAGGGGTCCGATCTATAAAAATACATAGTGACTCTCAGTTAGTGGTCGGACAAGTGACCGCAGAATACCAGGCGAAAGAAGGGAAAATGTCAGCATATCTAACAAAAACTCAAGAGCTGCTGTCACGATTTGACCAATATGAAATTGTTCAGGTCCCGAGGAGCAAAAATATGAACGCGGATTCTCTCGCAAAACTCGCCTCATCAGACGACGACGAGCTCGGTAGGATGGTTCCCATCGAGTTCCTCCCTCAACGAAGCATATCGTCAAACGAGGCACTGAGGTTTTTCCAGTAACAGCTACCCCTGATTGGAGGGACCCTATCGTTCGGTTTTTACAGACGGGCGAATTGCCCAACGATAAAAAAGAAGCTCGGCGCATTCGCTATAGATCGGCTCGGTATACTCTGATCGATGGGATCCTCTACAAGAGAGGATTTTCTTTTCCATGTTTGCGTTGTTTGGGAGCCGAGGAAGCTGATTATGTGTTGCGTGAAATCCATTTTGGTTGTTGCGGGAATCATTCTGGTGCCCGAGCACTAGCGCAGAAGGTGATCAGGCAAGGATATTATTGGCCAACCATCCAGCACGACGCCCGGGAAATTGGTAAAAGATGCGATGGATGCCAACGATTTGCCCCAATTCCTCACTTGCCACCCGAGGAGCTCACTCCCATGTCCGGACCATGGCCATTCGCTCAATGGGGAGTTGACATCATTGGCCCTCTTCCGACGGGGAAGGGACAGGTGAAATACGCAATCGTTGCCGTCGATTACTTCACGAAGTGGGCAGAAGCAGAACCGTTGGCGACCATTACCGAGAAGAAAACAATAGATTTCATTTGGAAATCAATCGTGTGCCGATTTGGAATTCCGAATACAATAGTCACTGATAATGGGCGACAGTTTGACAATGAAAGGTTTCGAAATTTCTGTAAAGGTCTAGGTATCAAGAACATGTATTCCTCTTCCCACCACCCGCAAGCCAACGGTCAGGTCGAGGCAGTTAACAAGATTATCAAAAATCACCTCAAAACAAAACTCGGGGAGAAGAAAGGTGCCTGGGCTGACGAACTTCCCGAAGTACTTTGGGCCTATCGGACCACAGCTCGGTCCACAACCGGGGAAACACCTTTCTCCTTAGCTTTTGGAGCAGAAGCTGTTGTCCCAGTAGAGGTCGGAATGCCCACGAGCAGGACAAGCCAACACCGACCTGACAAAAATGAAGAACAATTACGGGCAAACTTGGACCTACTCGATGAAGTTCGCGAAGCATCCCAGATACGATTGGCAGCCTATCAGCAACGGATTAGGCGGTACTATAACTCCCGGGTAAAGGAGCGGCGGTTTCGAGCTGGCGACATGGTTCTCAAAAAGGTCAGTACTAAAGACAAAATCGCTGCCTTCAGTCCCAACTGGGAAGGGCCTTATAGGGTACTCAGCTCACGTCGTCCTGGTACCTATTGGCTCGAAGACATGGACAGCCGGCCCCTTTCCCATCCCTGGAATGCTGACCACCTGAAGATCTACTATCCATGAACAAGCGGGATCTCGTATGAAATATATGTTCCAAGGTGATGGTTCAATAAAATTGCTTCAAAATTTCCTAAGTGTTGTGAACAACAGATCGGCCTAGCAGTATTAACGTTCCGAGCTGAATTCCGCACTACCATCGAAGCCCTACGACTATTCCAATATAATGGCCGAGTTTATGACAATGAGCTTAAGTCACTTCAAGACTTGTGTATGCATAAAAAAGAAAAAATGCAGTGCACACCGTTTGAATAAAATGCCTCTGGAGGGCTTGCATTGAAGCAAAAAGTTTCCTTTACATTGTTACAAAAAAAAGAAGAGAAAAATATACATTCAGCTTTCGGTAGCATTAGATGGCCCGGCTGCAGCCCCCTTTGAAGGTCCTTCCCTCGCGACTTCGTCCTCGTCTTCATCGTTGTCAACAGGAGTCAGGTCGAGATCGGGGAAGTGTTTGAGAACGAGCCGCCTGCAATCCTGGAAGCCATGATTGTACAGCTCCTCAGAAATTGCATTCAGCCTCTCAAACTTGGCTTCTGCATCCTTTGCATCAGCCAGAGCCTTCATCTGGACCTCCTTCAAGAGCCGGGCCAGGTCCACCTTCTCCTCCTCAGCTGTCTTGAGAGCGGCTTCCAGCGACTCGACCTTGTTACCCTCAGACTGGGCCTTGGCTGAGGTCTCCCTCATCGCCTCCTCCAGAGACTGGACTTGTACTTGAGACACTTCCAGCTCGGACTGGGCCACCTTCAGCTCGGACTGAGCTGTTTGCAGTTCAGCTTGAGCCGTCTGCAACTCCGTCTGGGCCGTTGCCAACTCAGACAGTTTCTTCTTCAACTCGGTCTTCATCGCCTCAGTCTTATTCTTCCAAGAAGAGGCGGCAACCAGAGCTTTTTGCATCTGGTGTGTCTGCTCAGCCATCTTCTGGCGAATCATGATCAGCAAGGCCGAGTCCTACAAAAACAAGCTACAACAGTTAGTAATGCAATGGTGGAACGAATGAAGGAAAAGAAGAAGAGAAAGAGGCAGTCAGCTTACCCTGAGACTGCTCTTGATGGCAACACCGACCATCTGATTAGGATCTGACGTCGCGAGAGAGTTCAGATCCTGAGGGATGCTCTGGTTAACGTCCATGTAGGCGTTAACCCCCTCTTTCCAGGTCTCGAAATGCTCCGTTACCGGAGGCATGTCGACCTGGTCCTCGCGCTGCTCGGCCCCAGGAGCAGCTGCAGGGCGAGTGGCCCGGGGAGCCGGAGGAGGTCGCGACGACCCGACCTCAGCAGGGGTGCGAGCGGGCCCCACTGAAGTCGATGCTGTCGGAGTGCCAGACGAACTGGCACGAGTCGCGGGTCGACCCGCCGACGGCTCGGCTCGGGAATCCGAGGTGTCCGGTACGTTGACAACCGGAACCCCGGGAGCAGGAGGATGGGCAGCCGAAGTTTCATCCCCTACGGGGGATGAACCCTGAGGCTGACCAGACCCGCATACGAAGGACCGAGGCAACCTTTGTTGCCCCTGAGCCTCCGTGGCCACCCTCTTGCTCGGGGGTTCCACCGAGCTCTCCCCACGCTCAAGGAGCCGAGCAGGGATTCGGCGGGACTTAGAAACCGCCTTCGAAGCCATGCCTGTCCAAAACACAAGGCAAAGTGTCAGGACACAATACTTGGAAAATTGGTAAAGTAAAGCGCGAATATCTACATTACCGACCTGATTCGAGGACGGATTCTACAGTGATTAGGCTGCAGAAGTTCCTTTCGACAAGCGGATACTCCCGTGCAGCTCGGATCTGCCTTTCTTGAACTGCAGATAGAGCTACTCTAATGGCCACCGAGGCTGCATAGACAAGGAAATACGCGTCAGAATAAGGGAAAGTGGGGGTAAGTGAGAAGCATTAGAAATTCGAAAAATTTTCTAAGTGTAGCTCGACCTGGCAGAGCAAAATCAGCTCGGACCCGATGCTCCAGAGGGCGAAGCTCGTCCGACGAAGCCTCCCAATCCCCCGACGCGAAAAACCATTTCCTCTTCCAGATTCTTATCGAGGATGGCAGGCCGGTCACTATCGAGCCCCCATGGCCCGGGTGGGAAGAGAGGTAATAAAGACCATGACCTCCCAGAGACTTGAGGCTGTACATGGAGAACAGCTCGTTCGAAGTCAGGTCTTTATTTCCTACTCTCTGCCACAGTATGTAGCATCCCACCATACACCTCCAGCCATTAGGTTGGAGCTGGCTCGGTGCGAGGCCTAGGGTGTTAAGGACCTCTCGCACGAAGGGGTGCAAGGGTAACCTGAGCCCGGCCTCTAGGTGCATCAGGGAGATAACGGTTTCTCCCCGGTGAGGTCGGCTCGGTCTATCAGTCCGGTCCGGAATCCTAAGACCAACGGATTCCGGGATCCCGTACGTCCTTCTCGCATTATCTAGGTCTCTCTGGGTAATTCGCGAGACCACCTCATCCAGCTCGAAGGCATCTCTCTGAGCCATCTCCCCAACTCCTGGCTCTGGAACCTCAGATTCCTCTTCATTCACAGGATCTGCTGTCCTGGAATGGGATTCTCTGGGATCGATCTCCTGATGCTCTGGTAGAGGAGGGTCCGATTCGGAATCTCCAAACCTCACCATCGGAATAGCATCAGAGTAGGAGGTCTCCGACATTTTGAAAATTACAAAAAAGGAAGAAGATCTTCTAAGAAGATGAGAAGAGCGTACCCTAAGTGACTGGTACGCCGGCGGGATGAGAGATGACAGAGAATGGAGAAGGAGAACCCGAAAAGAGAATGAAGGAGGAAAGCAGGATCGGAGAAGGAAAGAATTTTTTCAGAAATCTGCTAACTCTCGAGTTTTATATCCGAAGGATTATTCAGCATTTAATGTGAAGATCCCGCGTGGCGGCTCTTGGTTGAAGCGTACGAAAAGTAACGCACCACTCCAGACACGTGGCATCACCCCGTTCGAGAATATTCTGTTGGGCGCTGATACGCCGTACAAGCGAATGATGACGCCTCGATTTTTTGAACGACGCATTAAATACTACTTTCCCGCCCGTTGAGATGACGGCGTGGCAGCATGACAGCTGTTAAACATTAAGGGTAGCCAGATCAACATATCTTCTTTGTCAAGCTACTCCCGAGACAGACGAGCTAGACTCGGGAGTGGGGGGACTTCTGTTGTGAGAAGAATACGAGCTGACCTCTACACCATCAGGAAGAGAATGTGAGCTGACCTGAAGATCGATCCAGTTCAGCTCGCACAGTTCGAAACCGATCTGATGACAGACGGAATAACTCATACGGGTCGTCGGGCCTCCACCGACCCGACCTAAGGAATAGAAGTAGCCCTCAGGAACGACCTCACCAGGTCAACTGTCTTGCAACCTGATTCTGTTTCCGCAAACCTATAAGTTTGTGCGTGATAAGGGGAAGAAATTTCGGGAGATCTTTAACCAACTCGCCGAAAGATCCTCGAAGATCACGGGACAGCTCCGAAAATCCCAAAGATCCGAGAATCCCTCCCCTGAGATCATGGCTTAAAAAGGGAATACAACTCTGCAACCTAGGTCTATAAATGGACACGTCTTCTTCTTTATGGAGGTACGAAACTGTTAATGTCAAATTTTGTAATGAGATCCTCCGGCTTTTCTCCTCCGCTCCAACCGGGATTTCCACCACCAGACCTGAAGCAAGACAGCAAATAAGGGTGGCTGGGGACCAGCCGTTAGCCCTCCGACGCTTAAGTTAGGCCATAGAAGAGAAGCCAAGCAAAACGGGATCAAGATTGAATGATGAGTACGTACCCCCTCTTCAATGGAGCCATCCCCTTATATAGATCTGGAGCAATCCAATCTGTTACGTGAGATGTCGAAATCCCGTTGATGTCGCACACGATACTGAGAATCCGCTGATTTCGTGGGATAAGATCCTATCTTTTTAGTCAGATCCAACCCAATGATTTATTCCAACAATCACGCCCCTAGATGGTAATCCCTTGAAATTCGGCTGGATCCGGCCGGAAGCCATAGTTGGAGTCATGGCCTCCGAAAAGGAAGGAGACACCCGTAGCTGGGAGTCATGGCCTCCGAAAAGGAAGGAGACACCCGTAGCTGGGAGTCATGGCCTCCGAAAAGGAAGGAGACACCCGTAGCTGGGAGTCATGGCCTCCGAAAAGGAAGGAGACGCCCGTAGTAAAGCTGCTCGCAGGTTAAAATGTGGTCGCAAGTCCAAGTACATATTTTGGGTGTAATATCTTTCAACGACTTGCGAGAAGGTCTGCTCGCGAATCTAGTTTTCCGTATTTGACCATCCATGACTCCTGACCAGATGATCTCGAGAGTCGAATGGGCGTTCCGTACTTGTCCAATATTCGACTCTCGATCAGATGATCTCGAGAGTCGAATGGGCGTTCCGTACTTGTCCAATATTCGACTCTCGATCAGATGATCTCGAGAGTCGAATGGGCGTTCCGTACTTGTCCAATATTCGACTCTCGATCAGATGATCTCGAGAGTCGAATGGACATTTCCACGTGAAATCTTATCTCCACCATTTTGCCTATAACAGAAACAAAGACTGATAAAAACATAGATGTTCAATCTTTCAAGATCTCACTAACTTAGGCATCGGAGGGCTAACGGCTGGACCCCAGCCATCCCCCTTAGCTTTCTTTTTGTTCTACAGGATCCAACCTTCATAGAGGAGATCAGCGGCATTCATCCATCAATATCAAAGGGTCTTCACCCTCATCTATTGACGAATTTACAGCATCAACATGGGCCATTGTTGTATTTCTCTTCCCAACCGTTTAGCTGTAGAGTATAAAGAAAAGAAAAAAAAAAAAAAACTAAGATTGTTCTAGCTATTATATTATTTGAGGCATAATCCATCATGGTGGGACGGGACAGACCGATGGTCTGGATTACCTAACCATGGCACCACTTTTCAGGACCAAGAACATGTAAAGATGGGACGCGGATCAGGTATTCGGATTCGGTAGCGACCTTTCCAGCTATAGGTCGGTATTGGTCAGTGCTCGAAAAGCTCTGTGGCCCAACAATGATGCATGTGTTTTATCCATTCCGTCCATCTATTTTCCCAGTTTATTCTAAGGGAATGATCCCAAAAAATGAGGGAGATTCAGATCTCAGGTGGACCACACCACAGGAAACAGTGATGATTGAACGTCCATCATTTAAAACTTTCTTGGGACCACAAAAGTTTTGGATCAAGCTGATATTTGTGTTTTCCCTTGTCTGTGCGACCTAATCAACAGGTTGGATGGAACATAAACATTACAGTGGGCCCTTAGGAAATTTTTAATGGTGAGCGTTCAATCACCACTTTATCCTGTGATGTGATATTTCAATCTGCCTCATTTTTGGGCTCATGCCCTAAAATGAGCCGGTAAAATGGATGGACGGAGTGGATAAAGCACATACATCATGGTATGACACACAGCACCGGCCAGTTCCAAGATCTTGGAGGGGCCACTACTGAGTTCGAGTCCGCGGATCAGACGGTGTTGCCAACACCACCCTCAGCCGTGGCGTGTGGATGTGTTGGGGGCCACGGCCCAACGTGATTTATTTGTTTTATATCCATACCGTCCACCTGTTTTGTCCCCTCATCTTAGAACATAAAGTGAATAATGAAGAAGATTTGATGCTCAGGTGGACCACACCACAGAAAACAGTGGTGATTGAATGCCCACCGTTAAAAACTTCTCGAGGTCACAAAAGTCTTGGATTAGTCTGACACCCAGGTCTGAGTGACCTTTTCAACAGGTTGGATGACAAATCAACGTTACGGTGGGCCCTACTGTTTCAACCGTGGGTGTCATTGTCCCCACTGTTTCCTCTGCTGTGGTCCACCTGAGCTTTGGAACTGCATCATTTTTTTTGTTCATCACCTAAAATGACTGAAAAAACGGATGGACGGCATGGATATAAAACACGTGCATCACGTTGGCCCCCACAGCACCCAACACATCACCACGCCAACACTGTTCTACATACATGGCGGTGATGGGTGATATAGTTCACTGGAAGCTGTCCAAAAAGGCCTCTTTTTGTTGTTAACGCTAGATGTAGGCTTGTTGTTGAGCCGTCCCATCTGCCAACTTTCTATGGCTGCTTCTCTTATTAAGAGGTATTTAATACTCTGGCATATTACGATGCTTGATATTCAGGCTCTCAGTAATTGTACTCATGGACTACAATTACCCAAATTAAACCTACTAAATTGTAAATCTACTTTGGATAAGTCACATGCCCAAAATCAAATTTGGTAATTAATTATATGCCACGAAATCAATTTCTAAGTGCCTGTGTATCATCCATCAACCTTTGCCAGCGTATTAAAAGTTTTCTCCCTCTGTTTTAATGCTCCATTTATAAATGCTAAAAATTCTGATTCCCAACACAAAACGTCAAACCGGGCCAGTGTGGATAAGAGCCACAATCGTCACACTCGGGCCGCATCCATCCGTACGCCTCATCCACATACTTGGCCAATAGGAATCTGCCACGTCGATTACAAGTAATGGTGGGTGCTGCATGCTGTTGGCGATCGAAGCTTGCTAAAACGTCGGCGTCTGGCCCCACAAGTGGATAGCGACAATGGCCCACACAGCTTTACAATGGCTGAGGATAATTAAAGGACACGAATTTATGTTACTGTGCGTTTCATGATCTAAACCATTGGTTTAACGGGAGAGCATGAATGGATCATTAGATATAGAATGTTAAACATTCAAAAGTCAGTGTACCAAAATTAGTAGACTCTGGCCAGTGATTTTTTTTTTCTGTGGTCCATTTTATGCAGCTTATGATTAATGGACGGTTCTGATCATCGTATACACATGATATGTGTACCGTATAAGCTTGGGAGGACCAACGTTATATGCTCGATTGTGGACTGGTCTCCTCCCACGTCCCAATCCCTATTAGCTGCAACCAGGGCATATCGCATAATGAAAACATCTTGAAAAAAGAAAAATAAAAATAAGGCCCATTATAATGACCGTTATGACGGCAGCTGTCATACTCATGGCGTTACAACGGCCTTAGCATTTTCTTTTCAAGCCTAAGATCTTATGGGTTGGATGGCCCACTTTTCAGAGATCCCTATCATTTTTTAGGAACTCGGTGCTCTTTGGGCCCCACCTAATGAATGTGTTTTATCCACGTGTCCATCTACTTTGCTAGCTAGCCCAAATCTCAAGTGGACTACACCATAGGAAATAATGGTGATTGGATGGTCGCCTTAAAAACTTCTAATGGCCGAAAAAGTTTTGGGTAAATATAATATTTGTTTTCCCTTCATCGAGATCCATGTGATCTAATCAAAAGGTTAGATGGCTAATAAACATTACCATGGGTATTATGAAGTTTTTTAATGATAGGTGTTTAATCACCACTATTTCCTATGGTGTGATCCACATGAGATTTGGATCTTTTTTTATTTTTGGGTATATACATTAAAATGGTCGATCAAAATTAATGAACAATATGGATAAAACACATGTATTATACATTATAGTACAACTCATAGAGCACGAATTAGTTTAGTCACTAGTCACACGATTGGGTGCTGCAGGTGTCACTCTCAAATCCACATTCGAATTTTAGGGCTATTATAAAATTAGCAGTATGAAAAATTAGCAGAACATAGTAATGGGTTATGCATATATAGGTTTAATGTTGGGGTGCTGCGAAAGTAATTATCAAGTAGACTAAAACAAATGATGACAAAATAATTTAGAGAACACATAATTTTACATAAAAAAATCCTAGGAAGAAAAAATTATGGCACAAAGAGATAAGTAATCCATGATAAAAGTGAAAGGTACAAGACATGGAATCAACTTACATATGCGAAAACTTTGATTTCCTCGTTTCCAAACTTTAAAAATGACTTTGCATATTTTATTCTACCCTAATAACATATCACACCCATATATATATAGTATTACATATGGAATAAGAAACAAATTATATAATTACGTAACACCATTGATCCTTACACTTGGATCTATCGAGTAACATCGACTAATCATCAATCATCAATCATCAATCATCGTAGTTCCATGTTCGATCGACTGAACATAGTTAAAATAATTGTCTAACAAACAAATTAGTAAATTCATGAATTATCTGTTGATGATTGACTGAAGTCTCCTGTTTTAGCACCGATTAAAAGCATCAATTTTCAACATGAATGACCGGCCGTTCTTCTCATGCAAGCATGGTTGCCTAATCAGTGGACCAGCATAATTGAGAATGTTGACGGTGCATCCTATCAGACAAATGGCTGGTATCTCCAACACGTGTTTGCCACGTGAGCGATGAGGGCAGTCACCTCATGTTAGCTGTCATGAGGGAGCCCGGAGTCTGTGAAAGAAATCTACGTCTTCGTCCCCGCGACGGTATCTAATGCTTTATTAAGGTTATAACGGTCGTCATAACGAAAGAGGGATCATGTGTGGTGACGTGGCATTTGGTAATTCGCAGAGAAAGGCATCTGTTTGTCGTCCTTCTCGAAGTAGCTCTCAGGCACAGGACTCTACTACAATAATTCAGAAGAGTCCATTGACTGAACATTGCGTTCGTCATAAATATGTTAAATGATGGTGATTCATTCATGGTGCACATAGCATATATGTAAATTGATCCTAACTGTCGAAATCGTGGGCCACTATGTAAATAAAATATAGCTTGAAAATTACATTGTTAGATACTCTCAAGTTTCAATGGTTGAAATTGGTTTGTTGATCAATGTCTTCAGCTGAGTATATTTGATGGCTGTCAGTTGGATGGTTAAGATAGAAATATCAGTGTCATTTCAATCTATTCAATGTTGGAATGGGACATGGATTGGGTTCTAATCCTGCATGTATAAATATTCATGCAAACAGGTCAAAATTTGATTTGATTGGATGACAAACTGCTAGAGATTAAGGACTCCACAATATGCCTGGAAGTTGGAATCGGCTCCCACTAATATGCTTTAGAGTTGGAAACGAACGAGGTACTACCTTGCTTGTCCCTACCAAGGGATATGGCTACGATGGGGGCCACAACAAGTTATGGGTTTTATCCTCATGGCCCATTCATTTAGCCGTATCATTTTAGGGTATAAGCCAAAAATTTCAAAAAATGAGCAGTTCCAAGTCTCAAATGAACCATACAATGGAGATTAAACTCCTACAATTAAAAACTTTTTAGGGGCCACAGGTCCATGTGACGTTAGGAATTGGATGTTTAGCAACTAATTAACCATCATGGTAGGCCTTAGGAGGGTTTCTGTAGTGGGTGTTAATATCATTATTGCTTCCTATGATGTAGTATACTTGAACCTTTAATCTACTTCTTTTTTTAGCTTGTACCCTGAAATAAGATGACAAAATGGATGACACTGTAATAGAACCTATACATCGTGGAGGCCCCTCAGAGGTCGTGGCCGTTCTAAGCTATGGACAGGTGGGGGTGGTAGACAATGGGTATCCTTGGAAGTTATTTTAGACTGAGACTTTACCTTTGACAACGGCCTGCAATTCATTCAAATCATGCCAGGTCATGCCTGGACTATCGGGGCAGTCCCTAATCTGCCTCCTCCAGGATGGAGGACATTATAGAGGGTTTAGTTTCACAGGACAATGGATGGGGAGCGGATTGCCCGTGACCCCGGGCACTGAGATATCTCTGTGCCTGTAGCTGTGTGGGGCCCATAGAGATGTCAGTGACAAATCCACTCCGTCCATCTGTTTTGTAAGACCACATTAGGATATTATGATAAAACTAATGCAGATCCAAAACTCATGTGGGCCATAACACATGAAAAAGTGGGTATTGAACACTTAACGGTGAAAAGAGTTTTACATCAGGCTAATATTTTTTATTACAGTTTATCTGTTTGTTAATAATTCTTTGAACGGTCCGGATGGCATATAAACATCATGGTCAGCTCCAGGAAGATTTCAATGGTGGACGTTAGTGTTCCCACTGTTTTATTGGTGTGGCCCACCTGAGTTTTTAATCTATCTGATTTTTTCTTTATGCTCCTATTATTGTCTTACAAAACAGATGGACGGAGTGGATTTGTCACTGACATCTCTATGGGCCCCAAGCAGCTACGGGCACAGAGATATCTCTGTGCCCGGGGTCATAGGCAATCCGCTCCCCAATGGATGATTGCCACAATTTAACAAAAGGGATAAGGACCAAATTCTTAAAGATTCTATTCTAGTACACACATTCTAATCCACACACAGCGTTTGTACGCTTCTTTTAAATTTCATTCTAAGGAAGGTTATGACAAAATAAGATAAAATAAAATAAAAGAAAGAGAGAAAGGGGTAGATAGAGACACGAGTTCTCTACAACATCTATTTCATGCTGGTATGAAATAATCTGTGGGCTCACAATGTTTTAAGTGTAAAATTCATTTCGCATATCTGGCTATATATTCGATGCCAGGCCTTGGTAAAAAATCATCGCACATTCTCTCTTCATCTGGGCCACAAAAGGAGAAGAGGAAAAGTCTGTGCAGGCTATAAAGAAGTGAACTGAGCAAGTCGAATCTAAACCGTCCATTGTGGAGTAAAACCCTAGCCAATCAGTGACAGCTACATTTTTATGACAAATTTATCCCGTTTAACCAATGCCGTCAAGACTATCTGCAAGGGCAAAAATGTCCAAAGTTGCTGACTCAAGATGCCTTTTGAAATGCTTGTATGCTAGGCCTAAGTACCTACTTGGGTCACTTTCTTTAACGTGGGAAGCAACTTCAGATGCACATCACTCCTTACTTTGCCTTCAACTTGTAAATACACCAACTCGACAGTCACATAATATTATACCTAAAACCTCTACATTCATGTCGTGTAGCCGGCATGTGTCTTGGAGTGCCCCAACTTTGGAGGAATTTATTCATCCGGTGTGGAGCTTAAGTGGATTGGATGGTATATGCACAATCACCGTGGACTTCCCATCTCAACTGTTTCCCATGGTGCAAGGCACCTAGTTGGCCTGTTTTTGGGCCACAGTCCAAACATGTGGCGGCTCACCTAATGGACGGTGTGGATCTCATCTATGTGAAGTCATTTGGACCATGTTAACCAAAGTAATGCCGCCGGTGTGCTCCGCATAGTCTTCTACGGGCGTGACTTTTGGCCACTTTGTGTCTGGACCAAGGCTTAAAAATCAGACCGATTGAAATTTCAGGTGGTCTACACTATGGGGAACAACTGAGTTTGGAATGTCTCACCATCGAAATAGATCAAATTGTGTGTGGAGTCCAACGTCGTGTATATATGCCATCGAATCCACTCGTTTGGCACACCAAACCGGGATTAACGGCAGGTGAAAATTGGGATGTTTAAAGGACTCATGTGGGCTGCACCAATTGAATTTAGAGTTTTAGGCACGACTTTACACTCTTCCTATATAGGGCACGTTTGGATACCACCAAATAAGTTACTTATTAAGTAATTAGGTTACCTTTTCACTTAAGTTAGTTTAGTAGGCATCATTATAAAAGTTATTTATTTTTCAAAAGCTACTTATCTCATTAGGTAATATATTTTTAGCTTTTTAACTCATGACTTTTCTACTTCCTTCTTTTGGTGTCAATGTCAAAGGAGGCTCTCTCTCTCATTGTCCATATCAAAGGAGGCCCCATGTGGTGGACTGTCCACATTGAAGGTGTGGCTCCCACGGTGGACGATCCACATAAAAGGTGGGCCCCATAGGATGGATAACCTCATATTAATGTGAGCCCACATATGAATGGTCACCATTATATAAGTCAGCTCATAATGATAAAAAGCCCACATCCAAAGTGGGTTAGTATGATGGACGACCCCCATTAAAGGTGGGGCCTGCATAATGGACGGTTCACATCAAAGGTGGGCTCCACATGATGGACAATGGACATTGAAGTTAGGTCTCACATAATGGATGGCTCATATTGAGGTGGCTCCACATGATGGACGGTTCACATCAAAGGTCAATGTCTAATGAAGAATGAATTACATTAAAGGTGAACCCTCATGATGGGCAACCCACATTGAAGGTGGCTCTCGCATGCTAGACAGTCTAAATCAAAGATGGGCTCCACATGATGGGCAGTGGATATTAAAGGTGGGCCCCACTCATGGGATAACCAACATTAGAGGGCCTTACATAAGTACATTAAAGGCCGAGCCATAACAATGAATAGTCCACATCCAAGGTGGGCTTGCATCATGGATGGCCCATATCAAAGGTGGGGCTCACACAATGAATGGTACCCACATCAAAGTTGGCCCCACATGATGGATGGTGGATGTGAAGGGACCAAACAAACTGATAATTATTTATGCGGTTGGAAATCAAATATGTTTTTTTTAATTTTTGGTTCATAAATAAACATCTTTACCCCCTAGATAAGTAAAAACTAAGATAAACTATGACATAGAAGTTTATCTCAAGTGACTTACAATCCAAACACCACCATAGTATGTCCCATCTAATCTTGAGTCGGATTGACTTTCAGGATCCATGACAGAAATGTACTGGCTGCAGACCAGATGCACGGAGTGGATATAGTCCATATACTTGGTTAGTTGTCCGCACCCTTAGTATGACTTAATTACCAAGGGTACCTCAGTCCCTGTACTGGAATATGATTCTTCACAGGATTGCGGGATGAGGGATGAAAACTCAAAGCTGTCTTGTCGTATCCTTAAAAGTAGTGGTGAACGAGGTTGGTTATTAAAAGGGGGACTAAGTTGGAAAAATATACATGAGGGATGAAAATCTCATTCAATGATTTAGATGGACGATTCCCTGAAAATATCATCAATAGGACAGCCCTGACTTTTCAACCTGTGGGATGAAAATCAACGGTTTAGAAGAGGAATAGAATAACAGTCCAAATTCAAATGAAAGAGCCCCAAGATTCATGGATGGGATCTTCCAGTTTGAAAGGTTCTGGAACATGGTCCACTGAAAAATGGGTTTGAATAATTGAACCACGGGCCCACTTGTAGAAAAGGACAAGCTTGAGTATGCAATAGAACAAGGAAAAAGGTACCTTGTTTTTATTTATTTCAAAATCTAACTAGGAAAATCTATTATTTTGACAAAAGACACGAGAAGAAAATAATGTCACTAATAGTAGTATAATTTGATATTAGGGATACACAGAAACATAAAAGGTCTCGTGTCCAAATCGTTGAACCAAAAGTCACAACCCAGGTAGCATGATCGTCGCGCCAAATCAACCGCATCAACTACACTTGCATTTTGTTATCTATCGGCGGCTATGCATTGTTTGCTATGATGTAGCCTACTTGCTGGAGTGGATGAGGCTAATTTTTGCACAAGGGGATTCTAAAAGTGGGGCCAATCGATTGGAAGGGTTAGATTTCACATATACATACACTTAATTGGAAGTTATCCATTCCATAGAAGCTAGCTTTTACCCCCAACTAGTTGAACTGGAGATTGCATTGTAAGTTTTGGTGAAACACGTAAAAAGGTTCTTACACCATCAAAATGAAACATACAAATTTCTAGTATAGTTTTAAGGGACAGCTCTACTAAACAAATTATCAACTGAGAATTGGTGTACATTTTATAAAAGATATTTAAGAATGATTGATAGGAATAAATCAAAATTTCAAAACTTAAAGTTCAGGAGAACATTTGAAACGAGTATTAAGATTCATGCCTTATATAGTACGGGCGTGAAAAAAAGAGTCGAAAATATCACTATTTTCTTCCTCTATCATAATCCTTGAATCCTCTCCACCTCCTTTTGTAAAATGATTAAGGGTTACGTGCCCTATGGCTAAAGTTGTAGGCATCATAAAATATTTTTTTAACTAAATATTATATTATTGGTTTTGATAATTAATTCTTTTGATCTTGCTCCTCGCACCGCCCACTTTTTTTTGGTGTGGAATTGTTTCGTAACTTTCAAATTTTGAAATGAGATATTTATTGAATTCTCATAGACATAATAAAATTCTACTCGGCAGCATTTCTTGAGATTTCTCTTTCTTATTCTTAAACAAGCTCTTTACCTGTAGGTCAACTGGGTTGATCATGATTTATTTTTCTTTTTTGTTTTTTCCTTCATTTATTTTGAAAAAGATACTTTTCTACTCCCATTATTTTGGTGCACAAATTGCCCCATAAGCTTTTCCTAATTCCACGTACTAAATTATGGTTTAATTCAAAGAAGCATGCACCTATAATTGTTGCGTACGGCATTTCTAGAATCCACTTGTTGCACATGCAGAAAATCTAGACCATTAATCCATGATAGGCCTAAATGATCCTGTCAACTCAGCTACTTAGGAATGTTCGATCAGTGTGAGTTCGAAGCGTTGGAACATAAAAGAGGCGGCCCATTGAATGAACAGGCTGGATCAATGGGTGTGAATAGTAATAACGGTTGTCCCTGCTTCAATATGTAATCTACCCCTAAATTAATTCCTGAGCCAATGAAATAAAATCATGTTCCCCCAACTAAAATGGCTGTGATTTTAAATGCTGTCCCTTCACTACCATGCACTAAATTATCACATAGAATCATTGAGGAAGGTATAGTAGCATTAATGGATCTTGTGCACCATACCATCGTAAGGTTGAGGAAATGTTAAACATCACTTTCCAAAAGAAAAGGACATACTCCTTTCAGAAATTCCAGGGCCATCTGCGCGACCATGGACTGAGGGAGCTATTCTTCTCACGCTTACCAACCTGTCAGACATGTGGAAGATCCCAGCCATTCACCAGTGGCCAACCTTGAAAATGATGCGACTTGGGTCTGTTCATCACGTGGGGACCCGTGTAGGTCAAAGATGTACTGGTTTTTATTTTTAACTGATATGGTCAAATAGATTTGTTATGCTGGCCTTATTTTTAGACCATGGTTTGTTTGTTTAAGACCTCACCTGATGAATGGTCTGGATCTTTTGCATACTTGTACTGTGAATTTCCTGGTTTAGTCTATCGTCGAGCAAATGGCCTTAGCATATTACTATTCTAGGCAAGAGACGTTGGGGGGAAAATACGTTCGTTAAGGGATGGGGCGGGAAAAAGAAGAAGAGTTGGTTAGAGATGCGGGGCCAATGACGGCTTGCTATTAGCTGGCCCATGGCGGGCTCTAATCCAACGGCAAAGCTGTCAAGGCGCTTTCAATTGCAATGCAGCAGTCTCAGTCCATCTCTCTCTTCACTATAAAAACCCTAACCCATTACACCATTGAACCCACAAAATCTCTCTCTTTCTCTCTCTCTCACTTTCTCTCCACAACCATGGGTACCTCAACCTCCTTAACACACACCATCCTTCCTCTTCTAATTCTTACATTTTCTCTCTTCGTCGACGCCCGCCCGGCCACATTCCTTCAAGATTTCCGCATCACATGGTCCGATTCCCATATCAAGCAAATTGAAGGCGGGCGGGCCATCCAACTAGTCCTGGACCAATCTTCAGGTAACCTACTTCCATCTCTTATTACGCTTCAAAAGGCGATAAACCGAATGGGTTGTCATCAACTGAGTGTACTGCTGGGATGTACCACTGCTGTGGCCTACATGGTTCAATTTGTCTACTGAATTGAACAAAATTCATGTTCGAAAGGCTAACTACGTTTGTCGGGTTTGTTGTCTGCATTTTAGGATGCGGGTTTGCTTCGAAGAGCCAGTACTTGTTTGGGCGTGTTAGCATGAAGATCAAGCTCATCCCCGGTGACTCTGCGGGAACTGTGACCGCCTTTTATGTGGGTCGCCGATCATCCTCATCAAGTCATGATTTTTAAACACTAGACAATTTGATTCAAGTCATGATTTTTAAACACTAGAAAATTTGATTCAAGTCATGATTTTTAAACACTAGACAATTTGATTCAAGTCATGATTTTTAAACACTAGACAATTTGATTACATTTCCACTTACTATATTATCTACTATGGTTATTGTTGGTTTTGTAGATGAATTCGGACACTGATACTGTGCGTGACGAATTGGATTTTGAGTTCTTGGGCAATAGGACTGGGCAGCCATATACAGTCCAGACCAACGTGTATGCCCACGGAAAGGGTGATAGGGAGCAGCGGGTCAACCTGTGGTTCGACCCGGCCGCAGATTTCCACACTTATTCTATCCTTTGGAATCACCATCATGTCGTGTAAGTTTAATTAAGATTCCATGCCTGGATTACACATGATTAATGTGTAGGTGTACCAATTAAGGTTTGCTAGCCCTGCAAGCACCTCAATGTGGGGATGGATGATTAGCCTGTCTGATTAGTCGAAGGGCCTGATTTTAACGCCATGCGATCTTCATGGTGGGACCTGCCATTTCCATCAATCAGACATCCTACAAAAAGCAGCATGTTGACGGGAAAGATGAGGCTGCAAGCTGAGTTTGATTGGAAAATTGCTACTTACAACACCATTTATTCCAAAAAAATTCTAGCCACTAGTTTTCAAAGTTGCAATCCTTCAAACCATCAATTCCCAAAACAGCCCCCTTTGCAACTTTGCTAAAATATGTATACCGATTCTAGGATTTGCACGGCATTATTGTAATTAATGTGATTAGTATATTAATTATTTATTATCTACTTTCTTGTCGGTGGCGGTGTAGCTTCTCCATCGATGGCGTGCCGATTAGGGTTTACAAGAACAATGAAGCAAGGGGAATCCCATTTCCCAAGTTCCAACCGATGGGCATCTACTCGACACTGTGGGAGGCCGATGACTGGGCCACGAGGGGCGGGCTAGAGAAGATTGATTGGTCCAAGGCGCCTTTCTACGCCTACTACAAGGATTTTGACATCGAGGGGTGCCCAAAGCCTGGCCCAGCAAGCTGCGCCTCCAACCCTAGAAACTGGTGGGAAGGCACTGCTTACCAGCAACTCAATGCGATCGAGGCCCGAAGATACAGGTGGGTCCGCATGAACCACATGGTCTACGACTATTGCACCGACAAGTCGCGATATCCAGTCACGCCACCGGAGTGCATGGCCGGCATATAATATCTGAATCTTATAAATCATGGCTATTTATCACTAAAAGTAGAAAATAGAGGCCCATGTATATGCATGTATGAAGGGTGGAGTGGGAATAATGGCCTGTCTTACCGACGCCTAGCTTGTCCTATTGTTTTTATATCTTCACATGTATTTGCTGGGAGTTATGTGTGCAATAAAGTCGTTGAATGTTCATGAAAATGATAGGCTGAAATTCTCTAACTCGTGCACAGATGTGGGCCATTTGTCAGGCAGGCCCCACATCTCCTTCTGTCCAGATGGGCAAGTAAAAGAATGAACGATTAGAAAACAACCGCAGAATTAATACTCAAATCTTGAGAATTGCTTATAGGTGAAAAAGTGCACAAGAAAAACAATTTCCCCGGGTAGGTTTTAATGGTGAACGTGGAATAGCCACCACTTCTCCCTGCAGACGAGATTTGCTAAGCCCACGACTTGGTTTGCAATACCACTCATGAAGATGCCACACTTGCCATCATGGCTCCTAAGTCATGTCAGAGATCCAACCCATCCATTAAAAAGGAAACACTATATTGATGCCCTAGCTCAGAAATTAGGTTGATCCACTGGTCAAGTAGGCCCAGTTTGCAAAACAAATGTACGGCCCTAAAACACCCATCCATCCATGTTTCCAGTATCAAGGCTCATCTTCTGAGTGGACCAGATTAATTTTAGCAAAAATGTGGTCAGATCACTCGGTGGATGGATTTGATTTTTGACCTACATGCCATGATAGCACATGTGCAGAGATGCATGATCTACACTATGTGTGATAAGATACACACACTTAAAGCTTAAAAAGTAATTTTCATAATCAAAATTGAAAATAAAACACTTTTTATAGCAAAGCCAAACATGCCCCCAGCATATGTGCAGCACACCTGATGAGTGGACCAGCATGATTTTTGGGCGAGCACATATTCATACTGTGCCCACCTGATGAACGTGAGAAGACCTCAGGCCACTTGTGTGAACATGACTTAATCTTAGGAGTGACAATGAGCTAGGAGAGGAGCATAGACCTGGCATCAAGGCTGGGCAGGGGCCTATGGCAACGGTGAATGGCTCAGACCAATCAGCAAGTGTGCCAATCTTATACAAAAGAATGGACCGTTGCGGTTCACATTCATCAAAAGTGCAATTCAAAGACATTCGTTGGATCCAGGTTATGTTTCAATGAAACAAAACATTCTATCGATGGTAATTTGTCAGAGATGGATGATAAAAGAAAACTGGATTGGACTACTTCAAACGCTCGATCATTTAAATCTTTTGGATATATGGCCGGCCTTAGGGCCTGGGTTAGGGAATTTTCAGCCACAGTGGAGCCAGGGTCGGGCAAGGATTAGGGCTAACCAGGTGGCCCTACCAACCCTAGTTTAACCCTAGTTATTTTAATTAGTTCATTAGATTTGAAACTTTAAATGGGTCAAAATCTTGCCAACGCATGTCTGCTCAAATCAAGCTACGAAAAAAAACAATAAACGAGCCTTTTAGTCTAATACAAGCAGGTGTATGAGTCAATGGAAGTGGACTGAAAAGGTTGGAGTCAATCAAATTTCAGGGGAAAATGCCATCCAAATATGGATTATTTTATGCAACTTGGTCAAAGAATCATACGTAATCGGATACACACATTCATGTGGTGATTGTTTTGCCGATCCATTCTAACCACAAAATGAAATGAAAAGATAAGAATCTCTGCCGACATTACAATTCTGACATGTCACTCATACAAGTCGGGCCCATGGATTAGTGATCCAAAACCTCCATCTTATAATGAACCATGCGCCAAATTTCTATGAGATGGGAACGTCATCCTTCAAACAGACTTGCAAATAGCGGGTGAAAAGAATAGAGCTGCTAGAGAACCTTTGGGCTGGGCCTTGCATTCAGTTGTGATGTAGAGCGGGCTGCAGACATTTTCTGGCTAAGATGGACCAGAGGAAGCCCCAATCAGAGACGGAAGTGATTTGGGCCATCAGGACTGTAAAACAATCATATCTCGCAATCCAGAATGAGTAATGGGATGTATAACATATAAGTTTAGGGTAGCTCGAGCTACTTAAGCCACCCAACCCGCTTCATTGGGTTGCCCATGCCGGATTTGCAAGATTCTATCTAATCGACAATCAAAAGTTTAGTTTATTTTCATTTTTACTATAAATAGTAAGTTTTAGATCGAGTATAACTTTTGATCATGTGAGTTGTAGAAGTTGTGCCCAACATGAAAAGGGCTTTGTAAACTTAGGAGAATAATGTGGCTGGCCAGATTGAAAATTTATACTATTTTTGTCGAAAAGCATGAAGTCTAGATGGAACATTTTTAAGGTGTTTGAGTTGGAGTATGAGTCTGCTACTTTATCCTAGGGTTTAGTTTCTTATTTAAAGCACTGTAATTTCATTTTTTTTTTTATCATTAATCAATTATTTACAAATTTCTTAGGAATTATTCTTGTTTTAATTTTTCCCTTGTGGATTTCGATGAAGTCCGGTTGAAGAGTCCCGGAAGCCTTATGGATTCAAGGTAGTTACTAGGTGAGGGAGACGATGATTGACCTTGCCACATCTTGCCTGCATCAAGTGGTATTAAAGTGAAGATTTTACCTTAGGACGATTGCTAGAACTAGAAAATGATGCGATTGCATTTTCTGTGTATTGTCGCTCTGGAGTTTTAAGTAATGAAAAAAACATTCATAGACAATCACAAGCATTCACAAAAGGTACACAAGAAGATATATCGCAAGGCGAATTTTATTCCAAAGATTCAGAGATCTTGTACATTCCAGGCCGTGATCTGGCACGAGCCTTTAATTACATCGAATGATCGATGAACCTTGATTAAAAGATAGAAGACTAGTCAGCAGGGACTATGGTATTAGAGTTTGTGGTCATAGAGACTTGTATTTGTTTTGTTACGGACTGAACCATCTTTGTATTGGTCAGATGTCTATGTCCCATGTTTTGGCCGGAGATCCGAGCAGAGACTGTCAGGGTTTTTTAACTAAGAGGGTACAACTCTGGGCCTGCAGCTGTCATGTTTGGACATGCAACGTTGGGAAGACTGGTCTGCAGTTGTATGTACCTGAGCAGCCCAACTGACGATGCCGTTTGGATGGGTAGGGCATCGACCGTTGTCTTATGGCAGTTCATAATAATTGCTTTGTAGAGAATTAAAACTCTTTGATATGGTTTATTGTGATGACCATAATCCCGTTTGTCTGGCTTTTAACCCTAATCGGGTCATATCTTGTAACACATGTGAATAATGATATATTTGTACAGTCTTGGATGTTGGCGACTTTTTTCCGAGAAGTTATTTCATTCATCGCGTTGAATCACGTTAAACCTCGAAGAAATGTAATTTTGCTTATTTTAGAGATCCTAGAATGATCGTTTGATCATTTCATTGCGTCCGAAACGCTCGAAATATCCAAAATAGGCTCAAACGGAACTTGAAAACACGTAAAATTAAGTCCGGTGCATCCATAAACACTTTCTGGAATTCGCTAATTTTTTGGGTGCGTGGGACCTAATTTACGTGTGCGTAGGCTCTAATGCACCTTTAAATTAGTGATTTGATTTTTGATGAATTTATGGATGCGTGGGGCCTTTTTCGGGTGCGTGGGACACCAATGTGCAAATCTGAATTACATCGAATTTATGGACGCGTGGGACCCGAATTTATGGACGCGTGGGCTATTTTTCAAGTGCGTGGGTGTCCGATGCACTTGTCTGAATTAGGTCCAATTTATGGACGCGTGGGACCTGAATTTATGGATGCGTGAGCATTTATTTGGGTGCGTGGGAGTCCGATGCACTTGTCTGAATTAGGTCAAATTTATGGACGCGTGGGCCATTTTTCAGGTGCGTGGGAGTCCGACGCACTTGTCTGATTCATTATTTTATGGATGCGTGCCCATACTTATGAATTTTCATAATTCGAACCTGTAGTGGTCGGAGTAAGCTTACGATGAGGGACATCGGTAATCGGAAAGGGATTCCGGTGATCGGGAAGGGTTTCCAATGATCGAAAAGGGATTCCAACAAGGATTTCCGGCGGGGATCTCAATTACCTAGGGGATAATAGCTCTCTCTCTCTTGAAAAACGTACAAATGAATAATCGGGCGGGGTATTTATACCCGAAAATACCGAAACTCAGCTAATGAGCGGCTGCCACGTGCCACGCACCCCAAAAACACCCCTAACCCAAAATCGATGTGCGGAGGTCCAACGCATCCAAAAATGTGTTATGAAAATATATGATTTTTTGGGTGCATGGGACTCCATGCACCCTTAAATGAAAATCCTGAAATGTGTTGAATTTATGGGTGCGTGGACCCATTTTTGGGGTGCGTGGGGCTCAATGCATCATTTAAATCGATTTCTGTTTTTGCTGATTTTTCAGATGCGTGGGTACCCGAATTTATAAATGCGTGGGAGTCCGATTTTATGGGTGCGTTGACGAACTTTTGGATGCTCCGAATTGGGTTTTGAATTTCAATGGGTTTGTGGGGCCCGTTTGATAATGAAGTCACATGCATTGCTTACCATAATTCATGATGATAATGTTGGCCTAATTTTGGACGGTTCTGGTCACGATGATTTACGGGGCCCGCCGGAGATTTTAGCTAAAAATGGCTAAGTATGAGGATTCTGTTTTGCCTATGCTGAATAAGCTGGTGCGGAATAAACTGGTGTGTTGACATTATTTTTGGATGCGTTGAGGTTTCCGGAGCTGCAATGATCGAAAAAGGATTCTGGCGAGGGAATTCTCTAGTGTCCAACGGGCAATAACCAAACTCTCTCTAACGATACCCTACAAATGAATAGCGCAAGTGAGCATTTATACCTAAAAATTCCAGAAGGTGATGAAGAGAAGATGTCACGTGTAGAGCACCCTTAAATTGGTTGAAAACAGGCTGGAAGGAGATTTACGCACCCTTTTATCCGCTGTAATATTATGTCAACGCACCCAGTTTTAACTTGGGATTAAAACACCAAATTTGGGTGCGTTGGCACCAACGCACCTAGCTTTTAAACTTGTGAAACATCAATTGATGGGTGCATTTGAAACAACGCACCTAGGTAAAAAAATTTGAAGTTAACTTCCCCGATGCGTTGGCGGAGGCGAACTTGTTTAGATAAGAGCTCGCCGACAGCTTCAACTTTTGCTCTGTCTATAGCCAATCCATGCCATTCATTATCTTCCTCTCTTCATCACGAGGCATGGGTCCAAATTTCAGGAGGATGTGGAGCTTCAAAGAGTCCATTGCCGGGAAAAAAAATAGGAGAGAACATATACCATTATAATTTTCTCAAGGCCATAGAGATGTTAAATCCGGCTGGTATCTAGAGGGATGACACATGTGGGACTTCTTGTCATGGTAAGCGGTTTGGATCGTCCAAAGGATGCACAAGGTGGGCCCTATGAAGGTTGCACGGTGACTGATTTGGACAGAACGTTTGTAACAGTGATTCACTGATTCTGCAGGTTTCACACGTATTTGGAAAGTTTATTAGAGAGTCTCATTTGTAGTTCATTGGCCCCAAATCTGAGCGGTTCATCAGCTCGAGGGCGCCATTCTAGGAGGTGATATGAAGTTTGGGGAAAATCCGAGGTTCAAGTGGGCCATACACAAGGAAACAGTTTCACCACACGTTTATCATTGAAGCCTCATGTGGAGCCACAGAAGTATCAGATCAAGCTAATATTTATTTATGTGACACGTGTGGGCCCGTGAGACTTTATGAACGGATCAGATGGTTCAAAGGATACCCATGGTGGGCCCCATAAAAGGTTTAAACAGTCACTAGTTTGGGTTGAAGGTTTACTACTTAAAGCTATGCATGGTTCTACGTGTTTTTGGCATGTTCATTAGTGGGTCCCTTTTATAGTCTATGGGTCCAAGATTGAAGCTGTCCATTATCTCAGGAGTGCTATTCTAGGATGTGGTCCCAAATTTGGGGCAAATCCGAGTTTCAGGTGAGCCATACAATAAGAAATAGTGTCACCATTCTTTTGTTGTTGAATGGTACTTCGCGGCCACATAGATATTGGATCGAGTAATCCTTTGAGTATCTCACACATGTGCCTCCTTAGGACATTCCAGTTGGCCTAGATCTTCGAGAGAAACATTGTGGTGGGCAACTAGAAAGGTTTAACCGGTGATCGGTCCTTTTGGGAGTTATATATTGGTCGGCGTTGAACTTCCTGTGGTATGTCCCACCTGAGATTCAGATATGCTTTATATTGGGTCCCAAGGGTTAAAATGACTCGGCCAAGCTGATGGACGATGTGGATTACCCTTATGCATCACGATGGGGCCCTTACAACAATGTACAGGGTAAGCTCATTAAGTTGTTGCATTTTCACAAACTTATAAGTTTCAAAGGAGTGAGTTTTACATGCTTTATGCATGTTGCCAACTTCCAATAATGGATAATTATTCCTCCAATGCTTCTTATGGTGTAGTCTACCCAAGAGTTAGATCTTCTTCATTTTCTGTCCCCAAGGGATAAAATGGGCTAGGAAACCAAATGATCGGCTTGGATCAAGTATACACTCCATGGTGGGGCACATAGAACAACATCCAGTGGGAACATTACCATACATGTTGTGGTTTTATGTGTGTACAAGAGATGTTTGTGGTGTGCAAGTCGTGCATGCATTGCATATGCATGTGCACATGCAGTTTGTGGCATGTATGCATTTGTTGCATGGATGGCACATGTGTTTCAAGCATGAGTCTTAGGGATGGTCCATAGTTTGTATATGTTGTACGTGTATGTATGAATGGGCCATATGAGTAAGGTGTTCATGCATGGTGTGCATGTCATGATGTGTTCATAGGCATGGTATTTATGCGTAGTGTATGTGTGTGCATGGTGGTTTGCATTTATATATGTTTGATGGATGATCTATGTCTGCCATGAGTGGAGAGCATGTCTATCGCTTGCACATGCGGTTCCCTTAGTCTTGTATTGAGTATTCATGACCCTAGAATGCTCTTGGCCTTAACACAGTTTGCCGATATAAACTTTTTTAGGCCCTAACAACGATGACTTCTAATGAAGAGTTGGATTATCATCCTGCAGACAATGCTCCAAAGGATTATCTCACGGCAATGGCTTTCAAAGCAGCATGGCGGGAGAATCGTTTGATCCTGTAAAGTATATAGGCATTCCTTGACCACATCGCAGCGGCGATAATTCAGCCCCAAGCCCAAGGCGACGATTAACCACCTATGATCGCTATACGGAACAACCTCATATTCCGTAGAGCGCTCCTGGTGGCCAATCGCAGGGATACCCAAACAATTCAGAACCCAGCGGTGAGGAGGTCAAAGACATTATTGTATGACAGCTTGCGCGTGGGAATGATCGTGGGGATCGTGCTGAAAGAGATTTTTGAGGTAAGGTTGAACTTCCTAGTTTTAATGGCTTATTGTGTATAGATGATTTCCTCGATTGGCTTGTAAAAGTTGAACATTATTTTGATTATATGGACGTTCTGAAAGATAAGTAGGTTAAGTTGGTTGCGTACAAGTTGAAGTTGGGTGCCTTTGCGTGGTGGGAGTAGTTACAGCTCACCCGTATCCATCAGAACAAGTTGCCCATCCGATCATGGCCACAAATGAGAAAACTTTGATCTCGATTCCTTCCCAAAGATTATAAACAGGTGTTGTTCCAGCAATACCAAAATTATATGCAAGGGAATCGAACTGTCACTGAATACACTGCAAAATTCAAAAGGTTAGCAACGTGAAATGACTTGACAGAAACCAACTCGCAAAAAGTAGCGTGGTTCTTCAGCGGTCTATGACCCATAATTCAGGACCGAGTTCAGTCACATCTGTTCTGGATTATGAATGAGGTAGTAGAATTAGCAACTAAGATAGAGATGCAACTCGCAAGGGCCCCCACCCATATTTATCCTTCAACTCAGGCCCCTATAACGGGTCTTACATAGGACGCGACGTCATCCAAGGGAAAGGAGCCAGTTGGAGGGTGTTCTTAGCATCCAACGATCGTAAATCGTGACATAGGGAGCGATCATTCTAAGCCCCAACAAGCAACGCCTGCAACAATGGGTCTGAACATGGCTCATAATTCGTGAGTGTGACCAAGGTTGAATAATTATTTTCATTGTGGCAAGTTGGGTCACTTGTCAAACACTTGCCATCAACGCCCCGCAGCCCACTTGGCTATTAACGAAGGCGGTGCTGAAGGAGAAGTAACGAAAGAAGACCCTAAATTTGATGAGTTGGAAATAATCGATTAGGGGGACATAGAAGCTGCAGAATGGTTGGCAGAGGACCATGGTGAGTCCTTAGTCATGAGACAGGTACTTTATACTCCAAGGGAGGAGGTGCACCCGCAACGATACTACATATTCCGCATGCGATGTATCGCGAATGGAAAGGTCTGCAACGTCATCAATGATACTAGTAGCAGCGAAAATATCATTTCTGAGGTGATGTTGGATAAGTTGTGGGTGCCAACTACGAAACATCTAGCCGCATACACCATTGGTTGGATTAAGAAGGTCATCGAAACGAAGGAAACACAACAGTACTTAATTTCCTTTTCGATTGGATGGAGCTATAAAGATAAGGTGCTTTGTGATGTGGTGGACATGGAGGCCTGTCACATGTTGCTTGGTTGACGATGGAAGTCGGACCATGATGTGATCCATCGCGGATGAGATAACGTATACATCTTCGTCAATGATGGTCATAAGATGACATTGGCCCCTATGATATCGGAGAAACCACCCGAAGCTTTTAAAGTGGAGGAGAGTTCTTTCCTTGCCATACAGGAGTTTGTGGAAGAATCGAAAGAAATCGATGAGATTTACGCCATAGTGATTAAGGGTGAGGAGTCTAAGCCCTCAAACATTCCTTCGACCCTTAGGCCCTTGCTGAATGAGTATCGAGACATTTGGCCTAATGAACTCTCAAATAGATTACTTCTTATGAGAGATATCCAACATTGCATTGATTTTGTTCCTGGGTTCAGTTTGCCTAATTGACCACACTATCAGATGAGTTTGAAAGAGTGTAAAATACTTCGGGGCAAGCGAAGGAATTGATCCATAAGGGTCATCTTAGTGAAAGCATGAGCTCATGTGTCGTGCCAGCTTATTAACTCCAAAGAAAGATGATAGTTGGCGCATGTGTGTGAATAGCCAAGTGATTAACAAAATAATCATTAAATACTGGTTCCATTACCATGGCTAGACAACATGCTCGACATGCTTGGGGGTTCCAAGGTATTCTCCAAGCTAGATCTATGAAGCAAGTACCATCAAATTCGCATCAGGTAGGGTGATGAATGGAATACGACCTTCAAGACCGAGGAATGGCTATATGATTGGCTGATTATGCCCTTCGATCTATCTAATGCTCCGAGTACTTTTATGTGCCTAATGAATCAAGTGTTGAAGCCGTTCATTTGCTGGTTCGTAGTAGTGTATTTTGATGACATCTCGATTTATAGCCAAAGTGAGATGGAGCACATGAACCATCTTAAGCAAGTGCTATAAATATTGGCCGATGATAAGTTATATTTAAACCTGAAGAAGTGCATCTTCTTAACCGATCGGCTATTATTCCTGGGGTTCGTTGTGATGTCCACGAGGATCTGAATGGACGAAGAAAAAGTTCAGGCTATTCGGGCTTATTCCGACAAACATTCATGAGGTACGAAGTTTTCATGGATTGGCGACATTTTATCATCAATTCGTATGGAATTTCAATATTATTGTTGTACCAATATTCACTGATTGTATGAAGAAGGGACCGTTTCAGTGGATCGATGAGGCTGATAAGAGCTTCATAGAGATCAAGCATCAATTATCCACAACATCGGTTTTGGTGCTTCCCAATTTCAACAAGCTTTTTGAGGTAGAATGTGAGACATGTGAGACATCTTATGTCGACATTGGGGGAGTCATTTCTCAGGAAGGCAAACCGGTTGCCTTCCACAATGAGAAGCTCAGCGACTCACAGAAGAAGTGGTCGACTATGAGCTTGAATTATACGTGGTGGTTTAAGCACTGCGTCATTGGTGCCACTATCTTATTAAGAGGGAGTTTGTTCTCTATACTTAAGATGAGGACTTTGCTGATGCATAGACGAGGTGCAAAAAGGGTCACCTGAGTGACTTCGTGATTCAGGACGGATTCCTCTTCAATAGGAATCAACTTTGCATCCCACAGAGTTCGTTGCAGGACAAGATTAGTTTGAGCTACATGGTGGTGGCCTTGGCAGTCACCTTGGATGGGATAGGACTAGAGCATGGGCGGAGGAGCGGTATTATTAGCCACAATTGTCTCATGATGTGGGGAAAGCAGTGCAACGATGCCATATTTGCCAAACCTCTAAGGGAAAATTTCATAATACGGGTCTTTACACTCCATTTCTCATGTCTGATGCCCCTTGAGAGGATTTATCCATGGGCTTTATACTAGGTCTCCCACAAACACAATGTATCATTGATTCAATGTTCTTGGTGGTAGACCGATTCTCCAAAAAGTCACACTTCATTTCTTATAAGAAGACCTTTGATGCGGTACACATGGAGAATCTGTTCTTCAGGGAGGTTGTACAACTACATGGGATTCCTAAGATGATCACTTCAGATCGGGATACAAAGTTCGTTAGCCACTTTTCGCGGGCCTTGTAGAATCGGTTCGGTATGTGACTTCAATTCAGTAGCTCCTACTATCCGCAAACAGATGAACAAACTGAGGTCGTAAATTGCACATTGGGGAATCTGTTCCGTTGTATTTTAGGCAACAAGCTAAAGCAATGGGAGTACTTGGCCCTGGCTTAAGCGGAGTTTTCGTTCAACAACATGGTAAATCGCTCGACAAGAAAGTCTTCATTTTAGATTGTCTATGGGTAAGTGCCTCGCTACACACTTGATTTGGCCCCGTTGCCCAAGCTCCTGGGCATAAGTATTACAACTAATCACATGGCGAATTTCATATCATGGATATTCATGAGGACATTTGGAACAAGCTACGGGTTTTGAATGAGAAGTATAAGAATCAAAGGCCGACAAGCATCAACGTGCCAGAGTGTTTGAAGTAGATGATCAGGTGATGGTGCCTCGAGATAAAATTCCTTTAAGAAGAGTAGAATGTAGTGCCCCAAGATTTTTGGTGCGTGTACACACGCATGTAAATATATATACTTACAATAAGCCATGTATACATGAGTAAATTCATTAGCCTAGTCATTAGATGGTCATCAGTTTAGACAATTGGAGATAATTTGGTAGACTTTATATTTATTTTAGTTTTGCGAATACCATGTGAATGAAATTTTTTTTTATATCAAGGATGGAAGCATTTATCATTAACACCCTTGAATTTGGAATTTGAATTCATGCACTCGAGTGTCGAAATTTGGGGGCGTTACAGTTGGTATCAGAGAATAGGAATGAGATAAACTGAGCCTTGGGCCAAGGGTCCACCTAAGTTCTATAGGAGCTAAGGTAGCTTCATGAATTTAGAAACTCTAAACATAGGCTCCCGAAAACTTTTAGGATAGCTATTGAATTTAGACACTTGTACCTAGGTACTGTGAGAAGTGAATCCCCGTTTTAGTGAATTTTCTGCAAAATCAAAAGTTATGAAAATTGAAATTCTAAACGTCTGGAATCCTTTCCATGGTTAAGGAGACATTCCCACCAAATCACAGTAAGTGGATTGACTCATATTGTTATTTTTAAATTTTTCCTTGAGTTTTCACCCATAGGGCTGAATTTATGGACTAGATTTATATCTTTGACCACATATGGTATAATACAGCTCTAATAATTTTTAAAAATATTTTGGAGGTTACTAACACACCCACAAACGTCCCTACAAAATTTCAAGACAAAAAAAACTATATACAAATCTTATAAATTCCGACAATGGATTGGTAAGCATAAAATTTACCACTGGACAACAGAAAAATTCTACCCCTTCAGGTATGGAACTCTAAGTAAATTTAAGATTTTTGAGCTGTAAATTGTTTCAGAGATTCACAATGTAGTTTGAAACATCGGTTCCAAATTTGAGGTCATTTGGATGCATATTCTAGAAGTTAAAAATCTTAAAATAACTGCTTGTTTGACCATCAGATTTTTGTAAAATTTCCCCCAGAACGAGGATTATCGAAAAAAAAAAACATGAAAAGGGAAATTAATTTAGTTTAAAGGATAAATAACTCTATTATTATTAAAATAGTAAATCATGTAGGAATATTTGGATGATCCGATATTTCAAGTATTAAAATCAAGTTTATTGTTGGGATGATGTTTGTGGCTTATGATAATTGAAGATCGATACATTTGCTCTCTAATTTCGAGGACAAGATTCTTTAAGGGGGTAAATTGTAAGAACTCAAGTTTATATAATGAGTTATGCATACTATTACATATAGGGCTACTTCAAGAGGAACATAGTGGAATCATGAATTTATGTAAATCGAGGTACCCTCATCGGTATATATTGTAGAAGTCTTTAAATTTCGATGACAAAATTCCTTTAAGGAGGGTGGGATGTAATGCCCCGAGATTTTTGGTGCGTGTACACACGCATACAAATACATTTACTTACAATAAATCACTTATACATGAGTGAATTAATTAGTCTAGCCATTAGATAGTCATCGATTTAGACGATTGAAGATAATTTGGTAGACTTTATATTTGGAAGTTTAATTTCAAAGTTTGGTTTATTTTAGTTCTATGAATACCATGTGAATGTGAATGGAAAAAAATATATATTAACAATGGAGGCATTCATCATTAACACCATTGAATTCGGAATTTGAGTTCACGTACTCGAGTATCGAAATTTGGGTGCGTTACAAAGAGGCTTACAACAAATCGAAGCACAAGAAGATTGGACCAGTGTCGATCATTTGCAAGATCAATGACAATGCCGACGTTTTTTTTATCTTCTGTATGACATGGAGATTTCAAGGACTTTCAACGTTGTGTATCTGTACGAGTATCATAAATCGAAGCTGGATGAGAACTTAAGATTGAGTTCTTTTAAAGTGGATGGGACTGATGTAGAGTGGGCCGCAGATATTTTCATGGTTAAGATGGACCAGAGGAAGCCCGATTAGAGATGGAAGTGATTTGGGTCGTCATGACCGTAAAACAGTTGTATATCGCAATCCAGGATGATTTATAGGATGTATAATATATGATTTTGAGGTAGCTCGAGCTACTTAAGCCATCCAACCTACTACATTGAGTTGCCTATGCCGGATTTGTTGAACGTACTAATAGTGTCCCTACCCGCGCACAACGAGTCCTTGAGTGACTCATATGAACTAGGAAGCGAATTCAACAAGATCAAGGCTTGATACTCGTCATTCATCTGCTCACCAAACTCAAGCAACTTGCAAATCAGTTTGTTAAACGTACTAATGTGGTCCTCCACATCTGTCCCCTCCGCCATCTTCAAAGTGAAGAGTTGCATCATTAGATACATGCGATTTTCTAGAGACTTCTTCGCATAGATGTTCTCTAGCTTGGTCCATGCTTCTACAGCGGTCTTCTCTTTCATGACGTTATAGAGGACGTCATCAACAAGGCACAATTGGATTGAGGCCATTGCCTTCTCATCCATCTTCGTCCACTCATCATCTTTCATCTCGGCAGGGCGCTTTCCAAGGGCGTTCACGACCCCTTGCTGAGTTATTTTTGCCCGAGAACTTCTCAACGTCGAACTTCGTACTTGAAGCCATGAGATCGTTTCAGAAACTTTTTCTTCAACCCTCCAACGATTTCTCTGATACCACTTGTTGGAAAACTGGTCAGCGGAAGCACCGAAGAAGATCAAACAATCACCACACAGCCACACAAGCAATCAACGCAAAAGCAAATGAATTTTACGTGGAAAACCCTTGCGAGAAAAAACCACGACACAAAGCGACACCTTTCACTATGAATTCAGATGATTACAGAGCTAGAACTACCCGAGTAAATCCCAAAGATGAACAAAGCACACAACCTCTCAATTCGACTCTCCCCAATAACCCTAATCCCGTTTAGAACAGCTAGGTATTGCATAGCATGAGGCCTAGCACGATTAGGAAACATATATATAAGAGGAAACTCGAAAATAGAAACAAGTAGTGCGAAAACCCCGCAACACTACAAGTTTCGCAGACCGGTCGCACGATCGGTCGTGATCAGTCCAGAGAATAGTGCTAGTTGCTACCTCAACTTAGACCTGTCTCTAGACCGATCTGAGCTACCTACGACCGGTTTGGCAATCGGTTTGAGATCTCCACGACCGGTCTGACGACCGGTCTCAAAATAGACAAAAACGTCCAGAGAGTTTTGGCTCCAAACTGCATTACGCTGTTCATTGGCCGACCAGTCGGACGATTGATCGGTGGACTCCGATTTTGCATATTTGGGGCCTTCACAACACTATTCACATCGCTTCTAATTCAATTTTTCATGAGCAAACAAAGGAGGATGTTCATTTTATCCGTGAGAAGTTATTATCATCTATAGTTCTTATATATCTTCTGAGGATTAACTTGTTAATATTCACGTAAAATTTTTTGTTTAATAAATCGAGGGCTGAGAATGACATCCCATGTCCAGTGGAAAGTAGAAAGTAGGCCAAAGATTGGATGATCAGTCCTTTATGTCCCATCAAATCAATGGTTTAGATTTACGAATAAATTCTACGCATTAAGGCAATGATAATACTACACATATCATATCATTAGGGTAGATTATCGTATCAAGATTTCACTGACGTCCACACCCAATCCTTTTAAATAGCACACAAGTGATCTGTTGTTGATTCCAATCATTCATTCATTCATACAACCACAAGCAAGTCATGGCTCAAAAATCAAGCTAATCAGGTGATCCAAAGCTTTTAATCAATAGCATGGAAATGGACTGCCAAGGTATACGGTAGATGCAAAATAGATCCAATCATGCCACAGGCAATCTGCTTCCCAACACGGAGGTCATACTCATTAGCTTTAGTCCAGGTTGTGGTGTCTGATTCCCCATGAACAAGTGGGATTCATTCAGTCAATGCAGACCGTCCAAATTGAAAGAACCACTGTTGATGAGTGATTGGCCCCAAAATCGCACGCAAATCCTAAGCGTGCAACCTGTGGCTATAAAATATCCGTTCAAAGGAGCAGACTCCTTTGTTAGTTTTGCACAATTTAAAAAATGGTAGTGATTCGTACTCCTCACATGAGACAATGATGTACATCTATCCATACTATCCAAACTGTGGGTCCCATTGTTGATGGATCATATGTTTAAAATCTCACTGATCCAACTATCCCAGTCATCCAATTAATGGCTATCACATAGATGATTAGGATTTAAGAGTAAAATAGTGAGTGGTTCAAATTAGAAGGGAAAATGAGATAGTTAATATTATCTTATCAGTGAAATTTTTAGGTTATGCCCCATCACTACAAAAAATTCCATTTTTACCGACGAATGATTTCGTCGGTAATCAGTAAACTTTCGTCGGGAAATGTTTTTCCCAACGAAATTTTTCGCGGCTAACATCGTCGCAGAAAGGCCGTCGGTAAAGGTTTTTACCGACGAAATAATTTTTCGTAGGTAATAGTTGCACCATTACCGACAAAATTATTCGTCGGCCAAACATATGAATTTTGTCGGGATTGAAAATGATACGTCGGTGAAAAAACTTTTACCGACGAAATAATGCGTAGGTAAAAACATGTTAAAACTTTTACCGACGAAATATTTCGTCGGTAAAAGAAAGGAAAAACTTTTTACCAACGAAATATTTCGTCGGTAAAAAGTTCTTAGATGCTTTTACCGACGAATTATTCCGTCGGTAAAAGTTTTATCATGTTTTTACCTACGCATTATTTCGTCGGTAAAAAGTTTTTCCTTTCTTTTACCGACGAAATATTTCGTCGGTAAAAGTTTTTCCTGTCTCGGTTCCATTTGTTTTCAAAAATTCAGAAAAATTCCTGATATACACCTGTAAAAAAACCTATACATTTTGAATCCTACTCACATCCACAAACATACAAACAAACAAAAAAGTACATCATCCATACACAAATAATCCATTCCACATCCACAAACAAACAATATTCATCCACACAAAAATATATACAAGTTAAAAGTCGTATATTAAAAAAAATAATCAGGAAGATGAAGGCGGAGGTGGGGGAGGTGGCGGGGCATCGGCGCCAAGGCGTGCAGCGAGAGCCTGAAACATCTCCTGCATCCGTCGCTCATGCTCCTGCCGCAACTCCTCGATCCTCCTCTCCTGCTCCTCCCGTCGCCTCTCCTCCTCCTCCCTCTGCCTCTCCAGCTGCTCCCGAATCCCATCGACGACGACCCGTAGCTGCTGAACCTCTCTCTCTGCGATGTCAGCTCGGTGTTGAGCGCTCTCACCAGCTACGGATCGGCTGGAGCCAGCTCTAGTTTGTGCCATGAGCTTAGCACCATGGCCAAGCCCACGCACATATCCAGAACGGGTGCCAAGCACCTCGTTCAGGATTTCTGGCTCACTCCGCTGACTACCATCGGGAGTGGGCTGACTGCGTATGGTGTCCATCGCCGCCTGTAATGAAAAGATATGAAATTTCATAAAAAATGACATGAATGACATTATTATCAATCAATGCGCAATTAAATTTAACAAAGTAAAGATTTTTACCCAATGCTCACTGGCTCTAGGATGAACCCAAGATCCCATCGCCTGCCGACAGTGAGTCCCTCTGTAGAGGTCTACTGGTCCAGGCTCCTGGCCGGTGACGGAATCCCGCTGCGCAATCGAAAGGAAAAAAGACTTATAATAAATGCCAATCAAAATAATATATTAACTTAATAATCATCAATAATTTCTTACCATGTCGTAACGATGTCGTACAAATGACTTTGAACCAGCTACGTGGTTCACTTGTAACTTTTCCCTGTTCGCAGAATTTATTCTGCTCCTCTTCTGAACACATTATACAAAATACATTTCTATTAATTGCGAAATTAATTGCGAATTTAATTGTTACCGTAAGATATCGTATATGTAAATATTACCTGAAAAGCCTCCGACGAAAATCTCTCGCAGAGTATCCGCCAATCGTCTGTACTAACGTGTGGCGGTGCGGACAGTACCGCCTCATCGTGTGTCCTGCACCGCTTGTACCGTTGGTGCAACTCTCCGCGGTACTCCTTGAACCGCTCCCTAATCATGTCGTCGACGGCATGAGAAATGTAGGGAACATTCAAATCGAATTCAAATTTATCCTGCAGTTTCGTAAATAATAAATTAAGGGAATAAACTTATTAACAATAGGACTTAACCGTAAATGAACTTTCACAAAAGAAAATTTCAATTTACTAAACTTTACCTGAAGGCGCTGATGGATGAGCTGTCGCACATCATCTGTCACGTCAGTCCAACGGGGGGTGGTGGCGGGGATCAGAGATCGGCATAGGACACCGACCTCAGACGTAAACAATCTGGCACTGTCCCCAACAGGTCTAAGGCAGTCCTGTGGGAACTCTACTGCCACCCTACCCTCACGCGTAAGTCGCTCTAAAACTAACCCACGCGTGGGTCCACGTCCTCGTCGGCTGGTAGAAGATGCTGCTGCGAAAAGATATATGTAAGTAACAATATAAACAGAAATTACTAAATAAATGTCTAGACTTACATGCAGTGCCCGGTGTATGCTGAACCGAAGGATCAGATGACTGTGATGCACCGTGCGACGTCGATGCTGTCTGCGTCGCATCACGGGTGGAAGGGGTAGATCCAGTGCGCGAACGACCTGATCTCCCACCTGGTGCCATGACTGAATATATCTGAAATACAAACTTATAAATTTAAACAATGTCAATGCAAGTTTATAAACATCATTGCAGAGTGAATTTGTGCTTATGCTTAGAGAAATGATAAAAATATGATTAGACCATTACACTATAATGCAAGCAGGATATAATAAAATCATAAACAGAATATAATAAAACCGTAAACAGAATATAAAAGTTGAAAAATCCATTACACATTGTCATTCTATATTAAATACATATATCTCATTGTAATACAAATCAACGTCGGATCAACTATCCGAAATACTCCCTGCGTAAGTTATCGTACGCTGCAGATGTATATTCGATGCTGTATGAAGCACTCGACATTGTTACAGCCAACATGCCAGTCACAATAGGAGAAATCTGATCTCTCGGGACTCCATTCAGATGTGCAAGTGATAATGTCGCATCTTCCATACGAAGTTTTCCGCGATTATATTCCTCAATCAGGTCCGGAATTTCTTTGAGATTGTATAATCTTTCATCTGAGTCATCGTCTTCCTTCCTACATATCTCGACCAGACCGGGTATCTCTCTGACCATACCAGAAGAATATAGGGCCGGAAAGTTCATCCGCAACAGCTGATGAAGTATGCTGCGTGCTTCCGCTACGCTCCAATTTGTGGAGAACATGATCAGAAAGTGACTTAACTGTAAATGTAGATTATCAACAAGTCAATTCAGGAAAAAAATCATGACTTGTAAAACATATATACATGTAATAATCAAATTAATTGAATTGAAAAATTACATGCAAATCTTGTATACATTTAATAATCGTCGTCTGAATCATTATCGCTTAGGACTCTTTCTTCTTCACCATCACTATCGCTGATCAGAATTTCCTCTTCATCGTCTGCAAAGTTGTCATCGATGAAAGCGCTATCATCTCTAACAATGTCATTTATGATTGAGGCATCAACATGATCAGGTGGCACATCATCTCTATTCAATTGCACCACATCAATATCAACATTTGGATCATTCCCTCTATCCCAAGATGGCATGTCTTCTTGGTATGCTTGTTCAACTGACGACGTTCTATTACTCCCTTCATCGTTATCTTCAACGTCTACTTCGGGAACGTCAAATATGTTCCTGGGCTTTATTTTCTGCACCACGTGCCAAGAGCCGCCTAACTTGGTGTCAGCGAGGTAGAATACTTGTTCGGCTTGGCCGGCAATGATAAATGGGTCATCTTTAAACCACTTCCGAGATAAATTTACGCTCGTGAAGTAATTATCAGTCTGTATTCCCAACTTTTTATTTCCAATGTCCCACCAATCGCATTTAAATAAGTACACCCGCTTTCTCATACAATAACTCAGCTCAATAATATCCGTCAAAATGCCATAAAAATCAATTTCGACCTCCTCATGTGTTCCCTTCACAACCACACCACTATTTTGTGTGGTCCTATATTTCTCACGCTCCTCAGTGTGGAACCGAATCCCGTTTACAATACAACCTGTATATCTAGATACACGTCTATCAAGGCCACACGCCAGTGAGTAGAGCGCATCAGATGCATCCGCAGAGTTGCTAGCGCGCAACATCTTCATCTATCATCACGTACAGAATATAAATGTACGTTTAGGCATTTAAAATTACGTGTAAATATTGTGCAATACAACAATATTGTAAGTGTGGTGAGATAGAAGGTAAATTAAGCTTACACGTTTTGCAAACCATTCTGGAAACAAATCCTGATGCATTCGATCATAATTTGTAGGGTATTGGGACTTCATCTCCTCGATGTGTTCGCTATACACAATTAGTACGTTGTAAGCAAGAAATTTTGAGATTAAAACTGTCTGTAGATATACAATAATTATGTGCGAAGACTTACTCCAAGTACGACTCTATTTCTTCACAGTTATGCAACACATACCACCGCGCCTTCGCTTGATCCTGAGGGTCCATATCCTGAAACGTCGGCGATCCTAAAGGACGGACGTTATGTGCGAATACAGATATGAGTCCTTGTTCATGCTCCTGCCCTGCATTGGCATTACGATCTTCTCGGTTGAATCTACTCTCTATGCCACGAAGATACATGGAGCAAAATGTTAGGCACTCATTATCAATGTACGCCTCAGCAATGGATCCCTCTGGACGTGCCTTATTCCTCACATATTGTTTTAATGTGTGAAGGTATCTGTACACAAAATCAATATGTTTAGGACATGAAAACATGGATATACGTAGTTTATGGAATGAATAAAAATTTATGATCATCATTGTTCTATCACCTTTCGATCGGATACATCCAACGATATTGTACTGGGCCTGCAAGCTTCGCTTCGTGCGGTAAGTGAATCGCTAGGTGTACCATGACATCGAAAAACGCAGGTGGAAAAATTCTTTCAAGTTTGCAAAGGATTACGATAATATCCTTCTCCAGTCATTTAATAACCTCTACATTTAAAGATTTCGAACACAAATCCTTAAAGAATATCCCCAACTCAATCAGTGTAGCACTGACATCCTTGTTAAGGAATCCACGAATCGCAACTGGTAGTAGGCGTTGAAGAAGGACGTGACAGTCATGACTTTTCATTCCTGTTACCTTACAGTCCGTAATGTTGACGCGCCGAGAGATATTCGATGCATACCCGTCTGGAAATTTCACCTTGTTCAACTATTCACATACACATTTTTTCTCTAGTTTTGTCAATGTGTAGCAGGCTGCTGGTATAGTATATGAATTTCCATGTGGTTGCAAGTGCAACTCTTTCCTTAAACCCATTGCTTGTAGATCCAATCGAGCCTTAAAACTGTCTTTTGTTTTCTTCTCTATGTTCATCAATGTTCCAAAGACATTGTCACATATATTCTTCTTAATATGCATGACATCCAAGTTGTGTCGTAATTTCAGATGACTCCAATAAGGCAACTAAAAAAAAATGCTCTTCTTCCTCCAGTTGTACTCCAATACTGTACGTTTTCTCTTCTTCAAGTGCGGTGCCTTACCAAATCTAACTTCTTCAATGTTACTCAGCTGTTGTAACACATCTTCTGCAGATAGTTCTTTCGGTGATGGCCTATGATCTTGTTTGCCATCAAAGATTACCGTCTTCCTGCGCCAATTATGATCCCTCGGAAGGAAGCGACGATGGCCCATATAACACGTTTTCTTACCATGCTTCAATGACAATGAACAAGTCTCAGTACTACATGTAGGACAAGCCAACTTTCCCTTCGTGCTCCACCCAGACAAATTTCCATATGCAGGGAAGTCATTTATTGTCCACAAAATCGCTGCGTGCAATCGAAACGTCTGTTCTGCAAAAGTGTCATACGTCTGGACACCTTGACTCCACAACTCGTTTAACTCATCTACTAACGGTCGGAGATACACATCAATGTCATTCCCCGGTGACTTGGGTCCAGGAATAAGCAACGACATCATAAAAAATGATTCTTTCATACATAACCAAGGAGGTAAATTGTAGGGCATAAGTATCACTGGCCACATACTGTACGAGCTACTCATATTACCAAATAGATTAAAACCATCACTTGCAAGACCTAGCCGAACATTGCGAGAATCCTCTACAAACCAGTCATATTGCTTATCAAAATGTTGCCAGGCTTCAGAGTCAGCGGGATGCCTCAATGTATTATCATCATGAAGGCGTTTCTCCTTATGCCACCTCATATCTTCAGCCGTCTTGCTTGACGTAAACAATCTTTGTAATCTGGGTTTCAATGGAAAGTACCTTAACACCTTTTGTGGAATTTTCTTACGCTTAGCTTCGTCATATTTCCACCTAGACTCTCCACATTGTGGACACTCCTCAACATTTTCATGTTCTTTCCAATACAATACACAATCATTTATACATGCATGTATGAGGATGTAACCAAGGCCCAAGTCTCGCATTAACGATTTTGCCTCGTAATGAGACTTAGGCAATGTCTCATCTTCAGGTAATACTTCTTTCAACAAGCCAACTAACATGTCGAACGATTTGTTACTCCAACGATTTATTGTCTTTAAATGAAGTAACCTTGTAAGGAAATTCAACTTGGAGAAGTTCCGACACCCCGGATAGAGTGGACGTTGCGCATCCCTCAACAACCTACTAAACTTTTCTGATTCGACATCACCCATAGGAGGAATATCCTGGCTAGTACTTGTCGCTGCAAAATCAGTATCCGCAATTGTTCCCCTTAACACATCCCCAATGATATCTTGCATATCGTCAATATCTTCATCCTCGTCATTACGCACAATTGGGTCAGCAAGGACTTCAGTGGCCTCAACTCTTTGGTGGAAGTCTTCACCATGATGAATCCACCAAGTGTAACCCTGGTCAATCCCAACTATGAACAAATCATCTTCCACTTTGTCCAATGTCTTGTGAATCATGTTCTTGCATTTTCGACATGGACACCTAATTCTATTACCTGAATCTGCCCGATCTCTCGCAAATTCCATGAACTCCTTAACACCTTCTTTATACTCTGGGCCAAACCGATTCTTAGCTTGCATCCAACTCTTGTACATATCTACAATGCAAAGATTAGAGTCAGGTTTAGTTTAGGTGACATGAGTTTAGGATTAGGTTTAGTCATAGGTTGAGATTTTCGGGTTCGGGATTGGATTTCGGGTTAGGTTTTCATATTTGGGTCTAGGTTTATGTTAGGTGAACGGATTCAGGAATAGGTGTAGGTTTAGTTTAAGTGATTTGAATATAGGATTAGGCTTAGGTATAGGTTGAGATTTTCGGGTTCGGGATCGGGTTTCGGGTTAGGTTTTCGTGTTTGGGTTAAAGTTTAGGTTAGGCGAATGGATTTAGGAATAGGTGTAGGTTTAGTTTAAGTGATTTGAATTTAGGATTAGGCTTAGGTATAGGTTGAGATTTTCGGGTTCGGAATCGGGTTTCGGTTTAGGTTTTCGTGTTTGGGTTAAAGTTTAGGTTAGGAGAATGGATTTAGGAATAGGTGTGGGTTTAGTTTAAGTGATTTGAATTTAGGATTAGGCTTAGGTATAGGTTGAGATTTTCGGGTTCGGGATCGGGTTTCGGGTTAGGTTTTCGTGTTTGGGTTAAAGTTTAGGTTAGGCGAATGGATTTAGGAATAGGTGTAGGTTTAGTTTAGGTAATTTGAGTTTAGGATTAGGTTTAGGCATAGGTTGAGATTTTTGGGTACGGGATCGGGTTTAGGGTCGCATTTTCGTGTTTGGGTCTAAGTTTAGGCTAGGTGAATGGATTTAGGAATAGGTGTAGGTTTAGTTTAGGAGATTTGAGTTTAGGGTTAGGTTTAGGCATAGGTTGAGATTTTCGGGTTCGGGATTGGATTTCGGGTTAGGTTTTCATATTTGGGTCTAGGTTTATGTTAGGTGAATGGATTCAGGAATAGGTGTAGGTTTAGTTTAGGTAATTTGAGTTTAGGATTAGGTTTAGGCATAGGTTGAGATAGTCGGGTACGGGATTGGATTTCGGGTTAGGTTTTCATGTTTGGGTCTAAGTTTAGGTTAGGTGAATGGATTTAGGAATAGGTGTAGGTTTAGTTTAGGTAATTTGAGTTTAGGATTAGGTTTAGGCATAGGTTGAGATAGTCGGGTACGGGATTGGATTTCGGGTTAGGTTTTCATGTTTGGGTCTAAGTTTAGGTTAGGTGAATGGATTTAGGAATAGGTGTAGGTTTAGTTTAGGAGATTTGAGTTTAGGATTAGGTTTAGGCATAGGTTGAGATTTTCGGGTTCGGGATTGGATTTCGGGTTAGGTTTTCATATTTGGGTCTAGGTTTATGTTAGGTGAATGGATTCAGGAATAGGTGTAGGTTTAGTTTAAGTGATTTGAATATAGGATTAGGCTTAGGTATAGGTTGAGATTTTCGGGTTCGGGATCGGGTTTCGGGTTAGGTTTTCGTGTTTGGGTTAAAGTTTAGGTTAGGCGAATGGATTTAGGAATAGGAGTAGGTTTAGTTTAGGTAATTTTAGTTTAGGATTAGGTTTAGGCATAGGTTGAGATAGTCGGGTACGGGATTGGATTTCGGGTTAGGTTTTCATGTTTGGGTCTAAGTTTAGGTTAGGTGAATGGATTTAGGAATAGGTGTAGGTTTAGTTTAGGAGATTTGAGTTTAGGATTAGGTTTAGGCATAGGTTGAGATTTTTCGGTACGGGATCGGGTTTAGGGTCGCATTTTCGTGTTTGGGTCAAGGTTCAGGTTAGGTGAATGGATTTAGGAATAGGTGTAGGTTTAGGTTAGATGACATGAGTTTAGGATTAGGTTTAGGGCATAGGTTTGGATTTGCGGGTTCGGGATCGGGTTTCGGGTTTGGTTCTCGTGTTTGGGTCTAGGTTTAGGTTAGGTGAATGGATTTAGGAATAGGTGTAGGTTTAGGTTAGGTGACATGAGATTAGATTTAGGGCATAGGTTTGGATTTGCGGGTTCGGGATCGGGTTTAGGGACGCATTTTCGTAGCTTATAGGGCCTCGGTTTAGAGTTAGATGAATTGAGTTTAGGTTTCGGTTTAGGTATAGCTTATAGGTTTTAGTTTTAGGTTTATGGTTTCGGGTTTTAGTTATAGGAAATGGACAGCTTCATCATGGTCATAACAGCGGTTCCCACCTTCCAGGGACCCCCGCTCAACAACCGGATAGCTCCGACGCACATCCGGGTCTGCTCCATTAATTTCGAGCTAATACATAAACACGGGCCTGTCCAAATGGCCAGGCCACCCATATTACTGTCCATAGGAAATGGACAGCTTCATCATCATGGTCATAACAGCGGTTCCCACCTTCCAGGGACCCCCGCTCAACACCCGGATAGCTCCGACGCACATCCGGGTCTGCTCCATTAATTTCGAGCTAATACATAAACACGGGCCTGTCCAAATGGCCAGGCCACCCATATTGCTGTCCATAGGAAATGGACAGCTTCATCATCATGGTCATAACAGCGGTTCCCACCTTCCAGGGACCCCCGCTCAACACCCGGATAGCTCCGACGCACATCCGGGTCTGCTCCATTAATTTCGAGCTAATACATAAACACGGGCCTGTCCAAATGGCCAGGCCACCCATATTGCTGTCCATAGGAAATGGACAGCTTCATCATCATGGTCTAAACCGCGGTTCCCACCTTCCAGGGACCCCCGCTCAACATCAACATCAATCAACTACTCTTAATCACAAGTATCATGTTCGTCATCTAATTTCCCACTAAATGATAATATAATAAAATCAGTCGCCCATCCAAGGATGGATAGATTGAAATGCTATCATTATTTCCATTTAAATGCCCAAGCCTAAATTTCGACAGCATCTCCCCCTATCTCTCCAGATATATTTATCTTACATTTAATTTCCACGTCAACTATCCACACATTGTGTGGATTAAATTGACAATGGAATTAAACATAAGAAACATATCCAGAGAGAATAGGAGAGTTACCGCACGAAACTAATGACAGAGCATGTAAATGACAAACAACGATAACATTCCAATCTATCCAACCTTGGACTGTCCAACAGGACAATTTGGCAGATTTCTATACCTCCAAAACACACTTTATCTATGCTCGGCAATATAGAAATCTCCAAATGGGCTAACTGATTCTATTATACTACCATTTGTGGACAAAAAATAACTATTAATAATAAGCCAAATACATCCACAACATACATCCACATAAATCAACCACGGGTAGCTCCAACGCACATCCCGGGTTTGCTCCATCAATTCCAGATACACAAGCACATAAAATGACAGAATCATCAACACCATGAATCAAGTCTAATCAAATACCTAATGACTGCTACTTTCTCAACAAATAAGTATGTATGGGGCCCACCATGGGAATCGGATTGCGTGCAGAGTAACTCTGCACGCTCTTATCATGTAGATTAAATTCAGTTGGGCCCACCTAGAATGTATGTGATTTATCTATTCCGTCCTTATGTTTTTTCAGCTCATTTTAGTGGTTGAGCCCAAAATTTAAGCATATCCAAATCTCAAGTGGACCATGCCATGGGAAATCGTGGGAATAATGATTTCCACCATTCCCAGGACCTACAGTGATCATTATTTGTCATCCAACCTGTTCATAAGATCACATGGATATGGATGAAGGGAAAACACAAATATCAGCTTGATCCAAAACTTCTGTGTCCTCTAAGAATTTTTCAATGATAGACATTCAGTTCACACTTGTGCTGTGGTCCACTTTAGATTTTGATATGCTTCATTTTTTGGCACCAGCGGTTCCCATCTTCGGGGGCCCCACAGCCAGTGGACAGCGACGGTGGGCCCCACAGGCACTGGACAGCGACGTGGGCCCCACAGCCAGTGGACAGCGACATGGGCCCCACAGCCAGTGGACAGCAACGGTGGGCCCCACAATTACGTATTTCATTTTTTTTAATTTGTAAAACAAAATTTTGGATTTTAAATTTTTAAATCTCTAATTAGGGATTTTAATATTGAAATCCCTAATTAGGGAATTTTAATTTCGAAATCCCTAATTAGGGATTTAATAAATCAGTGGGCCCCACCAAATTGTAGACAGCTAAGGTGGACCCCACATGCAATGCACTATGGAAAGCGACGGTGGGACCCACATGCAAATAGAAAGCGACGGTGGGACCCACCAACATGCATTGGACAGCGATGGTGGGACCCACATGCATTGGATTTTGGGAGTGGGCCCCACAATCAACAACGAGGAGAGAGGGAGAGAGGGGAAATGGAGCAAGAAGAAAGGGGGAGAGGCTTACCGGAGGAGGCGGCGGCGTACGGAGGTCGGTGGAGGCGAGTGGCGACCGGCGACACTGGTCGGCTAGGGGGGGGTGGTCGGCTGAGGCGGTGGGCCGCCGGTGACGTTGACGGCCGGCGGTCGGAGATGAGGGAGAGCCGAGATGGGTGGGCCGGCCGGAAGCGCGCGCGCGAGAGAGAGAGGAGAGAGAACAGAGCGAGAGTGAGAGAGAGGAGAGAAATGAGGGAGGCCGATCGGGTAAGTGAAATAAAAGACTTTTACCGACGAAAATTTTCGTCGGTAAAAGCATAGTTTTCGTTGGTAAAAGTCCTCTTTTTCACTTGGGCGGGAAACATCAATATTATTACCGACGAACATTTTCGTCGGTAAAAATGACTTTTGCCGACGAAAAATTTCGTCGGTAAAAGTCATCTTCCTTAACTTACGCAGATACCACACATTATTACCGACAAACAATAATCGTCGCCAAAAAAAGACTTATACCGACGAAAATGTTCGTCGGTAAAAGCCAAATTTCTTACTTTTTTCTTTAGCGACGGGTAATTTCGTCGGTAATAAACTTTTTACCGACGAAATCATGATTTCGTCGGTAAAAGGGTGTGCTGGTATGTATTTTACCGACGAATACTTCATGTCGTCAGGGAAATGGCTTTTTACCGACGAAAACAATTTCGTCGGTAATACTTTCGTCGGTAAAACACCGTTTTCTTGTAGTGCATCCACAGTTTGGTGGCCACCATCTCTTGTGTGGCCCGGATATCATGCACTTCTGCCACATTCCATGTATGTGCAGAACAGACTCTTCTGTGTTGGCTGGAAATGGGTTGGGTCTGCCCATTGGGTTGATGATCGTTGGGCAATGCTGGTCGGACTCGGACTTGCATGAAGGCCCGTGGGATGGGCCAAGTACGTACCGGACCTGGGACTTGTGAAATTTTCCATTAAAGCCAGGCCCATGACACGTTAGAGGCTGGTTTGTGGCTTTATTGGTGGGTTTCGAATGGCCCAGTTAATAAACGAGCCAGGGCAAGCATGACTTGTAGTCCCGATTAAAAATTGGACCATCAAAACCCAGCCCACAGCCTTATCCACCCATCTTTGAAAATTTGCATATCTGGGAGACCTAGTTTCCTTTGTACTTAACATAGAGATAGGGGTGTCAATGAAAGAAGTAATCGATTGGAAGTAATGAAAGAAGACCCTGAGTTGGAAATAACCGATTAGGGGGACACAGAAGCTGCAGAATGGTTGGCAGAGGACCATGGTGAGTCCTTAGTCATGAGACAGGTACTTTATACTCCAAGGGAGGAGGTGCACCCGCAACGATACTACATATTCCGCATGTGATGCATCGCGAATGGAAAGGTCTGCAACGTCATCAATGATACTAGTAGCAGCGAAAATATCGTTTCTAAGGTGATGTTGGATAAGTTGTGGGTGCCAACTACGAAACATCCAGCCCCATCCACCATTGGTTGGATTAAGAAGGTCGTCAAAACTAAGGTAACACAACAGTGCTTAATTTCCTTTTCGATTGGATGGAGCTATAAAGATAAGGTGCTTTGTGATGTGGTGGACATGGAGGCCTGTCACATGTTGCTCGGTCGACGATGGTAGTCGGACCATGATGTAATCCATCGCGGACAAGACAATGTATACATCTTCGTCAATGATGGTCATAAGATGACATTGGCCCCTATGATATCGGAGAAACCACCCGAAGCTTTTAAAGTCGAGGAGAGTTCTTTCCTTGCCATATAGGAGTTTGTGGAAGAATCGAAAGAAATCGATGAGATTTACGCCATAGTGATTAAGGGTGAGGAGTCTAAGCCCTCAAACATTCCTTCGACCCTTAGGCCCTTGCTGAATGAGTATCGAGACATTTGGCCTAATGAACTCTCAAATAGATTACCTCCTATGAGAGATATCCAACATTGCATTGATTTTGCTCCTGGGTTCAGTTTGCCTAATTGACCACACTATCGGATGAGTTTGAAAGAGTGTAAAATACTTCGGGGTAAGCGAAGGAATTGATCCATAAGGGTCATCTCAGTGAAAGCATGAGCCCATGTGTCGTGCCAGCTTATTAACTCCAAAGAAAGATGATAGTTGGCGCATGTGTGTGGATAGCCAAGCAATTAACAAAATAATCATTAAATACTGGTTCCATTACCATGGCTAGACAACATGCTCGACATGCTTGGGGGTGCCAAGGTATTCTCCAAGCTAGATCTACGAAGCGGGTACCATCAAATTCGCATCAGGCAGGGTGATGAATGGAATACGACTTTCAAGACCGAGGAATGGCTATATGATTGGCCGATTATGCCCTTCGATCTATCTAATGCTCCGAGTACTTTTAAGCGCCTAATGAATCAAGTGATGAAGCCGTTCATTTACTGGTTCGTAGTAGTGTATTTTGATGACATCTCGATTTATAACCAAAGTGAGATGGAGCACATGAACCATCTTAAGCAAGTGCTACAAATATTGGCCGATGATAAGCTATATTTAAACCTTAAGAAGTGTAGCTTCTTAACCAATCGGCTATTATTCCTGGGGTTCGTTGTGATGTTCACGAGGATCTGAATGGACGAAGAAAAAGTTCAGGCTATTCGGGATTGGCCTATCCTGACAAACATTCATGAGGTACGAAGTTTTCATGGATTGGCGACATTTTATCATCGATTCATATGGAATTTCAATATTATTGTTGTACCAATATTCAACGATTGTATGAAGAATGGACCGTTTCAGTGGACCGATGAGGCCGATAAGAGCTTCACAGAGATCAAGCATCAATTATCCACAACACCGGTTTTGGTGCTTCCCAATTTCAACAAGCTTTTTGAGGTAGAATGTGAGACATCTTATGTCGATATTGGGGGATCATTTCTCAGGAAGGCAGACCAGTTGCCTTCTACAATGAGAAGCTCAGCGACTTATAGAAGAAGTGGTCGACTATGAGCTTGACTTATACGTGGTGGTTTAAGCACTACGTCATTGGTGCCACTATCTTATTAAAAGGGAGTTTGTTCTCTATACTTAATATGAGGACTTTGCTGATGCATGGACGAGGTGCAAAAAGGGTCACCTGAGTGACTTCGTGATTCAGGACGGATTCCTCTTCAATAGGAATCAACTTTGCATCCCACAGAGTTCGTTGCGGGACAATATTAGTTTGAGCTACATGGTGGTGGCCTTGGCAGTTAACTTGGATGGGATAGGACTAGAGCATGGGTGGAGGAGCGGTATTATTAGCCACAATTGTCTCATGATGTGGGGAAAGCAATGCAACGATGCCATATTTGCCAAACCTCTAAGGGAAAATTTCATAATACGGGTCTTTACACTCCATTTCCCATGTCTGATGCCCCTTGAGAGGATTTATCCATGGGCTTTATACTAGGTCTCCCACGAACACAATGTATCATTGATTCAATGTTCTTGGTGGTAGACTGATTCTCCAAAATGTCACACTTCATTTCTTATAAGAAGACCTTTGATGCGGTACACATGGAGAATCTGTTCTTCAGGGAGGTTGTACAACTACATGGGATTCCTAAGATGATCACTTCAGATCGGGATACAAAGTTCGTTAGCCACTTTTGGCGGGCCTTGTAGAATCGGTTCGGTACGTAACTTCAATTCAGTAGCTCCTACTATCCGCAAACAGATGAACAAACTGAGGTCATAAATCGCACGTTGGGGAATTTGATCCATTGTATTTTAGGCAACAAGCTAAAGCAATGGGAGTACTTGGTCCTGGCTTAAGCGGAGTTTTCATTCAACAACATGGTAAATCGCTCGACAAGAAAGTCTTCATTTTAGATTGTCTATGGGTAAGGGTAATGCTACACACTTGATTTGGCCCCGTTGCCCAAGTTCCTGGGCATAAGTATTACAACTAATCACATGGCGGATTTCATATCATGGATATTCATGAGGACATTCGGAACAAGCTACGGGCTTTGAATGAGAAGTATAAGAATCAAAGGCCGACAAGCATCAACGTGCCAGAGTGTTTAAAGTAGGTGATCAGGTGATGGTGCCTCAAGATAAAATTCCTTTAAGGAGAGTAGAATGTAATGCCTCAAGATTTTTGGTGCGAGTACACACGCATGTAAATATATATACTTACAATAAGCCATGTATACATGAGTAAATTCATTAGTCTAGCCATTAGATGGCCATCAGTTTAGATGATTGGAGATGATTTGGTAGACTTTATATTTGGAACTTTAATTTTAAAGTTTTATTTATTTTAGTTTTGCGAATACCATGTGAATGTGAATGAATTTTTTTTATATCAAGGATGGAAGCATTTATCATTAACACCCTTGAATTTGAAATTTGAATTCATGCACTCGAGTGTCGAAATTTGGGGGCGTTACAGTTGGTATCAGAGAATAGGAATGAGATAAACTGAGCCTTTGGCCAAGGGTCCACCTAAGTTCTATAGGAGCTAAGGTAGCTTCATGAATTTAGAAACTCTAAACATAGGCTCCCGAAAACTTTTAGGATAGCTATTGAATTTAGACACTTGTACCTAGGTACTATGAGAAGTGAATCCCCGCTTTAGTGAATCTTCTGCAAAATCAAAAGTTATGGAAATTGAAATTCCAAACCTCTGGAATCCTTTCCATAGTTAAGGAGACATTCCCACCAAATCACAGTAAGTGGATTGACTCATATTGTTATTTTTAAATTTTTCCTTGAGTTTTCACTCATAGGGCTGAATTTATGGACCAGATTTATATCTTTGACCACATATGGTATAATACAGCTCTAATAATTTTTAAAAATATTTTGGAGGTTATTAACACACCCACAAACGTCCCTACAAAATTTCAAGACAAACAAAACTATATACAAATCTTATAAATTCCGACAATGGATTGGTAAGCATAAAATTTACCACTGGACAACAGAAAATTCTACCCCTTCAGGTATGGAACTCTAAGTAAATTTAAGATTTTTGAGCTGTAAATTGTTTCAGAGATTCACAATGTAGTTTGAAACATCAGTTCCAAATTTGAGGTCATTTGGATGCATATTCTAGAAGTTAAAAATCTTAAAATAACTGCTTGTCTGACCATCATATTTTTGTAAAATTTCCCCCAGAACAAGCATTATCGGAAAAAAAAAACATGAAACGGGAAATTAATCTAGTTTAAAGGATAAATAACTCTATTATTATTAAAATAGTAAATCATGTAGGAATATTTGGATGATCCGATATTTCAAGTATTAAAATCAAGTTTATTGTTGGGATGATGTTTGTGGCTTATGATAATTGAAGATCGATACATTTGCTCTCTAATTTCGAGGACAAGATTCTTTAAGGGAGTAAATTGTAAGAACTCAAGTTTATATAATGAGTTATGCATACTATTACATATAGGGCTACTTCAAGAGGAACATAGTTGAATCATGAATTTATGTAAATCGAGGTACCCTCATCGGTATATATTGTAGAAGTCTTTAAATTTCGATGACAAAATTCCTTTAAGGAGGGTGGGATGTAATGCCCCGAGATTTTTGGTGCGTGTACACACGCATACAAATACATTTACTTACAATAAATCACTTATACATGAGTGAATTAATTAGTCTAGCCATTAGATAGTCATCGATTTAGACGATTGAAGATAATTTGGTAGACTTTATATTTGGAAGTTTAATTTCAAAGTTTGGTTTATTTTAGTTCTATGAATACCATGTGAATGTGAATGGAAAAAAAAATATATTAACAATGAAAGCATTCATTATTAACACCATTGAATTCGGAATTTGAGTTTACGTACTCGAGTATCGAAATTTGGGGGCCTTATTAAGAGGCTTACAACAAATCGAAGCACGAGAAGATTGGACCAGTGTTAATCATTTGCAAGATCAATGACAATGCCTACGTTTTTTATCTTCCGAATGACATGGAGATTTCAAGGACTTTCAACGTTGTGTATCTGTACAAGTATCATAAATCGAAGCTGGATGAGAACTTAAGATTGAGTTCTTTTGAAGTGGATGGGACTGATGTAGAGTGGGCCGTAGATATTTTCATGGCTAAGATGGACCAGAGGAAGCCCGATCAGATATGGAAGTGATTTGGGTCGTCATGACCGTAAAACAGTTGTATATCGCAATCCAGGATGATTTATGGGATGTATAATATATGATTTTGAGGTAGCTCGAGCTACTTAAGCCATCCAACCTACTACATTGAGTTGCCCATGCTGGATTTGTTGAACGTACTAATAGTGTCCCTACCCGCGCACAACGAGTCCTTGAGTGACTCATATGAACTAGGAAGCGAATTCAACAAGATCAAGGCTTGATACTCATCCTTCATCTGCTCACCAAAATCAAACAACTTGCAAATCAGTTTGTTAAACGTACGAATGTGGTCCTCCAAATCTGTCCCCTCCACCATCTTCAAAGTGAAGAGTTGCATCATTAGATACATGCGATTTTCTAGAGACTTCTTCGCATAGATGTTCTCTAGCTTGGTCTATGTTTCTACAGCGGTCTTCTCCTTCATGACGTTATAGAGGACGTCATCAACAAGGCACAATTGGATTGAGGCCATTGCCTTCTCATCCATCTTCGTCCACTCATCATCTTTCATCTCGGCAGGGCGCTTTCCAAGGGCGTTCACGACCCCTTGATAAGTTAGGACGGCACGCATCTTCACCTTCCATAACTCGAAGTTATTTTTGCCCGAGAACTTCTCAACGTCGAACTTCGTAATTGAAGCCATGAGATCGTTTCAGAAAACTTTTTCTTCAACCCTCCAAAGATTTCTCTGATAGCACTTGTTGGAAAACCGGTCAGCAGAAGCACGGAAGAAGATCAAACAATCACCACACAGCCACACAAGCAATCAACGCAAAAGTAAACGAATTTTACGTGGAAAACTCTTGTGGAAAAAACTACGACACAAAGCGACACCTTCCACTATGAATTCAGATGATTACAGAGCTAGAACTACCCGAGTAGATCCCAAAGATGAACAAAGCACACAACCTCTCAATTCCACTCTCCCCAATAACCCTAATCCCGCTTAGAACATCTAGGTATTGCATAGCATGAGGCCTAGTACGATTAGGAAACATATATATAAGAGGAAATCCGAAAATAGAAACAAGTAGCGCGAAAACCGCGCAACACTACAAGTTCCGCAGACCGGTCGCACGACCGGTCGTGATCAGTCCAAAGAATAGTGCCAGTTGCCACCTCAACTTAGACCTGTCTGTAGACCGGTCTGAGCTACCTACGACCGGTTTAGCAACCGGTTTGAGATCTCCACGATCAGTCTGACGACCGGTCTCAAAACAAACAAAAATGTCCAGAGAGTTTTGGCTCCAAACTGCATTACGCTGTCCACTGGCCGACCAGTCGGACGATCGATCAGTGGACTCCGATTTTGCATCTTTGGGGCCTTCACAACACTATTCACATCGCTTTTAATTCAATTTTTCATGAGCGAACAAAGGAGGATGGTCATTTTATCCGTAAGAAGTTATCATCATCTATAGTTCTTATATATCTTCTGAGGATCAACTTGTTAATATTCACGTATAATTTTTTGTTTAATAAATCTAGGGCTGAGAATGACATCCCATGTCCAGTGGAAAGTAGAAAGTAGGCCAAAGATTGGATGATCAGTCCTTTACGTCCCATCAAATCAATGGTTTAGATTTACGAATAAATTGTGCGCATTAAGGCAATGATAATACTACACATATCATATCATTAGGGTAGATTATCGTATCAAGATTTCGCTGACGTCCACACCCAATCCTTTTAAATAGCACACAAGTGATCTGTTGTTGATTCCAATCATTCATTCATTCATACAACCACAAGCAAGTCATGGCTCAAAAATCAAGCTAATCAGGTGATCCAAAGCTTTTAATCAATAGCATGGAAATGGACTGCCAAGGTATACGGTAGATGCAAAATAGATCCAATCATGCCACAGGCAATCTGCTTCCCAACACGGAGGTCATACTCACTAGCTTTAGTCCAGGTTGTGGTGTCTGATTCCCCATGAACAAGTGGGATTCATTCAGTCAATGCAGACCGTCCAAATTGAAAGAACCACTGTTGATGAGTGATTGGCCCCAAAATCGCACTCAAATCCTAAGCGTGCAACCTGTGGCTATAATATCTCCGTTCAAAGGAGCAGACTCCTTTGTTAGTTTTGCACAATTTAAAAAATGGTAGTGATTCGTACTCCTCACATGAGACACTAATGTACATCTATCCACACCATCCAAACTGTGGGTCCCATTGTTGATGGATCATATGTTTAAAATCTCACTGATCCAACAATCCCAGTCATCCAATTAATGGCTATCACATAGATGATTAGGATTTAAGAGTAAAATAGTGAGTGGTTCAAATTAGAAGGGAAAATGAGATAGTTAATATTATCGTATCAGTGAAATTTTTAGGTTATGCCCCATCCACAGTTTGGTGGCCACCATCTCTTGTGTGGCCCGGATATCATGCACTTCTGCCACATTCCATGTATGTGCAGAACAGACTCTTCTGTGTTGGCTGGAAATGGGTTGGGTCTGCCCATTGGGTTGATGATCGTTGGGCAATGCTGGTCGGGCTCGGACTTGCATGAAGGCCCGTGGGATGGGCCAGGTACCGGACCTGGGTCTTGTGAAATTTTCCATTAAAGCCAGGCCCATGCCACGTTAGAGGCCGGTTTGTGGCTTTATTGGTGGGTTTCGACCTGAAATTGATGGCCCAGTTAATAAACGAGCCAGGGCAAGCATGACTTGCAGTCCCGATTAAAAATTGGACCATCAAAACCCAGCCCACGGCCTTATCCACACATCTTTGAAAATTTGCATCTCTGGGAGACCTAGTTTCCTTTGTACTTAACATAGAGATAGGGGTGTGTACTTAACATAGAGATAGGGGTGTCAATGGCCCGGCCTTGGTGGCCCAGAGCTTGGGCCCCTGAACTTCGCCCAAGGCCTGTGCTTGGGCTTGAAATCTAGGCCAGAGTCCAGGCCCAGGCCGTAGGGATGACAGTGAATGGCCTGGTCTAATTATCAAGTGGGTCACTCTTATACAAAAGGATAGGACGATATGAAAACATTAGTGAAGGTCCCATTCAACCCTCCTATCTACTTGTCAAGGCATGTTTTGAATCTAGGGTCAGGATTCTTTAAGGAAAAACATATCTATGATGGGACTAGTCGTGAATGAAGGAGATGACACACAAAAAAAGAAAAAAAAGAAAAAAAATTCTTAGATTTAAACTATTTAAAATCCTTGATCATGCCCTCCTTATAGATCTGACATTGGCTTGGCCCAGTCATATAGGGCCAGGGCCAAGACACATGCCTTTTTAGCCAGATTAGGGCCAGGGGTGCAGGGACTAGGGATGGGCTATAGCAAGCCCAAGCCTGTCTCATTTCCACCCTTATATTAACGAGCGTCACTTGTCCATTGGGTCTCTGGTCCCATACATGAATTTCAAGCCCTAGGTCTTGCTATACTTTCTATTATGGCTTGACCCGAGCTCAAGAACATGCCTATTGGTAATGTTGGAGTTTGAACTTGGGCCTGTAGTTAAAAGCCCAATAATAAAAAGGTCAGGCCCGGGCTTAGCTATTGACCCGAAACCCGTTCCACTGCCACCTTCTAGAGAGAGGATATAAAATGAAAAATAAAAAACTATAAAGCAAGATAGACGGAAAAGAACCCTCCAAGAGGCCAACATTAAGAACAAATGCACCCATAAGCATCCAACGCACTACCATACACAAACGATGCGGCCCGGTTTTCTAAGGTTCATTTTCTATCATGCTGTGGCCATTCACGCGCATGCACACTGCTTCTGTACACGTGGCATGTAAATACTATATTCCAAAACTTGAAAAATGGTGAGACTCACCAATGTGAGTTGCTTGCAATCCGTGTTAGCCGAATCCCTTAATGATATTTTTATCAAATTGGCTCCAAGGTAGGGCCGTTGGCAGAGAATTACTTACCTTGTCATTTCTTTTTCTTTTTTTTTTCTTTTTCTTTTTTTTCTTCCTCTTGTCTGCCTTCTAGTTTTTATAAGACCAAAACAACCTTATCTTTGTGAGCTGCCTATGTATGTGCTTTTACTTGTGGGAGAAGCTTTATAGCCCATATCCCAACGCATGACGTGGCTATTGCGTGGTAATTAGGTCTAATAGAAGGCATATTCAATCCATCCATGAAAACACTAATTTTAGCCTGATGCTAGCTCTATGTGGCCTATAACAACTGATAATAGTGGTCATTTACTTCCAAATGTTTTCTTGTGACTGTGGTTTACTTTATTTGTGGATGTGACTCATTCCTTGGTGTATAGCCTTAAATTAAATTTTGAATCAAATAAACGGAGTGGATTCGACACATACCCAATGGTAGGTCTTACAACACTTAATACATAACAACCAAAACCCTTAACCAATGACAACCCTGACTCTTAATATATGTCAACCATGACCTTGGACCCTTAATGCATGACAGCCACGGACCCTTAACATGTGACAACCATTACGTGCCTATAATGACAATTCTAACCCTTAATAAATGACAACCTTGACCCTTATGTAGTAAGGGTCTTGGTAGTCATGTGTAAGGGGATGAATGTGCACCCCTACCCAATTTCAGTGCCAATGAGGAGAAATGTGCACCTAACCTCGATTTCCACACCTAAGAATGGAATGTAGAAGATTAATGGTCCGTTGGAGAATTATGCTGGAGAAAGAACTTCGTTGGAGGCTGGTTGTGGGTTTCATGGAGGAAGTTCCAAAGGAAGGATTTCTATGAAAAAAAAAACTCAAATGGTTCCTCCAACCAACTTAACCCTACCTTACGGGTCTTCACACGCCGTCAAATACTTGAAACTCAAATGGATCCTCCATCTATAGATCATAATCTAGCAATCAATTTGTAAAATTGATAGTACATGTACTTTTGGACACTCCTAAGAATCCTATTGACCTCTTGCTCCACATTTCTACTTTCATAATAATATTCAGTTTCAAAATCATCCCTTTAACCATTCAATCTAAAGTACATTAAAGCGGAACCATTCTTTCGATAATCCAAACCATTCATCTAGTGGACCATTAAAAGATGAAGACGATGATCAATATCAGCTCTCAACCTATGTAGCCCACATGTGTGAACCCATACAAAATAACTCAAGTCTCCACTGTAGAAATTCTCTTTCCATTTTCTTCGAATAACTATTGTGAAGACCAGACTTCTTCATTCCATAACCGTGACGTCATTAAGTGTACGTCAGATATAGACCGTCCATCAAGCCAACGTCTGATCAACATTTGTGTGACCCAATCATCCAGACCATCCACCTTCCTGATCCTTCAGTCACACTCGTCCACCATCAGATTCTGTTGAGAATCGTTACAACATGAGTTGTTGAGAATCGATTGCAATGACACAGTCTCCTACTTCTCCCTCTCCATTTTCTTCGTCCACAAAACTTTCTCTAGAACACCATTTCAACGTCAGCCTCAACACACCAATCTTGGTTGTCCATTACATATTTAAACTTGAGAGTAACAATAATATGCTGTCAAGAAACTAATATTTCATCCTCCTTCCTCTCTGATATTTTAAGCAGCGGGCAGTGGAGAGAAAACGCACCTCCGAATCCCACTAGTCAAAATCACCCGCACCATCAAAACAGTCAGTCCTCAAACACTATTACAGCAATCCAGAACGTATAGTTAGATTGGAATGTCAAGATCCATCTAGATTTGCAATCTGTAATTAAAGTCGGTCATTGCGTCAAATCGAAAAGTTAACACTATGTCACGGTTAAAGATCTGATCAGTCTAGCTTCTGGACCATCTAAATGATCTAAATGCTCGTCTATCGAATGGTGATTAGGCAATCTTGGAAACAAATCTCACTCACGAATGTAGAACCCAAAACCTAAAGTTAATACGCAAACAAGTTGTCCTAGCGAGTGCCTGATTATTCCAGCATATAAGCCAAACAATCCTTATCAAACTCGGAGATTAGAGCCGGATAAGAGAGATCGGTGATCGAGAGGGTTTTAAAAGCCCGTTAGTCGTAAGAGGTCCGAACAGGAGAGAGAGAGAGAGAGAGAGAGGAGTCAGGGCATTGAGCCGAATTGACTTCAGGATTCATTTTGTGCCAAAATATGTGGGTGATACTCTCGTAATTTTGAATTTCAATAGTTTTCTTAAAATTTAAATCAAATTTAATATTTAAATCGGAATTTTCATAATTGAATTTGATAAGGAAATTGAGAACATTATAAGGATGCATAGTTATGATGTTAGATCTGATATGTTGATTTTGAGATTGTATTCATGTCATGTGCTTACTAGCATTAAATGAGAATTGAGATTGAGATTAGGTATGCTTTCTTGGGTTCCTTAAAATGGTACGCATGGTGGACTACCTTGGGTTCCCTAAAAGGTACGCTACCTCAAGTTTCCTAAAATGTTGTGCACAATGCATTGTCCTGGGCTCCCTTAATGAGTATTCATAGGTTTTTATAAATGTCGTGCACAGTCTAGATTCTAAACGTGTGTATCATGGGTTTTCTAAAATGTTGTGCACAGTGCATTGCTTGGGTTTCCTTAACGTGTATTACATGAGTTCTTAAAATGATGTGCACAATGCTTTGCATTGGATTCTCTATAATCCTCTTAAAATGTTGTGCATGATGCACTCTCCTGAATTTTCTTAAAAGTATGCATTGATAAGTGATTATATTTGTTAAGTTATGATTCATAGAAAGCATTGCATGCAGTGCATTTCTTAGAGTTACTATTCATGATATTACTTCATTTAATGATTTATTTCAACTTATTTTGTTAACGGTATATATTTAAAATTTTCAAAAGTTGAAAGGACATGATCTCACTGAGTTGTGTATGCACACCCCGCTTTAATAATAATTAAGGGTGTAGAGTTTAATTAGGAAGTGAAGTAGAGTAGAGATCTAGCCATTCATCTACTCGTAGGCATTCTATTCTAATTGTATATGATGAAAAAATGTATAATGGAAACTTTGAAAAAAGTTTAGATTGTTGTAATTGAACTTTTTAGTAAATTTATTTTATAAAAGTTTGATTTGTTGTTATATGATATTTATGAAATTATAGTTGTAAATGCCTTAATTATAAATTATGATTTGGCATTGGATTTGCACATGCTTACCAATGTGGGACATCTAAGCTATGCGTATAATCGGTCAGAGATGATTAGGTGTAAAAAGTTTCACTAGCCTGTTAGTTGACCGGTAACAAGTGCATGTTGGATATGGAGCATTGACAAGAATTTTTTTTTTTCTTTAAATCATCCAACAGTACTTGCACCAGGAACAATCATGTGTTGAATGTGGACCATTGGCAAGATTTTTTTTTTTTTTTTTTTTTTTTTTTTTTTTGCACATTTATCCTTCCTGCTCCCACCAGATGGGCCCATCAGATGAGTGGACCAACCCGAACTTTGCACATTGATCATCTGTACGGTGGGACCCATCCTATGCAAGCTTCAAACGTCCCCACACATGTGGTGCCTATGGGCTTGAAACTTAAAATCCGTGTGTGCGCGCGCGTGTATACCAGATGGGACTTGATATATACCGTGAAACAAAGCAGGAGTATCCAAGGCTGTCAGGGTACACTTAATAGAGGGAGTTAATTGATACTCTGGAGAGTGTCGTGGAGCATACTTTATGCTCATGCAACCATAACCTGTACAAATGGCATACGTATAAGTTAAATGAAAGCGTCCAAAATCATGGTCATGGGACCCGATTTCAAGTTCCTGCCCAGGGACGCTAGGTGGGGCCCACGGTGATGTTTGTGAGAAATCCACCCCATCCATCCGTTTTACGAACTCATTTTAGGACAAGTGACCAAAAATGAACTGGATCCAGAACTCAAGTAGGCCACACGAGAGGAAAAAGTGAAGATTCAGTGACCACTGTTGAAACAATCGCATGGTCACAAAAGTTTTGTATCAGACTAAGTTGTCATTATTTTCACTTCATGTCAGTGGGAATGACCTTATAAACCGTTTGGATGGCACATAAACATCAACGTGGAGCCTAGGAAGGTTTCAACGGTAGCTATTTCTTTTCCCAATTTTTCCCTCTTGTGTGGCCCACTTTTTTTTTTTTTTTTTTTTTTCCCATGTTTTTGGCCGAATGCCCTAAATAAGCTTGTAAAACGGATGGACAAGGTGGATTTGTCACAAATATCACAGTGGACCCTTGGTAGCATCCCAGTGCAGGAAATCTGCCTCCATGGTCATGACCCACTTCAAATTGATTATTAAGTCATGATCAGTAAGCATGGTGTACGTCCCACCTGAAGTGGGGCCAAGATTGGACTTCTGAATTTGAATTCTGGTAAACCATATGTACAACCTCTGAGCACACGACGAGCAACCATAATTCGTTACCAGAGTATCAAGGTTTTTCCGTGTATTTAAATGAAGACGCTACTGCTACGGGTACTTTTTTTGGTTTATCCAAGAGTATCAAAGCACCACTTGACTGAAAATCAGTTTCAGTAGAACCAGTACTATGATCAGGTCTGCACTCTAGTTTAAAAAACTCGAAAGAACTCAACTCGAATTGCCCGAGTTGACTGAACTCGACCAGATTTCACCAAGACTCGGGAAGTAACTCGATCTGGTCACGACTCAGCCAAAAATGACTGAGCTAAAAAAACTATGCAAAACTCATTGAAACTTTACTCAAAACGGCACAGATGGACATTATTTATATCCTACTTTTATACTTAATAAATATTAATTGATATTGATGAGTTTTTTAACTTGCCTGAATATTGGAGTCGACCCAAGGGTTTTGAGTCGAGTCAAGTTCGTTCATCTTGAAACCTGGGGCTGCATCGGCATACATTGAATTTCACCCAACGAACTGCTTGAATCTCTCTCATCACAAATACCACATCAGCACATGTTGGAGGCCAGGACTCAGATGGCGACACTTACGCTTGTCATTGTACCAACCATACGGCGATTGTAAGGACGGTTAATTTGGGTGGATGTATTGGTTTCACTCAATGTCTACAATATTGTAACCAGATACCAAACAACTGGGTACACTATGCGTTGGCTCCTAACCCTGACTGGAAATCAAGCTGGGTCAGGCAGACTTGAGACTGGGCTGGGTCGACTCACTGATTTGAAAGTTTCAAAATGCATAGAATGTTTTGACTCAGCTAAGTTGAGTCCTTGACTTGAAGTCGAGTCGATGACTATTAGAGTTGTGGTTCACGTGTGCAAGTTGAGCGATTGTACTGCCGTAAATGATCACATGGGTTCGAACTACCATAAATAAAGCTCTGTGGGGCCTATCCATGATGTTTATGTGGAATCCAAACCATGCATCTACTTAGAATTTTTATGAAACGAGCACATCCTAAGAATCATCCATATCAAAAACTTAGGTGGGACACACCAAAGGATCCGGTGTGCATTCATGACGTCGGCCTATATATTCACTTGTTGGGCCCCAGCTAAATTTTGGAATAACTTGACTTTATGTGTCCCTTATCCTAGGACACCTAATGAATGGGTTGGATGACATGTATACAACACGGTCGACCTTAAATTCCACCTGGAAATTTCTGTGGTAGGAATCCCCTCTCCAGATATCCCAATTGTTTCCTTTGGTGTGACCCATCTGAATTATGGATCAGACTTTATTAAGGATCCATGCCTAATATTTGTGGGAGCGTCTAATGGACGGGTAGGATGGCAGTCACACAGCTCAAACCTAAGTAATTAATGCGTTTGAACGAATGCCATAATGCCATGTCTTGAGAGGTGGTTTTATCCCACATGCATAGCACGGCCCTTCAACATGACAATGCACGAGCCATTTCACTCATCAACATTCAAACCATCCCTGAATATCAGGCCACAACATTACATTGTGGGTCCCATCTTTGGTGTTCAACAGGACGCAGATTATGTAGTGATGGCCGAACCACCCTTTACCAGGGTGTGAAGACTATGGGGCCCATTGTGATGTATATGTTTCATTCACACCATCCGTTCTTTTTTTTTATCCCAGCTAATTTTAGAGTTTGAGCCCAACATTGAAGCATATCCAAAGCTAGAGTGGACCACACCACAAAAAACAGTGGGAATAGGATGTCTACCTCTATTGTAGAAAACTGGTGCGGTGATAGAGGTTTTGAATCAAGTTGATATTTGTGTCTTCCCTTCATCTAGCTTGTATGACATTACGAACAAGTTGGATGATAAATAAACATCACCATTGGCCCTAGACTAGTTTCACTGGTGGACAACATTATCCCCACAAATCTCTACAGTATTATCCTCTTGAGCTTTGGATGTGCTTCAATTTTCTACTCATGTCCTAACATGAGATGGAAAATCAGATGGACGGCATGCATAAAATACATATATCACGGTGGGCCCCACAGAATCCACACCATGGTAAAGGGTGGTTAGAGGCTCACTGCACAATCCGCTACCGTTCAACACATGCCAGCTCAGCAACATGCATAAGGTCATTTTTAAGATTGAATGTGCACTAGTGTTTTAATATATAGAGGAAAGGGGACAAGATCTTATCCATTGACCGATAAGCATGCATAAAACCGTCCCCTGATCCCGAAACCAACAGACAACACATGCAAAACCATGTCAGGAAAAGAAAATTCTCCCTCAAAAAGAGATCAAAGCTCTTGATTTTACGGGTTGGATAGAAAATTCCATATGAACGCATCCAACATACAAAAGCAAAAGGCTACAAAGATTCCTCATTAAACAATGCCCCAACCAAGTTACATCTCTAACTAACATTGCCACTTCCTCGTGCGTTCGTGTCAGCCGGTAGGGTCCCACTTATGGTCCGTTGATCAGAACCGTCCATCTTCTGGGAACTACTTTGGATGGCCCACTGGCCGAAAACCACACTGACCCATCAAATTGTAGAGTCGAATTAAACATGCGGGAAAGAATGTACTACATTCAACTTGACACGGTGATGATGGTCAGAATCATCGGTTTTAGGCCATTCAAGGTCGTAGCTAGAAGATGGATGGATCCGATCATCTGATCAGATTTCCATGTGGGCCCCATTAGTTGATGAATGTTGGATGAACTACGAGTGGGGAGTCTGGGATGTGCTCACCATTTCTACCTGTTGTGAAGAGGATTCGGTCCTGCTGGAACAAGTCTCTTTTCTTCTGTTGCAGCATTGAAACGAGGAGAAGAAAAAGAAGAAGAAGAAGAAGATGATGATGATGATGAACGGCCACGAACGCCTGCGATTTCTCGAGCCATCGCGCTGGACCAAAAAATCACAAGGACCAACATGGTCATTGCAATCACAAGCCTACACATATTCGCCGTTGGATGTGCCGAGGTTGTCACTGGATGTTGGAATGACCGAAATGCCGATATTTGAGTCATGACCAGATGACGAGCGACCTGGTTTTTAACGAACTTGAAAGATGTACGGAGATTTTGCAACGGAGGAACCATTTATAGCCGCAGTACCACCTGAAGCTGTGGTCTGTGATACCTGCAAATGGATCCACTGATCAGAACCGTTCAAATTATGAGCGTAGATGTCGATTGCCGAGTAAACGCGAAACGTGTCGCTGCTCTTTTATTATCAAGCGTTTATTTTAAAGGGAATGATCACAAAAGATTTGAATGGATGGTTGGATGGTAACTACCCTACGTACAAGCTACGTGGGGCCCACCATGATATGTAAATGCCATCCCATGTGAGGCCGAGATCCCAAAGTCCATCCATCTTGATCCATAGTTTAGATGGGCCACACCAAAGGGAACAATGAGGGACATTGGGGAAGGTGACGCCCATCATAGAAACTTCCAGATGAAATGTGGGGTCCATTTTGTTGTTTATATGCCATCCAAGCTAGTCATCAGGTGCCGTCCAGAAGGATGAAGGGACCCGCAAAAATGTAGGCCACTCCAAAACTGACGTGGCCCACAGTACATGAATATATTCGTTTTAAAAGTGATTGTAGATTTCTACCAGTAGAGGTGTTCCACAAAAAGTGATTGAACCAATGGTAAAAGTGATTGAAGCAGATGCATGGTTTCGATTCCACAAAAATAAATCATGGGTGGACCACACACAGCTCGAACGTATGGCATTACCATAAGTTTGAACGTATGCGATCATTTCCCCTAATTTTAACTTCACAGAGTGGTGCATATGATCATCGATCAATGCGAAATTTTTATCATGTCCATTGAAAGTGAGTACTACAGGATGAACGGTTCCGATCGCGGAGGGTAGGTCCCAAATAAAGTGGAATGTCTTGAGGACTAGAGGCCCTGCAGACTATCATACTTTTCTCCTTACCGTACGGACGTCTGTGCTGACCAACGAGGCGGAGGTTGATTTACACACGTGTCTAGGTCAGAGAAGGCTCGGTCGACTACGTACTCGACCTGACCACAGTCAAACGCTCAAACCGATACCCTTCGCGTTGTAATACAGGTAACACCGCAGTGGGTGTTTCCCGGACCGTGGGACCACCTTGATGTATATTTTGTATATCCACGCCGTCCATCAGTTCTTCAAGCTCATTTTATAGCATGGTTCTAAAAATGATTCATATTTACAACTCAAGTGGACCACGCAATAGGTTTTGAATATCCACCATTAAAACTTCTTGTGACAAAAATAAGTTTTGGATCAAGTGGATATTTTTCCATTCATCCAGGTCCGTGTGGCCTTATCAACTGGTTGGATGGAAAATCTACATTACAGTGTGCCCTAGAAAGTTTTAATGGTGGGCACTCAATGATGGATCTTTCCTGTGTTATGAACGGTATGGATGTCATATAAACATCACTGTGGACCCTAGGGAGGTTTCAACGGTAGTAATTTACCTACTCACCTTTTCCTTTAGTGATGCCCACTTGAGTCTTGGATCCGGTTAATTTTCGTTCTCATGTCCTAAAATGAGCTCCCAAAACGGATTAACCGGGTGGATTCATTAAAAAAACATCACTGTGGGCCCCACCTTGGTTCCCAGCGCAGGAACTTCATGCGCAAGGCTTTCGCAGGAAATCCGCGCCCCCATGAGCTCGGTGCTACGTACCCCATAAGTACTTAATCCGAGCCCACAAGACATACATCAAGGTGGGCCCAAGGTCAGGGAAATACCCACCGGATTACTCGGGTAACACCAAATCCACTTCCGCTTTGTGCAGTCAGCTGCATGTGATCCACTCAAATCCTACAACGTGGAAGTGACGCTGCGGCTAGCTAGCCACGTTACTATTGGAAGGTACTACGTGGGCCCACCATCATGTACATCTTTCATCCACACCGTCCATTCATTTTTATCATTGTTTTAGGACATCGGCATCTCAGGTGGTTCCAAACATAAAGAAACAGCGGCTATTAGACATTCATTGTTAAAAACTAATTATGGCTAGCTATAATGTTCTTTTTCCATCCAATTTGTTGATAGTTACCACCGATCTCGAGGAAGGAAAAACACACATATCGGCTTGATCCAAAACTTCTGTGGCCCCAATAAGTTTTTAATGGTGGGCCTTCAATCACCACTATTAACATTGGTTCGGCCTCCTTGAGATTTGGTTATGCCTCACTTGGGCTCCAGTCCTAAGAATGAAATGGAAGAAATGGATTGAAGGCATGGGTAAAACATATACATCATGATGGGGTCTATACTATTGTAGTGTCCACATGCAATCTGCACCCGGATTCCCTAGTGGGAGTGGGTTAGGTGAGGACCTGCCTGTGGGGTCCATCAGTCCATCAGTTTTTAAGCTCATTTTAGTGCATGGTTCCAAAAACAAAAATAAACAAAAACGCAAATCCAAATCTCTAGTGGACCATGCCATAGGAAACAGTGGTCATTCGCCAACCATTAAAAGAAATTCTAGCACTTACCTTAAAGTTTATTTGCTAACAAATGTGTTGATAAAGTCACATAAACATAAATCAAGGTAAAACACAAGTACCAATTGGATCCAATATTTTTGTGGCTCGTGGAAAGCTTTTAATAGTGGGCCTTCAATCTTTGATTTGGACCTACTTCATTTATGGGACTCTGCACTGAAACGAGCCCGAAAAACCAAGGGCCTGTTTGGAGCGTGGATTTGGAACCTCTGGATTCAAAAACCCACGATTTGGAACTCCCTGGATTTGAAACCCCCGATTTCAGATCCCCCTGATGTTTGTGAGAAATCTATGCCGTCCAACCGTTTTGTGAGATCATTTTAGATGTTGTGACAAAAAATAACGGGATCCAAGACTTAAGTGGGCTGCACTAAAGCAAAAGGTGGGTAGGAAATTTCTACGGTTGAAACCTCTATGGGTCTACAGTGATGTTTATATGCCATCCATACCGTTCATAATGTCATTCCTAATGAGATGAACTGAAAACACAAATATTATCAGGATTAGAAACTTCTGTGGCCCCACGAATATTTCAACTGTGGAAGTTCAATCGTCAAGTTTTCAACCCACTTAAGTCTTGAATCCTGTTATTTTTTGTCGCAATGGGTAAAATGATCTCACAAAACGGTTGGACAGCAGAGATTTCTCACAAATATCACGGTGGCCCCACCTAGAATCCGAGCGCCTGCGAAAGGCTTTCGCAGGCAATCCGCGTCCGTAAGCTGGTACGCAGGCCTCACCTAATCCGCCCACACTAGTGTGACCCTGCCACGAGGGTTATTTCGAGTGGTAGGCACTCTGAGCCCCCCTTATTTCATATTCACGACTCCAGGCATTGGGGGACCCACCTTGTTTCATATTCACGCGGTTCATCCGCTTTTCTAACTCATTTCAGGGCACGAGCCAAAATATGAAGCACATCCAACCTAAAGTGGATCACACCATAAAAAAAATGTGGGTAAAATGACGGCTACCGTTGAAACCTTCCTATGGTCCACCGCATCCAATCTGTTCATGAGGTCACACAGATGCGGATGAAGAGAAGACAAATATGAGCTTGATCCAAAAATTTCCTAGCCCACAAGCTCTTAATAATGAGAATTTAATAATCACTGTTTCTTATGGTGTGGTCCACATAAGCTTCTGACCTGCTTCATACTTGGGCTCATGCCTAAATTTAAACGGATAAAAGGAATTGACGGTGTGGATATAACACATACATCACAGAGCAGCCCCTGCCCAGGGAATATTCCTTGTGGAAGGGTCAACAGTCAATACGCTATCCATCACCGACGTCACGTGTCCGTGTCCATACATACGTAGTACTACTACGCCTGAGCGTTGAAGTACGAGAGATTAAATGAGGAGAAGCCAAAACGGGAGACTGATACATCTGTGTCTTTTCATTTATTAGTAACGTACCAATAGTAAAATGAAGGGTAAATAGAGTAGTAAATGTGCCATGTCATCAGCGCCATTAATCAACGGCAGCCTTTACTAGATTTCTCTCATGAGAACCAAAGGGCTCTTTTTCTGTATTCTCTTCTGCTGCTCCCCTTTGATTGCTTTGTCCAAGGCTTAGGTAGGCTGGCAGAGTATAAGTAACCATACACAGGCACTCAGTCGTGTGTAGGTGTGCACACGTGCATACATCTACTCTAATCCAAAACCGTCAAATAGTGGGACCTAAAGTATATGGGGTATTTTCCTGAAATCAGATTGATTTTACCATCCAAAACTATCCTTTGATTAAGCTGTACTTTCCATCTTTAGTAGTTATTAGATGTTGACCGACCATCTGATCATCTGCTCAATCTAACCATTGATCTTTGAATAATCTCCACTGGGTCCCACGATTTGAACGGTTCGGGTCTAGGTAAATTTATTCCACGTGTACAGATGCTCTTTGCTGTGTGTGAGCATGGGTAATCCGGACCGTTGATCTGATTGGCCTCACCGCGGATGGTAAATTATCAAGAAATCTTTGATTAGTAGTGAACCTTGATGGATAGGACAGGGTCGGTGACGTATACAGTGAATCCGAAACGGTTCAACGATGTGGATCGCCAAACAGTAGGCCACACATGTACTCGGTGTATCTACTAGACGCTATACAAGCCGTACCTCTATCTGTAAACGTCGCAGATGAGAAGGTAGATTGGGACCGTCCATCTAGTGGCCATGATCATGGGTGGATGAAACGAAGCTACACTGGTTGGATGGTCGTGGCTGGTCCAACTGGCAGCCTTCACATGGGCACAGCGAAACGGAATGGTTAGCGGTTGATCATAAACGGTAAAGAAAAGTGGACAAAACTGATGGCTAGGATCCTCTGGTTGTTTCGGGTTTTGATCCATGATACATTCACGATGGCCCTCAAGTTTAACGGTCTGGATCTACTTCCCTTGCGGAAAACCTCATGTCCTCATAAATCGACCTTGATATGTACTTTGCGCCGTACGATTTGCACTTTGCTACGTGCCATTGGCTGAAACGATGGGACGGGCCACTGGCTACCATAATTTCCAACCATGAATCCTGCGGACGGAGACTGCGTGGATGTCCACGGTGATCCGACGCGGCAGATTTTTATTGGGCCATTTGTCGACTGTGAGTGATGGCCACCCCAGGACTCGGATTCGACAGTGACCCCGCCAGTACCGAGATCGGTACTCATCTGTATTCCTCGGGCGCGGATTGGGTACCACTCGACCGGTACCTAACTAGAGACGGACGGTCTTGGTGTATATGTTTCATCTACACTGTCCATCCATTTTGAGGCTGATTGAAGGTCAAGTGGACCACACCACCCGAAGCAGTGGATTAAATTCCTACCCTCGAAAACTTTCATGGGCCGATCATGATGTTTATTTGGCATCCAACCTGTTCATAAGATCACATGGACTTACAGTAAGGGAAAGCATAAATATCAGCTTGATCTCCAAAACTGCGGTTCCCAAAAAGTTTTCAACGGTGAGGTTTCAATCCCACTGAATCCTGTGGTGTGGTCCACCTGAGCCTTCAATTTGGGTCTTTTAGGGTTCACTCCATTTCATGATCTGTCAAAATAGATAGACAGTGGCCCCCACGGAGCCTCTGATAGGACCGTCCGTCTTTAGCCAGGTCCTTGGGGACGCGGTTTGACTAGTGATAGTACCCAATCGGCACCCTGTTGGTCGGTGCTGGGAAAACCTGTGTTTTATCCACGCCGTCCGTTCATTCTGCCAGCTCATTTTAGGGTATGATCCATACAAAATGCGGCAGATCCAAATCCCAGGTAGATAACACCACAAACAACGCCCACCATTAAAACCTTACTAACGCTCACTGCAATATTTATTTGCCATCAACCTGTTGAAAGGCTCACTGTAATGTTTATTTGCCATCCAACCTGTTGATTAGGGCACACGGACCTGGACGTAGGGAAACATAAATATTATCTTGATTCAAAACTTTTGTGGCCCCATAAAGTTTGTGGCCCCATGTCTTGTGGTTAAAATAGCTCGAGTTTTGGATCTGCCTCAATTTTTTTGCTCATATGGTAAAGTGAGCTAGAAAAATTAGATAAACGGTGTGGATAAAACATGTACATCATGGGGGCCAATAGAGCTTTTCCAGCACCAACCGGTACCCACTTCCGTCTGGGAGGGGTCACTACCAATCGGAGTCGGCCACCCAAAGCATCTTGGTTTGGAAGGATCGATGCGGATTGTGTACTATTGGGCAATGTATGTAATTTATCCACGGCGTCTATTCGTTTTTCTAGTTCAATTTAGGCGGTGGGCCCATAATTGAAGCATATCCAAAACACAAGTAAACCACACCAGAGAAAAATAGTGGGGATAGTGATATCAAGTGTTGAAACCTTCCCAAGGCCTACAGTGATGTTTTTTGTCATCCAACTTATTGTTATATTTTTCACTCACACTCACACACTTACACCACGGTGGGATTTCACCATAGTGGTTACTCCAACCAAGACCTCATGTTGAACCTTTTGTGAGTCTACTGTGGAAGTATAAAGTTATACACAAGTCAAGCTAGATCGGTTAGCTCGCTTGGCTTGGTGTGAATCAGCTTGGTTCGAATGTTGGGTTCAAACCAAGTGGAGCTATTTTTTTTCCAGCTTGAAGATTTTCAAGCTGAGGTCAAGTTGACCCTGACTCAATTCAACTTGACTTAAAGCTCAATTCAAGTTTGACTCGACTCAGCTAGCTAGAAAATGAGCCGGAGAAATTGATGGCCAGCGTGGATAAAACACATATACATTAGGGTGGCCCATAAGGTCTTCACACCATAGTAAAAGGTGATAAGCAACTCACTATACAACTGGGTCTCGTTAGGTTGGAAGCGGGAGTGGATTAGGTGTACCCTTGACCTCACCGGTGTGGTGCGGCCCTTACTGTAGGGCCTACCTTGATGTATGTATTCTATATCCACGTTGTCTATTTGTTTTGCCAAATCATTTTAGGGCACATGAGTCCAAAAATGAAACAGATCCAAATCTCATGTGGACCATACTATAGGAGACCATGGTGATTGACCATTAAAAGCATTTTATGGGTAACAAAAGCTGTGGATTAAGTTTATATTTATTTTCCCTTACTCCAGGTTTGTGGGACCTTATCAATAGGTTGAATGGAAAATATACACTATGTAGACACCCCACCCAAGACTGACAAGCTCATCAGAGCCCTTGTGGGGCCCCTTAAACTTGATAAGCCCAATCCAAAATCCAATTCAAGGCCCAGTACAAGTAAAAGACCAAGCACATTTATCTTAGGACCATAATAAAAGTAAAAAAAAAAAAAGAAGGACAAAAGTAGATATTCCGAAGGCATTGCGGTTGAAGATGGCTTGGTCAGCTAAGCATGGTCAGCTAGTGGGAGTTTGGGCTTCTTTTGTTCTAGAAAGATACAAAGTAGATTTTTCGGCTGGAGATCAGGCTAATTCATCCCAGCCAAGGTCCCCTTTTTGGAGAAGCATTTGTAAGCTTTTCCTTGTCATTGACTCGTAGGCTCATTGGATGGTGGACTGGGGAGAAGGTAATGCCTGGACGTCCGACTAGACTGGTATGGGCCCTCTGTCCTCCATGATTCATGCGCCTATTGCAAACGACCTATGGGATTCGCAGGTTACATTTTGGACCCGGATGAGACTCCTCCGCACTCGCCACTTCTTGCCATGGTGTTAGCTTTAGTCTTAGATCACATCTAAGATGAAGGTTGTTGCCTTTCAGACTGAGAGGATTATTGGGTTTGACCTCTTTCTACTTCGGGGGTTTTCTGTATCAAATTAGCTTGGAATTTGTCAACATATCCAAATCCTAAGTGGATCATACCATAGGAAACAGTGGGGATAATGATTTCCACACTTGAAACTTTCATAGGGCCCACGGTGATGTTTATTTGTCATCCAACCTGTTCATAAGATCACAAAGACATAGATTAAGGAAAAAAACAAATATCAGCTTGATTCAAAACTTTTGTGACCTCCAAGAAATTTTCAATGGTACAGGTTTAATTCACACTGTTTACTCCGGTGTGCCACTTGAACTTTGGATATGCTTAATTTTTATCTCAAGCTCTAAAAGTATATGTTAAAATGGATGAACAGAGTGGATAAAATATATAATTCATGGTAGTAGACCCCACAGAATTTACTACGCTAAGCGTCCCAAGTAACTCCGTTCGCAGTCCGCTTCCTCCGTGGTGGGCGTCATTACCACGGCTGCTTCCTGTGCTGTTGTCCACTTGAACCATGGATTTGCCTTATATTTTGAGTGATGGAGTTTTCCTCCTCAAAATAAGCAGAGGAGAGAGTGTTGCTTGGTGAGGTCGGGCGCCCGGACCATTTAGTGGCCGGGCGACCGAAATTCCCAGAATAGGCAGCATTGCACGCTGGACAGTTTTGTCCATAGCCGGGCGCCCGACGGTCAAAGTGACCGGGCGCCCGATGACGCGGTCGGGCGCCCGAACATGTTGGTCCGAGCACCCGAAATTGATCCGCTTCTCTGATTTTTACGCTGGACTGTTTTGAGTTGGCCGGGCGCTCGACCCTGCGCGAACTGCTTAGACGCAGTTTCTTAATCTGGCTCTGTTTCCTCCGTTTTTGGTACTTAAGCGTTCTAAAACGGGATTAGGGCATCCCATTGGGTTACTAACACGTCCAAGGTGAGAAAGAGTGAAAGAGAGGAAGAGAGAAAGAGAAGAGAGAGAGAGAGAGAGAGAGAGAGAGAGAGGAAGCTTGTAGAAGGGAGAAGTTGCTTGAAGAGGGATTCTTCTGCGCAACCGTAGTCTCAGCGCTTCTACGTCCTCGGGATCGGTGAGATCACTCCTCTTTTACTATTCTCTTGTTGTTTATCCATCCTTGCGTGGGTGAAGAAGGTTTGATCCAAGCGGTGTGTGCTTGTGATCGGTTGTAACAGTTCCCTGAGATAGTGGATTGTTAATCTGGACTAGGTCCCGTGGTTTTTACCTCTTTTGAAGGTTTTCCACGTAAAAACTCCTTCTGTTCGTGTGGTTGATGTTTATTCTTGATTATTGCATTAGCATAGTCCATAATTCTAGTGTATTGGGGGGCGAGATCCGAAGGTTTGTATGAAACGCACCCAACAAAGTGGTATCAGAGCGTTCAGGTTGTTTGAACGGTGTGGGATCGGTTCTGAATTATGGAAGGTAGCTCATCAAGGATGATCAGCCTCAATGGTTCTAACTGGACCATATGGAAGGCTAAGATGGAGGACTTGCTCTATTGCAAGGACTTGTATGCTCCAATTCTAGGCATATCGGCGAAGACAAAGGATATGTCAGATGATGATTGGAAGAAAGTGGACCGGAAGGCGGTGGGGTTCATCTGACAATGGTTGGATGATTCGATTTTTCACCATGTGTCTACAGAGACCTCAGCCGCTAGCCTATGGAAGAAATTGCAAGGGCTGTATGAGAGGAAAACAGCCGGTAATAAGATTTTCCTGATAAGACGACTTGTGAATCTCAAGTTCAAAGATGGTGGTTCTGTGGCTGAACACATGAATGAGGTCAGCAACATTGTGAACTAACTCTCCGCCACGAAGATGGTCCTGGATGATGAACTTCAGGCTTTGCTACTGCTTAGCTTATTGCCTGACAGTTGGGAGACATTGGTAGTGTCTCTAAGTAATTTCGCGCCAGACGGAAAGGTATCCATGGATCAAGTAACAAGCTGTCTCTTCAATGAAGAGACAAGGAGGAAGTCCCTATGGCCTGCTCAACAAGAGGCCCTTATGACACAAGATAGGGAGAGATGAAAGAACAGAAAGGGCGGAAAGGCCCGAGATAAATCAAGAGGCAAGTCAGTTGCAAGGAAATATGTTGAATGCTGGAATTGTGGCAAGAAGGGCCACTACAAGCAAGAATGTCACAAGAAGAAGAGTGACAAGAAGGGTAAAGGAAAGGAGAAGGAAGATGATTCAGATTCTACTGGGTCGCCTCAGATGGTGACATTGTTGTTATTCTTTCGGCAGATCACGATATTTGTCTCACGGCTTCGAGTCAGGACACCGACTGGGTCATAGACTCGGGAGCCTCGTTTCATGCGACTCCAAGCAGAGATTTCTTCACAAGCTACAAGTCAGATGACTATGGGACAGTGAAGATGGGAAATTCTGGTGTTTCAAAGATCGTAGGGGTCGGTGATATTTGTTTGAAGACCGATGTGGGCTGCACATTGGTTCTCAGGGATGTGAGACATATTCCAAACCTTCGTCTCAACTTGATGTCGACGGGAAGGCTAGATGATGATGGCTATGAAAGCCGGTTTGCTGGTGGGCGTTGGAAGGTCATCAAGGGTTCGTTGATCGCTGCCAGAGGAAGGAAGTGTTGCACTCTTTACAAGGCAAGTGTCAGTGTATGCAAGAGTGGATTGAACGCAGCAGAGGATTCAGCTACTGACGTGTGGCACAGGCGTCTAGGCCACATGAGTGAAAAATGACTTCAGCTACTAGCGAAGAAGCAGCTCCTTCCAAACGTGACAGGTATACCTCTCAAAACCTGTATTGACTATTTATCTGGGAAACAGCATAGAGTTTCTTTTGTTAAAACTGCTTCTCATATTAATAAAGTACATGCATTAGATTTAGTTTATTCTGATGTTTGTAGTCCTATGAGGACAAAAACCTTGGGTGGGGCATTGTATTTTGTCACATTTACAGATGATGCATCTAGGAGAGTTTGGTTGTATGCTTTGAAATCTAAGGACGAGGTCTTTGGTGTGTTTAAACTGTTTCATGCTATGGTTGAGAGGAAGACAGACAGATCATTGAAGTGCATCCGCACTGACAATGGTGGTGAATACATAGGTGACTTCCACGAGTATTGCAAGTCACTGGGTATACGGCATGAACAGTTAGTTCCCAAGACCCCCCAACATAATGGTGTGGCTGAGCGAATGAATCGCACCATTGTAGAGAGAATCAGATGCATGTTATCCTATGCAAAGTTGCCCAAGATGTTCTGGGGAGAAGCAATGCACACGTTGGTGTATTTGATAAACAGGTCTCCATCAGCCCCGTTGAATGGAGAAGTACCTGAGAAGGTGTGAACTGGACGTGATCCATCGTACAGTCATCTCAGGGGGTTTGGATGCAGGGCATCCGTTCACGTACCAAAGGACGAGAGGTCCAAGCTCGACATGAAGATCAGGCAATGTGTGTTCTTAGGGTACGGTGATGAGAAGTTCGGTTACAGGTTGTGGGATCCGACCGAGAAGAAGCTCGTCAGGAGCAGAGATGTGGTTTTCATTGAAGATCAGTGTATAGAAGACATTGAAAAGCCAGTGAAGACCCAACCCAGTTCAGGTGAACTAGAGGACATGGATCCGGTTACTCCTCCCGTGGTATCTGATGACGGGGGAGTATAGCAAGGTGCAGAGGATGAGGGAGTCCCTACAGAAGATGGACAGGGGGAGCAGCCCCAACTTGATCCACCTGTTGAGCCACAGGTGAGGAGGACATCAAGGGACAGACATCCATCCAAGAAGTACTCGCCGCATGAGTATATTATGCTCACTGATGGGGGAGAGCCAGAAGACTATTCTGAGGCCCTAGCCGACGAGCATAAGGGGGAGTGGTTGAAAGCTATGCAAGAGGAGATGGAATCCTTGCATAAGAACCACACCTATGACATGGTGAAATTGCCTAAGGGCAAGAAAGCTCTGAGCAACAAGTGGGTGTTCAAAAAGAAGAATGAGCAAAAGAATTCAAAGACAAGGTACAAGGCCAGACTTGTGGTGAAAGGGTTTGGTCAGAGAAAAGGAATAGACTTCGAGGAAATATTCTCACCAGTAGTGAAGATGACATCCATTCGGGTGTTGCTTGGGTTGGCGGCTAGCATGGATCTGGAGATAGAGCAGTTAGATGTTAAAATTGTCTTCCTCCATGGTGACCTGGAAGAAGAGATCTAAATGCGTCAACCAGAAGGGTTCAAAGTCAAGGGCAAAGAGCATATGGTGTGCAGGCTTAGGAAGAGCTTGTATGGGTTGAAGCAAGCTCCTAGGTAATGGTACAAGAAGTTTGACTCGTTCATGTTGAAGCATGGATATGACAGAACGGAGTCGGACCACTGTGTGTTCACACGCAAGTTCTCAGACGGTAATTTCTTAGTCCTGCTATTGTACGTTGATGATATGCTCATCATGGGAAAAAACATCAAGAAGATTAACAGGCTGAAACAGGAGTTGGGCAAGTCGTTTGCGATGAAAGACTTGGGCCCAGCAAAACAGATCCTAGGAATGGAGATAACCCGTGACAGAAGCAGCAACAAGCTTTGGTTGTCACAAGAGCGGTATATTGAGAAAGTCCTAGAGCAGTTCAACATGAATGCAGCGAAGCCGGTCAGTACTCCACTGGATGGTCACTTCAAATTGAGCGACAAGCAGTGTCCCAAGACGAAGGCGGAAGTGGAAGAGATGCAGAAGATACCCTACGCGTCAGCGGTAGGAAGTTTGATGTATGTTATGGTGTGTACGCGCCCAAACATAGCATATGCGGTTGGTGTTGTCAGCCGGTATCTTGTTAATCCTGGCAAGGAACATTGGGCAGTGATGAAGTGGATACTACGGTATCTGAGAGGCTCATCCAGGTTGAGCCTATGCTATGGTGACGGAAAACCTGTGTTAGAAGGCTACACAGATGCAGATATGGCAGGTGACATAGACTCCAGGAAGTCTACATCGGGGTTCATGTTCACGTTTGCAGGGGGAGCGGTCTCTTGGCAGAGCAAGCTACAGAAGGTCGTAGCATTGTCGACGACAGAGGCCGAGTACATCGCAGTCACAGAAGCATGCAAAGAGATGCTTTGGATGAAGAGGTTCCTACAGGAACTCAGCCTGAAGCAGGAGGAGCACATGGTCTATTGCGATAACCAAAGTGCTATACACTTGAGCAAGAATCCAAGTCAGCATTCCAAGTCGAAGCACATAGAGATTTGGTATCACTGGATCAGGGATACTTTGGAACAGAAGGTGTTACAGCTTGAGAAGGTCCATACGGATGATAATGGGTCAGACATGATGACCAAGGCTTTGCTCAAGGGCAAGTTTGAGGTTTGCAGAAACCTGGCTGGCTTGAAGAAGGCGACTTTCTCCTGAGTCGGAAAGGGGGAGATTTGATGGAGTTTTCCTCTTCAAAATAAGCAAAGGAGAGAGTGTTGCTTGGTGAGGTCAGGCGCCCGGACCATTTAGTGGTCGGGAGACCGAAATTCCCAGAATAGGCAGCATTGCACGCTGGACAGTTTTGTCCATAGCCGGGCGCCCGACGGTCAAAGTGACCGGGCGCCCAACCATGTTGGTCCGGGCGCCCGAAATTGATCCGCTTCTCTGATTTTTACGCTGGACTGTTTTGAGTTGGCCGGGCGCCCGACGGTCTAGTGACCGGGCGCCCGACCCTGTGCCAACTGCTTAGACGCAGTTTCTTAATCTGGCTCTGTTTCCTCCGTTTTTTGTACTTAAGCGTTCTAAAACGGGATTAGGGCATCCCATTGGGTTGCTAACACGTCCAAGGTGAGAAAGAGTGAAAGAGAGGAAGAGAGAAAGAGAAGAGAGAGAGAGAGAGAGAGAGGAAGCTTGTAGAATGAAGAAGTTGCTTGAAGTGGGATTCTTCTGTGCAACCGTAGCCTCAGCGCTTCTACGTCCTCGAGATCGGTGAGATCACTCCTCTTTTACTATTCTCTTGTTGTTTATCCATCCCTGAGTGAGTGAAGAAGGTTTGATCCAAGCGGTGTGTGCTTGTGATCGGTTGTAACAGTTCCTTGAGATAGTGGATTGTTAATCTGGACTAGGTCCCGTGGTTTTTACCTCTTTTGAGGGGTTTCCACGTAAAAACTCATTGTGTTCGTGTGGTTGATGTTTATTCTTAATTATTGCATTAGCATAGTCCATAATTCTAGTGTATTGGGGGGGACAGATCCGAAGGTTTGTATGAAACGCACCCAACATTGAGCTCATATGTTAAAATAATCTGAAAAAAATGGATGGCGTGGATAAAACCCATACCTCACGGTGGGTCCCCCAGAGACCCTGCCTGGACCGAGTCCATCCAGGCGAGGCAGGACGCAATCCATTTCCATCACTAATGTCACAATGTGGCAGGTTTTGATTGGGCCAGTGCTGCTTTGACAGATGGGAGCGGATTAGGTGAGACCCTGGATCCACCGAGGTGGGTGAGACTCCTGACTGTGGGGCCACTGTGATGTATGTGACTACATCCACACCGTCCATCCGTATTTGAAGTTCATTTTAGGGCATGATCCAAAAAATGAAGCAGTTCCAAATCCCAGATGGGCCATAGTACAGGAAACAGTGGTGACTGACCATTAAAAACTTCCTGTGGGCCACAAAAGCTTTGGATCATGATGATATTTATGTAGTCTCTTCATCTAGGTGTTTGTGAACTTATCAACAGGTTGGATGGCAAATAAACATTCCGGTAGAATCCATGAGGTTTTCAATGGTAGAGATTTAATCATGACTGTTTCTGTGGTGTGGTCCACCTAAGATTTGAGTCAGCTTCGTTTTTGGGAGAATACCCTAAAATGAGATTTCAAAATGGTTGGAAGGTGTGGATTTAAGACACATACATCACTGTGAGCCCCACAGTCAGGGGTCCCACCCACCTCGGTGGATCCGAGGTCTCTCCTAATCCGCTCCATTGACAGATGGGCCACCAAAAGCACGTTTGAAAATTGTTTGGTGCCTCATCTCTCTGACAGTGCATGTGGCCAATCAAATCCTACCACGTTGAGACGGGGTAACCAGGCAATCCACGTCCAGTTTATTATCATCACCACCGTACATGTGATTGATCTGTATCTGTATATTGTGAGAGAATCCGAACCATTCATCTTGTGGGAATTACCATAGATGCCATCATATCATGAGATATTGCTTCAAAATAGAATTGATTGTCCTCACTTGATTGATAAGGACAGAGGCCAATCAATTGGCGGCCCTAGGCCAACATTAGGGAAAGAAAGTCGCCGGGCAACCCGGTCCATGGGGCCTAGGGCTGTAAATGGTCGGGTTCGGGGCGGGTTTAGCCAAAACCAGACCCCTCTATTTACTAAACGGGTCTGGGTCCAAATTTTAGACCCAGACCCTTTTACTAAATGGGCGGTCCGGGTCGGGTCCGAGTCAACCCATCAGACCCATTTATAAATGGGTGGGTCCGGGCCGGGTCCGAGTCAACCCATCAGACTCATTTACTAAATGGGCGGGTCCGGGTCGGGTCCGAGTCAACCCATTTATAAATGGGTCCGTGTCTGGTAGAGGGAGATCCACCCAGACCCATTTATAAATGGGTCTGGTCTAATGGGTCCGGGTCTGGATCAAGTATGCAAGCATTTTATAAGGCTTAAAACCGGGTCTGGACGGGTCTGGGCTAGACGGGTCCCTGAAAACATAGACCAAACCTGCCCACTTACTAAATGGGTTCGGGTCGGGGCGTGGCGGGTCAGGTCTAATAAAAAGGAAACCAGACCCAGACCCGTTTAACAACTGGGTCTGTTCTTGGACCCAGACCCGTACCATTTAACAAATGGGTTGGGTCTGGGTTCGGTCTAAATGGGTTGGGTCTGGGTACCCCATCGAGTCCGCTGACCCATTTACAGCCCTAATGGGGCCTTAAGACAGGCAGTAAACCTGGTATCAAAAGAGGCCTGGGCTTCAAATCTACGTCCAGTAACTGGGACCGTCAGTCCACAGGCCATGTTTGGGCAAGCTTGGGCCTTGGGAGTCCATGGGCCACTCCAATAAGAAAGCTATACAGGCCTAGGACCCAAGCTAGCTCACTTTCCTTCGAGCTAATCATAGAACTTTCTAAGTTAATATTATTCTGGTTTTAGAAAAACCAAATGTATGGATAACTTCAAAATTCTCTCCAATCGCTATCTTTCTTCCCGGTTTTAGCTAAGGCTGTTAATGGGCTGGACTCGCCCACTTGACTCCTGACCAAGAACTCTGTGGGTCAGTACTGGCTTTTCCTTTTAGGCTCATGGGTTGGGCAAAGGCCTGTATTTAGTAGTACTGTATTTGGGCCAGTGCCCAAGTCCGGGCCCAAAAATGCAGTCCCATCATATGGCTACAATGGCAGAAACACGTTAATCATTTCAGGCGTCCATTTTAAATTTCATAAGTTGCAGCCCACCTGATCATCTAGAAGCCTGAATTTTGGGTCAGTGCATCTCCATAATGGGACCCACCTGATGAACGGCTTCGATGTCCAACTCCCCAGCCACTGGGCTTGTGGTGACGCAGATGCTCAGTGCATCTCCATAACGTATGTGTACATTGCACATAAAGCTCGTATACACACCACGTATGTGCCATCATGGAACTATAGTTACGAGATCCAATCCATCCATTAGAATGGTACTATTATATTGATACCCCATCCCATGAATCGAGTTGATCCACTGGTCAGGTGGGCTACTGTTTGCAAACACAAATATACAGCTCTGAAAAACTTGGGTGAACTTTTGTAACCCATCCACCGGCCACAAACCTTGGGACCCACATACTGATTCAACGAGATTTTATTTTTGGAAACATGTACAAGGTCAGAACAATTGATGGATGGATTAGATCTCGCACATGTGCCATGCTGGCACATTTAATGTGTAGCATTCTCTGTGCTTAGCTAACTTTCAAGTGGGTTATCCGCATCCACTTACCTGAATACCCGATGACATTTTCAAAATTTACTCAAATAATAATATTTTTAATTAAATCATTAAATACTAATACATGTATATTAAATTCCAAGGTGTTGACTTGACATTAACATGGATGATGGGTTAGATATTTGATTAAATGTTTTAGGCTATGTAAGTTAACATTAGCTAATCATATTATAGAAATTATCTTTATTTTTGTTAATTTCATTAGGTAATTAACATATTTTTTAATTTTTTTAATATGTTAGCTGGATATTTGATTACCCAAATACCCAACTTGCATCCAGCTACTGGATCATATCTGGATTATATCCGACTTCTTAGAGCAATATGCAAATCTGTACTCGTATCCAAAGTCTTAATTCGGATACTAAAGATGGATATTATAATATCCGACCCGTTTATAAGAGTGCCGATAGTCTGTGGTGAAAGCACAGTAAATTCCAGTGCCGGCTCTTGTCATTTGCCCACGTCATTTTCGATCTCCATTCACAAAATACCCGAATTTCTCTCTTCCCAGTGCATTGCGTTTTTAACGTGTGAAACTTCACCGCCCCTCACCACTACCTTTGTGTTACATCCACACTGTCCATCAATTTTTCAAATAGGTTGAGAACATGATTCCAAAAATGAGATACATCCAAAGCTCAAGTGGACCACACCAAAGAAAGCAATGGGATTACACAAACTGTGGTTGAAACCTTCCTAGGGCCAAGTGTAAGGCTTATCTCACATCTAACCTGTTCATAAGGCCATCCATACCTGGATGAAGGTACAACACAAATATCTGCTTGATCAGAGCCATCTGTGGCCCTAAGAACTGTTCAACGGTAGCATCAGTTCCACTGTTTCCTATGGTGTGTTCCACTTGAGCTTTGGATCGGCCTTGTTATCGGCCTTGCTTTCAGGCTTGTAACCTAGAAAGATCTGAAGAAATATATAAACAGTGTGTGGATCTCGGAATATAAACCATCATGGGCACGCATAAATTTCCCACACGTCAAGAAATTCCGCCTCTGGCTTAGAGAAAAAAAATAGAACGGTTGAAATGTGGAACTTACATGGGGCCATCATGATGCATTTATTAGATCCACGCCGTCCATCTTTTTGGTTTCATACCTTTTATTCACAAGGTCGAAAACAAGTCAGATGTAAGGCTCAAGTGGGCCACACGACATGAAAGAGCGAGAAGACTCTGATCAAGATGATGTTTTGTTTTCCCTTCGTCAACGTCTTTGTGACCTTACGAAGAACCACACCTTAGGAAGAACCACACGGTAGACCGTAGGAAGGTTTCAACATTACTCGTTCAATTCCATGCTTTTTGTTGTGTGGTCCACTTGAGCTTTGGACGTGCCTCATTTTTCGTCCTATGCTTTCGAATAATCTGAAAAAATTGATAGACAGTGCAAATCTAACACATAAATCACGGTGAGGGCCAAAGAAATTCCACATTGCGTAGCGCTACGCAATCGTACTTGAGAGAGAATCAGCTTGTTTTGTGAGCTGACTTCAATAGTGATGACGTGGACCAATGAGAATAGATGGCATTGAATTTTTCTGCGCCTTCAACACAGCCGATACGTACCCCACATTTCATCTAGAAGTTTCTACGGTGGGGCGATCACCATCCCCATTATCCTCTGTAATTCTCCTCAGTGAGACCCACTTGAGTCCTGAATCAGCCTATATTCTGGAATGTATGCATGAGTTGGAGCAGTTTAGATGTCATTCACACATCATGGGGGGCCCTACAGCTCTAAAGCATTTGATCATTCCCCATGAACGTTTTCACAGCATATGACAATCCATGTGATGAACGGCTTACATCAAGCACTACTTCTGCATTGCCTTAGCATGGACGGCAGAGCAATAGAGATGACACTATAATCAGGAAAATAATCATTGCCTACTGCTTTCTTCCTTCCATAAGGAGAACATTCAACGCATTGAAGCCATTCTCCAGTTGAAAAGTTAGAAAATCTAAGCATACAAAAGAAAATGATACACAACCATCACAGCATACTGAAGAAACTAGGCCACACTATACAAATGCTAAACCCTAAAACCCTAGTTACCAACCACTCAAATCTCCATGCATTCATGTACGCGTGGTTGACATCTGTACCGGACAATTCATCAATCATACCTCATTCTGGCAGGCCATGCAGCAAAAATCACACCATTCCGATTCCTCATATACAGATTGGAGGAGTTTTTGCCCATTGAACGCTAACCGTTGGTTGGCTCCCATCCATGAATAGGATTTTCAAAGCATGCCTCGTCAATGGTGCAATTGATGAAGAGTCCAGATCTCATGGAAATGCACCAAATGTACGGTTATATCCTTACTGAATGATTGATAACTGAGATAATATTGATAGCACTGGATCCTTTCTCTTCAAGAGCAAGACCCATCAAAGAGTGACATGTTGCATGCACTCCCAAACAATGATCATGGTCCCTTCTCCGGTGCGACCCACAGGTGGCATCGGTTCATTGAAATTTGGCACGATCATGGGCCGAAGCGGTAAGAAGCATCACCCATAAAGTGGCTGTCCATGTAGAGAGCTGCATTCTGAGGATGGAGGCCATCCATCACCACGAATTGCATGTCCTCCGAGGGTTTCCAATGACGCTTCCTTTGGTTTATAAACCAGTTATTGATCTGCTTCTGGTCAAGACCTGTAGATTCCGCCAAGGCTACCTTCTCCGTCTCCTGGTCATGGTAACAAGAATGTATTCATATTCAGTACATTGATCTACTCTTGTAGAAAGATGGCACAGGAGAAAGGAAAGATTAGTATGACTAAGAATGTGTGGCCACACATGCCAGGAGATCCATGCCATGCATGCACTGGGTGGCTCCCAATGACCTGGTCCAGAAGTATGTTGCCAATGATCCCTACTTGATGTACATGTGCGGCAGCAAGCCTAATTAATGGACCAGCTAACCTGATTATCTGCATGCCTGTGTGGCCTGAACCAAGTATGAATGAATGAATGAACGGTTCAAACTGATGATTACCTAGATGTATGAATGAACTAACCATTAATCGATGACTAGTCGTCCCATCGGTCATTTAGAAGCCTTGGGAATGTTGCCAACCTCCGCAAATGCAGGGATGTTATCATTCCCCATATGTATGCATGCATGGATGGATGTATAAAAGAGTACAACATTATGTACATGCTAAAATGTCATCATCGTCTCAGCCTTATCCCAACTTATTGAGGTGGAGTGTACATGCTAAAATGTGCAAGGAAATATCAGTGAACTATGACATTTTCTCGACTGTCAAGCAACACTATCAATACATCAACAAACAATTTCGATTTTACTAAATGGAATTGAATTAAATTATTTTCTCGAATGGGAGATCAAGCGTCCACATGAGAGTAACTTTCAACTTCACACTCTCTATAAAATGCATCACATATGTATCATCATTTGCATGGTTCATTCATTGGCCACAACCATCACAGGTCAGAGACCAAACATTTTAGTCATAGATCCTGGTAAGGATTGTCTGATCATTATGATTTTTAGTCTACATTCAGTTCATGTGGGCTTCCGATAAATGAATGGCTGAGATCATCGTAAACACATGCCATGCATGAGGTATGAATGTGGTAAAAACTTGAAGAGGTTGGCTAGATCTCCACCCTTCTTGAATATCCATTTAAGAGGGGCATGACTTTGGCATAGGGTGCATGCAGCAAAAGTTTGACGATGGTGCTTCACAATGGTTAATTCAATAACAAAGGAAGACTAAACTCGATTTTCCTTCTAAATCAATGTGTAATGGAATATGCTTGTTCTCCATATGTACCAAAGGGATTTCACAACTAATAATTCAACTCCCACCATTTAAGTAACATTGCCAACCATTATGATTTTTCAATGTGGTTAGGACTGCCCAATGATTATGATTGGTTTATGGTCGACTCAGAAGGCGCCTTCTGATGAATGAATTGTTTGGATCATCATAAAAACCTGCCATGCGTGCAGTAGAAATATTGTATAAACCTTGGAGGTTAGCTAGATCTCCTACCTTTCTCAAATATCCATCTACAAGAGGCATGGCCAGTGTAAAACATCCATAGGAAAAGTTGTTGGCACATGTCCCCTCTTTGACTGAATCAACAAAAATTCCTTGCTTTCCTCAGTCTTATGTCCAGTCCATTGAGGTATATATCGCCAATAAACTGAGAGCTGTCTCTCCCGATTTGTTGCGGGTAATCCAAGCATGCAAAGGCGATATACAGCCATCTGAGCCAATTGGTATTAGGGGAAATAACATGAAAAATCCGAATCACTCAGGCTTGTGGAAAATCCAACAAATCCGGCGACAACCAGCCTCATGAAAACTAGCACGACGATCGGCGATTGCCTCTCCCAGGTATTATGTATGTTTGCTAATGAGGTGTTTCACGATGGATTTCCAACGGAAAGGTGCACGGACGGAGATTTTCTTTCCGAATCAATGCATGGAATGGAAGATGAATGTTATTGTTGCTCATACGTACCGATGGATATGGCCACTTATAGTGCATCTCCCACCAGTTGAGTAACTTCTGCCGAGCATCCTTAGGCAGCTTCCCTTTCTTCTTTTTCTTGGAAAGCTCTTGTTTAAGACTGCCCAAGTATCCACTGTATTTCTTCAGAAGGTGATGTTTAAGTTCCCTCTCTTCAGCACGTGGATCAATCTCAGGAAGTTCCATTTCACCCCCACTACCGTCTTGATCCTCTTCCGACGAGCCAACTCCCTCGAGTTTTTCATCTGCACAGCTCAATTGGAATAAATATAAATGCAGAAAAAATGCAAGCTTTCCCAAGAACTAAAAATGAAAGAAAAAGAAAAGAAGAGAAAATTTAAATAAAATAAAATTCTTGACAAATTCCACAAGTGATTTGTGCACTTGCACTAGCCATGGCACACATATGAAGGATCCGAGCTGCCATAAGCGGTCCCCGCCACAAAGATGACTAGGCCCAAATATCTGGCTGACCTTCTCATCTGAAGCATGGTAATGTCCCAATATCTTGCGAACATCATTTTGTATGTCAAGTTCCAAGTTAGTGAAGGTAAAATCGTTATTCTGTAGACCTTCAATTGTCATCAACGGTCTAGCAAGATCTGAAGATGATATCCACACCACCTGTATAGGTGCCAAGAGCCCTCCATATGAGTACAGCCAGGTTCCTCGGCACTCTACAGGCTTCCATATGTGCAAATGCGGCACACATAGGAGAACAAGACAGCAACTTGATGTATATTGTCAGGAAGTTCCACCCATGTGCTGACTTGCACTTATCCACCTTGGAGTTGATGAAGACTGTTTTCATTACTTTTTCTAATCATCCACAATCAACTTCACCATTTGCAGTAAAGATCACTCTGTTTTCATTACTTTTTCTAATCATCCAAAATCAACTTCACCATTGGCAGTAAAGATTACTGCATTAGTCATGATTTTTAGAAAGCTGCATAAATCCTCGGTAACAGCCAGCAGATACATGTTTGCTAATTCCACTGCACAGGCTTCCACATGTGCGGACAAGGCAAAAATGTGAGATAACCAAGACCTCCAGGTGAACCCACCTGATTTATATGGTCTGAAGTACCACCAATTGGCCAGTTCAACCCATGCCCATCCACCATGCATAATCCCATGAGGCCCATAAGCAGAGATGCTCAGCTGAGTGAAGCCATTAATCTGTTGACTGCTTCTGTGGATGGGCCACAGGCCAGAAACCAAAACAAATGGATGATCTTGATGATCGAAGGGTGGAGTTGAATGAGGTGTTTTCATTCTTGTTTCTAATTGTCCAAAATCAACTCCACCAATTGATGGACAAGATCATCCAAAAATGATGATTTTTTATTCAACAATGGCACATCCACAGTAGCAACCACCAGATGGACAGCACCCAAATCATCTCTGCAAGTGGATCCAATGGGTTGATGCATGATAGCCAAGACACAAACTATGCACCTATAATACTGAAAATATTGGAAAGGTGGGGTGAAGTACTTGTTCAGAACAAAAAAAAAGTGCCGCATTCGAATAATAAAGGTTTGATCAGCGCAGTCCATCCATCCAGGACATCACCACTTCACGATAGATTCGAGGAGAATTCTCACAAAACCATGTTGATAAAACATCCAACTCAACGAAGTGACGACTTGGCAGGGGGAGCACCCACCCACCAAACCTGTCGGGACCTGATGTATCCTAAATGGGCCCAAGTAATGTATGAGATCACACACTTGAAAGGAACAACAACAATATTGGATTCAAAGAATGCAGAAACAAATACTACAACAACTAACAGGAGTAGATGTTGAGTTTCTTAAGAAAACAGATCACTTCCGGCGCAAGGCTGCTCAAGACAAAGGAGCTGAGTTAATCATTACAGCACTAAAATGCAGCACCACAATGACAGTGTGTCAGTTTGCAGTGTAGTGAATAGTGACGATGGTAACTGATGCTGACTTCTCTTGACTTGGAAATGAGAAAATCCGTGAATTCAATCAACAAAAAAATCAAATGCAAGTTCATCAGCTAATGTTAGAAGATAGCTGAAATGAACTTCAAGCTAGAAACTACACTATGAGAATTTCAAAACCCCAAAACGAACTTTCTCCTCCACATGTAGGGAGGGTGTTTACTAACTTCCATAGCCAATCACAAATTACCACCAATGTGGCAATGTCCCTCAAATCAAAATAAACTCTTATTGGGGCATTTGGATGCCTGTAACTTCTCTAAAGGAATCCTGTTTGGATTTAGCTGTATGCACTTACCTGTAAGGTTTTTTTTTTAATATTTGGGTAACCTATAAGTCAATTATGGGTAAGAAGCTGTATATTCACTATATTTACATCAAGCAGAGCTTGGAGTAGGGAATCATTCCAAAATGTTATTACCACATAAGAAAGCTTGGCACCGAATCAATGTTGTCAAATGGCATAAGCGATCCTGTGCGATCACTTATGCCTAATCGCTTATGCAATCGCACACCTTTTTTTTTTTTGAAAAAAAATTTAAAAAATCGAAAAAAATGAAAAAGTATACGATGGCATATGCGATTATGCAATCACAAAATGGCATATGCGATCGCTTTATGTCATATGCAAAGGCATAACATCCATATGGCATATGCGACGCATATGCCATATGGATGGCATTATGTGATCGCTTTTGACAACATTGCACTCAAATATGTTATTTTCGCCCATCTAGATGAATATTTGAGCCAATTTCTTAGGCTAAACTAATCATCAAATGGGTCATAAAAGAGGGCCAATGAATTCAAAATGCCTATAATGTTAAGCAATAACTTAACATAAGCATTGGAAGGAGGTGGAATATTAGTAGCTAGGATCTTCCATGCTAGGGGGTCTACAGACCAAGGTCCATTCATGGCATTGGAGCAAACCTGCAGCTGGGTCTAGTTACTAAACCATGGGCCATACCTATACAAATCGAAATACTACGTATCCTTGGTTCAAGGATCATATAATTCCTCAAATAGGTGGGGCCCACCTATAAAACTACATGAATCAACTTATTAAATAGTTAAAGAAAATTAAAATGTAAGTGGGGCCCACCGTGATGTAAATTTTGTGAGGCCATGCAAGTGGGACCCACCTTGATGAAAATTTTGTATATCCATGTTGTCCATCAGTTTTCCTAGCTCATATAGGGCTTGGGTCCAAAATGAAGCAGATCCAAATCTCAAGTAGGCCGCACCACAGCAAATGGTGAGGATTGAATGCCCACCAATAAAACTTCTTGTGGGCTACAAGAGTTTTGCATCAAACTTATATTTGTTGTGTTACCCTCATCTAGATCTGTGTGACCTTATCACAAGTTGGATGCCAAATAAACATTACAGTGGGCCATAGGAATTTTTAGTGGTAGATGTTAGTGGGGTGGCCCACCTGAGATTTGGATCTACTTCATTTTTAGGCCCGAGGCATAAAATAAGCTGGAAAATCTAATGGACAGCATGGATACACAAAATAGACATCTTGGTGAGCCCCATGGTCACAGGCTCACCCCATGGTCACAGGCTCACCAAATCAAAGCCCATCCAAATGCAAGAAAAAAGAGACTTGAAACCCTACCATCCATCAACTACACACACCAAGGTGTTCCATAACGGTAACGGTGGCCGTAACGGCCACCACCGTTACCGTTACGTTACGGGCCTAACGGCCGTTACGGACCCCGTATCGGTCGATACGGCCCCTTTTTATTTTCTGAAGAAAACAATTACATGACCGTTACGGGACCGTTACAGGACCGTTACGGGGCTGTAACGGTCCGTTACGGGGCCGTAACGGTCCCGTAACGGCCGTTACGGCCTATTTTTTCTGTAACGGCCGTTACGGCCGTTACGACCCCGTAACGCGTAACGGCCACCACCGTTTCCTTTACGTATCGGCCGATACGGCCGTATCGTAACCGTTTTGGGATACCTTGACACACACACAGTGAGAGTGAGAGAGAGAGAGAGAGAGAGAGAGAGAGAGGTGCACAATGTCATTGTATGCGTGCACAGGGGGGTTTTTAGGAATTGGAGAGGGAGAGACTATTGCAAGGTCTACGACAACTTCATTGGCTTTATGGTTGCTCTGCTGTAATGGTGGTTATAGGTAAGTTATAGGGCCCACAAAGATTATTATATGGAATCCACTCCAACCATTAGGTGCCATGCCAAAATTTAGGCCTGGATCCCAAACATCAATCCCATCTGTGATTCAGGTGGACCACACTAAGGGCCTGTTTGGTTGGAAGTAAATGAAAGCAAATTGTGGTAAAAACAGCATGAAGTCTTTTAACATGTGTTTGAAAGAGAGATGGAATTCCACCTCGAAAATGATACAAATCTCAACCTCTTTTCAAAGTAAAATTTTGTGGGCCCCACCATGATGCATGTGTTATATCCACACCGCTCATTCATCATTTCAAATCATTTCAGGACATGAGCCCAAAAATGAGACAGATCCAAAGATCAAGTGGACCACACCACAGATAATAGCATGTTCAATGGTAGACGTAATTATTCTTATTGTGGGTCATTTGAGCTTTGTATCTGCCTCAATTTTTTGTTAATGCCCTCAAATGAATTGGAAAAATGAATGGACGGTGTGGATATAACATATACATCATGGTGGGGCCCAAAGGGCATTGGCACATAGCACGGTACCCAATGTGATACTTTTTGGGACAATGTGCATTTCCAAGGAAATAAAAAGGCAAAGTAATCATTAATTATTTACCTTCATTTACATTCATTTACTGTCATTTCTTAGTTACCAAACAGGCCCTAAGGGAAACAATTTGGAGGGAGAAGGTTGCCTTGTACACTGTTTTCAATCATGTAGTGCACCTAAATTATGGATGGGGCTGAATTCTCGGATATGGGCCTAACGTTGGGTGACACTTGCTGTCAAGGTTGATTACACATGAACATCCTAGTAGGGCCCACTCAAGTTACCGACCCCTTTTCTCATACAACTAACCCAAATTTGGTTAAGAAGTCTAACAGAAGGTACTCTAATGATTTAGTGGGGTAGCTTACTAAAAACTTTTTTGAAAAAGGTACTAGAATGTAAGTTCTATATTAAGTAGGTACCTTTCTGTAGAATTCCCTAAAATAAACCCTAATGGAAGTGGGCAAATGAACTTCAAAGAATAGACCCAATGGACCAGACCGAGACTTAAACCAACTCTAACACTCCCCCTAAAGTTGGAACATAAATATCGTGCATGCCTACTTTAAGTGCAATATCATTAAGATGGAAAGAAGTAATCAACCTTCGCAAGAACATCAGCTAGCTTATCCTTTGAGGAGACAATAAAAGGAAACATGAGACCCCCAATAAACTTTTCACAAACAAATTGATAGTCAACCTCAATATGTTTAGTGCAGTTTAGAGACGCCGAATTGGAGGCAATATTGATGTTCGCTTGGTTATCATGGAAGAGAGTAATTACATTAGAAATGTCAACACTAAGATCTGCAAGAAGCGACCAAAGCTAAAGGACCTCGCATGTGGCATGCCCATTGAGCGATACACTACTCCATAGTTGAATACGCAACTATATCCTATTTCTTGCTCTTCCTCAAGACTAAGTTTCCACCAACAAACATGCAACATTCTGTGGTGGACCGACGATCTATGGATGCTCTAACCAATCAATAGTATCACGTTAGGTGCTCACATGAAGATGATTAGACAAAGAATCTCCTTGCCAGAAGAGAACTTCAAATAGCAAAGAATACAATAAATTGCATCAAAATGATGGTTGTGCAGGAACTGCATAAACTAGCTCTCAAGATTGACACAACAACTTGCCATCCATTTGCGTGTATCTTCCAGGATCCACAAAAGGTGTAGATACATTATAGTAAAGACATCGTTCCCTTCAATAGAAGTCTTAGCTGATCCGAAACCCACCATCTTGATCTCTCAAAGAAGATCAACTACATACTTGAGGGAGAGATGAAGATCCTGTTCTTGGATCGGGCAACTTCAATGACAAGAAAATACAACATAGCCCGAGATCTTTGATCTGAAATGTTGAAGCATGGAAGTATTTGACAACCTTAACATAATCATCACCGTCCCCTATAATAATAATGTCTTAACCAAAACAATAATCCAGGTCGATCGCTTCTTAACAAACACCGAGTGATTAGAGGCACTACACAAACCCAATATGAGAAACATGAGAAACAATGCAACACAACTGAGGCATTCAAACAATGCTCAATGTGACTTCTTAAGTCAATACAAGGCCTTCTTAAGCTTACGTACTTTGCCTTCTAGTCAAGAGATTGAAAACCAAGAGGTACGCTCATACATCTCTTCTTCCAATGGCGATAAACTGTAAGAGACAAAAACTGGAATAGAATTCAATTTCACCATTGGAGCAAAATGATAAGGCTAAAGGTTTGATGCAGGGAGGGACATGATGAGGTCGATCACCCTCTTCCTTAAGGGATAATTACTCTGAATCCACAGAGCTCTTTGGACTCCTCACAGAGCTTCCTCGAATCCACGAGGGAAAAATAAACAAGAATAATTCCTAAGAAATTCAAAATAACATGATTCATGAATAAAATGAATAAACTTACTATTTATAGACGACCTCTATTCCTACTAAACTTCGTAGTTTTTTGCCAAAAATAGTAAGTGTTTGATCTGGCCCGACTACATTATTCTCCTAACTTTTTGAAGCCCTTTTCAGGTTGGGCACAACTTCTATAACTCAAAGGATCAAAAGTTATACTCAAACTAAAACTTACTATTTATAGTAAATACAAAAATAAACGGGACTTTTGACAGTCGATCTGATGGAATCTCACAAATCCAGCATGGGCAACCCAGTTTAGAGGGTTGGTTGGCGTAAGTAGGTTCTCCTACCCTGAGTCCATATATTAAACGTCGAAAAACTCATCCCGGTTTGCGAGATACGATCGATTTAAGGTTTTGACAGTCTGGATCATTTTCGCCTCCGATCGGGCTTTCTCTGCTCCATCTTCATCATAAATGCATTAGCGACCCACTCTACATCAAGGTTAAATCCAACAATGAACAAGCCTTGATAGTCAGATTTGCAATCACATGTGCCTTGCCATATAATAGATTTGTATTCAGAGCAAATCATGGGTAGAATCTTTGGTTGAGTGATCCTCCTGATCAACAAATACACTAGACTAGAAGCTCTTTATTACTCTTTATAATTCTCGCGTTTATCTCACTGTCATGCTTTTAAATTGTTGTACTCTCATTCATTTAAAAATTTATTTTTCTCTTAGGGTTTTCTTAGCTATCTACCTGTCCACATTTGTATTTGTGGAACTCAACAACACCAACTATTTGCTTTGGTGGATGCAAACAACTACTGCTAATCAAGAGTTTATGCTCTCGTCAGTTCAGATCCTCCTACTAATTTTGTCAGATCTGAAAACAATGAGGATGTATGCAATCCAAAATATTCTAGAGTTGGCTTGAAAGAAAAAGTATTAACCTTTACTGTTGGGTAAGAGACGTCTTGTGGGGTATGACAGGCCCTTTGAGAAGGCCTTGTTGTTGCCAATAAAGACTGTGAAGAGCAATTCTATCAATAGTTGTAACAACACCACAAAGACACAAGATCTATAGCTGATTATATCAAGACTTTCAAGGCAATTTGTTGTGGCCTTGTAGCTATGCAAAAACCAAGCATTGATGAGGATAAAATCTCATCCCTTTCTACAGGTTTGGGATCCAAGTATGGTTGTTTCACTACTAACACGTTTGCTAAACCTCCATACCTTACCTTTTTGAAATTTATTAGGACTCTTCATAGCCATGAACTTTGTCATCAAAATACGACTGCGGATAAAGCACCTACAGTCAACCATCATTAGGCGTGCGTTGGACAACTTAAACATGGACGTGGAGGCCAATGGGGACTTTTCAACTCTAAAAGCCATCACTTCACGCCAGTTGACCAATAGTACTACAACAACAATGGATTTCAGCCTTAGGAAATTAGGCTTAATCACAACTTGGGTTATGCACCTTGGAGTCCTTACTCTAACCCTAACCTTAGGCCAATCCAACCTCTCAATCGTCCTCCTTTGTCGCAGCTTTAACTTAGCCAAGCTTCTTCATGACCTCGTCATCTAGCAAATTAGCTAGGCTCGTTTTAGGCTTCATCTTCTCGTGCCACAAATAATGACAATGGCGAAGAATGTCAAAATTGTGGTAAACTAGGACACAAAGCTCTATGGTGCTAGTATTGTTGGGATTTTTCTTAACAACATTATTGTCATATATGATCGCATAAGTGATTATGCCATTGCATATGCCATTTTGAACAAGTGGGCTGCATATGCCATGCTGGTGTACGTCATAGATATGCAGTTATGCCATTGCGCGCATACACAACACAAGTGATGGCATAACCTCCCAACGATTAGATTTTTTAACATTGGGACTTCTTTTTTTCTTCATTTTCTTTCATTTTTTTGCTAAAAATTGGCACTCCCGCCCCCTATTTTCACAACTCTATTACTCTAATTCTTTATCACTCTAATACATTTTTTATTATATGTATTCATTTGAGTAAGTGTTAGTTGACTTGTTATAGTCTAATAGTCTAATAAAAATATATATAAGAAAAAAGCAATTCCCTACCCTAGTAGAATGTTCACATAATTTTCATAATTTTTCATATTTTTATTTTTCCTTAAATTTTTCATTTTTTACTTTTTCAAAAAGATTTTTTTTGGGTGTTGTGCCATTGCATAAACGTATAGCCCCCTTACGTCTCACAGGATTGCTTATACCATTATTTGATAACATTGCTTACATATATAAAAAAAAATCCACAAGCAGCCTAAGTGGTTGTTAATCTTAATGAGGTTCAGGATCCAAATGTGCACATAAATCTAAGGGCATCATCTCATATCTCTAATAATCCAGTTAAACTTGATTTTGTTCAATCTTATACGATACAAGTAGGAATGTTATATATGTTGGTAATGGTGTTGGCCCTCCTATTGCTCGTATTGGACATGTTTTCTTTCCTTCTACACATGGTAAAATCTAGTAGAATGATGTCCTTGCCGTTCCCCAACTTAAGAAGAATCTTCTTTTGTTTGTCAACTTACCTCTAATACTAACTGTCTCTTCGAGTACTCATCCTTTGGTTTTGTGATTAAGGATTGTCGAACTCATCGGGTATAGAAATTGGGAGAAAAAGAGTACAACTTTATGGCTTGGATGGTGATCGTGCAAATCAAACTTTGATTACAATGAAGTTAGAAAGGCTCCAGAAAGATTGTGGCATCAACATTTAAGGCACCCTCAGTCTAAAACTGTGTATTTTGAATCCCAAAAATATTATTGATTTTTCTCTTTGAATGAAGCAATTCCCTATTTGCAATAATTGTCAAATGGGCAAGAGTTGTCCCTTCCCTTCATTAATAAAAATTAATTAATTTCCTTTACAAATGATTCACTGAGATTAATGGGGCCTCTCACCTCTAACGCATATTTAAAGATTTAACGAGTAATAGCAATTGGGAGTAGAAGAGGATAATTCTCTGGCTTGGATGGTGATGGTGCAAATCAAACTTTGTTACGATTAAGTTAAGGAAGGCTTCAAAAAGATTGTGGCATCAACATTTAGGTCACCCTCAGTCTAGAACTGTGTATTTTGAATCCTATATATATATATATATATATATATATATATATATATTTTGCTTGAATGAAGCAATTCCCCATTTGCAGTAGTTGTCAGATGGACAAGAGTTGTCCCTTGCCTTTTTTGGATATTAATTAAAAAAAAAAAAAATTCCTTTACAAAAGATTCACTGAGAATTATGGGGGCCCTCACCCCCAATGCATATTCAAAGATTCAAGTATTACGTAATTTTTGTGGATGATTTCTCTTGGTTTACCTAGATCTACATGTTAAAACAAATCAAATTTCTATAACTGCTTCATTGAGTTATAAAAATTAGTAGAAAATCAATTTATTTCTAGGATCAAGATATTTCAAACTGATAGTGGTGGAGAGTTTATTTCGAAAATTTTCATTGCCCATTTAAACTTACGTGGAATTCAGAGACAATTATCTTTTTTTAGGAGTCTTTAGGGCCTGTTCGATTTTCTAAATCTTTGGTAATACCTTGTAAATGTGTAATGATTATTTACTTGGGTAATTATTACACTGTTCCTCATGCATGATTTGACTGCCTACTTTTTATTGTTAAAACTGAGGACAATGCGAAATATAGGTGAGGCCCACCGTGATATTTGTGGTTTATCCACACCGTCCATCTGTTTTGCCAAATAAACTTAAGGCATGGGCCAAAATATGAGGCAGATCTAAAGCTCAGATGGACCACACCCCAAGAAAAAGGGAATCGAACACCTATCGTTAAAAACTTCTTAAGGCCACTATTTCCTTTGGTGTGGACCACTTGAGTGTTAGATCTACCTAATTTTTCAGCTCATGACTCAAAATATTCTGGTGAAAGTGATGGATGGCGTGGATATATCATGTATATCACGGTGGACCCACAATTTTAAACCACTTCTTTTGGACCCATTTTCAAAGTAGGAATTATACCGAATTTTCAAATAGGGTGAAAAAATAATGACTTATTTCCAGGGTATTTACAAAGGAAATGGAAAATCAAACAGGCCCTTAGACTAAAACAGAATTGCTGAAAGAAAACATAGACACGTGGAAGAAACTAGACTTATAATGCTTTTGCATGACAATCTTCCTATTCAATAATGAGCAACATGGAATAACAAAAAGAAAACACAAGCACATGGAAGAAATCGGACTTATATTATATGCTTCTACATGCCAATCTTCCTATTCGATTATGAGTTGATGCCTTTACGACATCTGTATATTTTATTAATCGTTTGCCATTTTCCATAGATAGTACCCCTCATCATCGGCTATTTAGACATCATCCTAATTACTCTAAGATTCGCGTATTTGCCTGTAGATGTTTTCCTTATCTCTGTGATCACGCAACACATAAACTTGGTCCTCGCTCTTACCCGTGCGTTCATTGGATATAGCTAGCCCTATTCATAAGGGCTATTCTTGTCTCCAGCCACCTACCAATTTTTATGTATATATCTCGTCACGTGTTTTTTTTTTTTTTTTTTTGAAACTTACATACCTTACAATTCACTTGCTAACTTGTGTTCTCCTATGCAAGCCTGGGGCTTAATGACCTCTTCCCAAAACTGGATTAATGGTTTAATCGCAAGACCATGGTGGATCCCACAAGCTATAATACATCCAATTGCACTTACGTGTCCAACCCATCAAGCTCAAATCAGGTCCATCCTCCACCTCTTAGGCCACTTATGCTATCCTCTAATTCAACCAACATGCCCTCATCTCATATTGTAGACACGTCACCTTCCAGATCTGATCGAGATTCAATTGATCTCAATTGGTCCACCTCTAGTGTATGCAATTATGTGTATTGCAGCCGAATCTGCTCCATTCTCAAAAGTGCAACCAGTTCACGTGTTTCAAAGAGATGGGTTGCCCGATCAATTATTGATTGATCTACCACTTGCTTGTACATTGGCACCACCTACTGCACAAAAAATTGTTGACCCCATCAATACTCAATCTGAGGGAAGCAAATGGGGGTAGTGGATGGGGCTTGAGAGGTGGGGGAGCCTGTCTCAAACTAAGCAGTTCTTCACTGATATTGTGTGCTTGCCACCCACTATCTGGGGGGTACGTTGTTCCTTGATAAAGTGGGGCTAGGGGCTATCCAAGTGGGCTTAGGTGCTCTCCGTTTTTGTGGTTATGGCATCGAGGGGATATGATAGGTGGGCTCCGGCATTTTTTGTGAGGCGAGGCCTGCCTGAATTGTAAGCAACCCTTTTCATGTGAATAAAAAAAAATTCTTAAAAAAAAAAATTGTTGACCCCACCAATACTCAATCAGATACTGATGCAACAGAAGTTGCAAGAAGATCCATCACATAGCTACAAGCTCGCCCTCATCCACGGCTCACCCTTAGATTTCTCAAAACCAAAACCTCTTAAGTCGGTCCTAAAAAATCATCTTTGGGTTGCAACAGTGGGAGAAGAACTACAAGCACTTCATGGCAATTGTACATGGGTGCTAGTTCCACGCGTTACAAATATGAATGATGTTGAATCTCGGTAGGATTTCAAAACTAAAGTCAAATGGCTCTAATACGACGAATACTTCACTTAAACCAACTAAAAATACGAAAGAGAGCAATAGAGACTGGAGGAGATGAATAGGGGTTTTGCACAAAGTGAGACAAGCCTAAGCAAAAAATAAATTTTTAGATGAATGAGTACAATACAAAAGGAAAAATAACAAAGAGAATTTAACACCAGCCGGGAAACTTTTCAAAAAATAAAAAAGAAAAGTAATAAATAGTTTCTACTTTTGTGTATTTGTTGATCAATATGATCCCTTCGGATTCTACCCACACTTTACTCTAATACAAATGTGTTGCATGGTAGGCCACGTGTGATTGCAAATCCGACAATCAAAGATTGTTGATTACTGGTTAACCTTAGCCTTTTCACAAACGTGTCATATTATCCACCCCGTACTACTGATTAAAACCATTAGCAACCAACTAAGCCTTACATCAAGCAACCATACCAACAATACTATACTTGCATGTATAAATTATTTACATCCAAAATGTAGTGGAACCAGATCTCACTACCTTGTCTAGAGTCACCATTTCCTCCACCATAGATGCTTTCCAACAAGGATATGCCAAAGCATCTGTTACGCGAGATGTAGAAGAAAGAAATTCTCAAAATAATGTAAGATGACATTTGAAGGAAACAATGTGTTGAATTAGGTGAGCAATATTCAACCTATCCCTTTCTGGGACAATTAGAAGAGCAAGAGAGAGATTGCTTAAAGATGGTCTTGACACAAGCTCTTCTAACTATGGTCTCGACTCGAGTGCAAGACAAGAAGAATCACGCTGTACAATCAGCACAATAAAATGATGATGGACAAGAGTCTTCTCAAGCAAAGAGAAGTCCAAATCTAAGTTCTCCCCTAAAATAGGAAGAAGGGACTAAAGCTCACCATTATCAACCTAAGGGCCTGTTTGATTTTCCATTTCTCAAGTAAATACATTGTAAATGTATAATGATTATTTCTTTGGATAATTCCTATGCTGTTCCCCATGTATGATTTGACTGCCTACTTTTTTATTGCTAAAACCGAGGAGAATGCGAAATATAGGTGGGGCCCACCGTGATGTATGTGGCTTATCCACACCATCCATCTGTTTTGCCAAATGAACTTAGGGCATGGACAAAAAAAAAGGCAAATCCAATGCTCAAGCGGACCACACCTCAGAAAAAAGGGAATCCAACACCTATCATTAAAAACTTCTTAACACCACTATTTCCTTTGGTGTGGACCACTTGAGTGTTGGTTCTGCCTCATTTTTTGGCTCATGTCTCAAAATATTCAAGTAAAACAAATGGACAGAGCGGATATATCATATACATTATGGTGGGGGCCATAACTTTAAACTACTTTTGGACCGATTTCCGAGGTAGGAATTACACTGAATTTTCGAACGGGGTAAAAAAGTAATAATGACTTGTTTCCAGGGTATTTGCAAAGGAAATGGAAAATCAAACATGCCCTAAGAATCTGGGGAAGTAAAAATGGGTTGTCTTTAAAGGACGTTGCGTAAAAATGGGTTCCCTTTGACAATAGCACTTTCATCCCTTTCTCACTCATATGTCCCAACCTCTAATGCCATAACTGCCCGTTCATTCCAGTTGATGCAACTGCGAGTGAACTATACGATCCGGAAGTCACATACAAAGTACCTACCTTCTTGCCTCGAGATATAACCAAGGCACCTTTTGTGACCTTCCATGCATCGCTCGTGAATGTCGTCACATATCCGGTATCGGCCAACTGCCCCACTGAGATCAGATTCCGTCTCAAATTCGATACATGTCTGACATCCTTCAGCTTCAAGACCGTTCCGTCTTTCTGACTTAAATGAACGTCTCATTTGCCAACAATACTGCATGGCTCATCATCACCCAGGTAGACTCTTCCAAAGTTACCTGACACATAATCACGAAGAACTTCTTTTGATGAAGTGGCATGAAACGAAGCACCTGAGTCTATAACCCAAGACTCATTCTGAGCATCAAGAGACAAGATCAACGCCTCTGTATCACTCTCCTCAGATAGATTCACTGAATCCTTCCCACCTTGAGAGCTTCCTTCTTGTTTCTTAAGCGTCCTGCAATCACGCTTCATGTGCCCCTTCTTCCCGCAATGCCAACACCCGTCCTCGTCTTTCGGTCCCTTGGACTTATTCCTCGACTTAGAACGACCATGTTTATTGCTACCTTTGTTTGAAGATCTTCATCTTCCTTCAACGTTTAGAGCATTTCCTGAATCCCCTGAAGTTCCTGATGTCTTCCTTCTACATTCTTCACTTAGAATTAGACCGGCCACATCATCGGATTTCAACTTCGTAGATCCTGAAGAATTGCTCACGGCAATCACCAAACCATCCCAACTGTCTGGCAAACTGGACAAGATCAATAGCGCCCTGACCTCGTCATCAAAAGTGATGCTAACGGATTCCAATTGGCCCGTGACTGTATTGAACTCGTTTAGATGTTCAGCCACGCCCCCACCATCTGGCATCTTCATGTTGAAAAGCCATTTCATGAGATGAACCTTGTTGGACGCCGAGGGTTTCTCATACATCGTAGTCAAAGCCTGCATTAATTCTTTTGTGGTCTTTACTTTGAATATATTGAAGACGACGCTCTTAGACAGAGAGTCGGATCGTTCCTAAAGCCTTCCAATCCATTAAAGCCCATTCATCATCTGTCATCTTCTCTGGTTTCTTCTTTTTTCCTTCCAGAGGAATATAGAGGTCCTTCTGATACAGATAATCCTCCATCTGCATCTTCCAGAAGGCAAAGTTTGAACCATCAAACTTCTCAATTCTAGTTTTTCCATCTTCCGCCATCGCTCCCAGTTGAACTAAACCAATAGCTCTGATTCCAATTGTTGCGCAGCACACCAACAATGCCGGTGAACCGAGATCCAATCTCCGGTCTCACCCACAAACGATAAACAGGAAGAAAATAATAACTAGAAAAGAATCACACAAACCAACAATCCACAAGACAGAGATTTACGTGGAAAAACTCCAACAAGGGTAAAAAAAACCACGGGTGCAAACTTCACTATGAAGAAAAAACGAAGTTACAAGCAATGCACTTACCTTCTCCTATGCTCCCATGCACAGAGATGGCCCTTTTGCTAATCTTCTCTCCTTTTTTCTCACCTTGGACGTATAGAAGCCCTAATCCCCCATCCTAATCCCGGTTTACACCCCTTTATATAGTAACCCCGGGCGCCCGGTCACTTTGACCGTCGGGCGCCCGGCTACTCTCTAAAACAGTCCAGCGACTGAATAGCAAAACGGCCTGAATTTCGGGCGCCCGGTCCACAGACCGTCCGGGCACCCGACTAGGCTCAGTTGAGTTTTGTCTCCACAACCCTTGTGTATGTAAGGGCCGTTAAAGTACGTCAATTTACTTGTAGCATGCTAAAGCACCATACATAATAAGAGCTTTTTAACGGTACCATCAGCGCCTTTTTGAACCAATATATCGGTTTTCATGAATTTACATGCATTATTTAGAATTTCTGCCTAGAACCAAGGCCAGAACACTTACAACCCTTTTGAGTTAAAGAATATCCTAGAAAGGCATACTTACACATCAAGGCCTAATTTATCATGGGAACCCCCATTAACACCTATAAAATAGACCAAGGCCGAATTTATCATGGTAACGCCCATTGACATGCATAAAATAGACCAACAAGGCCCGATTTATCATGGTAACTCCCATTGGTACATACAAAAAAGACGAAACCAAAAACTCTGGGAGGGAGGCCAAATAAAGGCATACTGACATGTAAAACTTTTAAAGGATAATTGTTTCTAAGCACGAGAGTGAGGTCCCTATAATTGTTTAAATATTTATTAAATTTGATGAAAATTAGTTAAGACACTAAGGTGAAAGTTTATAGTGAGCCATCTCTCCCACACCCTTTATTTATAATAAAATAAACCCAATAGAACTGGGCCTATGTCCTATGAAGAACAAGTCAAATGGGCCCGGGCTACGAGACCCACCCACTTTAACATGGAAAGTCGAGAGCCCCACCCACTTTAACATGGATGAAAAATCACTTCTAATAGTCGAAGATCACTCGACTGGCTTGTCTGGTGGAAATATTATGCCAGCCTAATGAATACTGTTGTGCAATTGCCCATTGGATTAGTCATATCTCACTTAAATGATTTTGGAACTAGGTGATGACGGCCTCGATGGAAAGCAAACTCAATGAAATTTCAAACAAACCGGTTTCACATTGTTTTGATACCTCAAAACTGGGCCAAAAGCCACTAGTTACGTTTTTTGACATACGGTTAGGTCATAGGTTAAAGTTACCCCTAAGGTGTGTGGGGGTTTGTGTTAAAACTCATGACAAACTCCATTGTCGAATTTTGTGGGTCTAAGAGGAATAAAAACTCAAAAAACAATTAATATTGTTGAATTTGCCTGTAATTGTGTAGCTGTTCCATGCTTAAGGTAAGGGCTCATAGTTGAAGGTTGATATGATCCTCCAAGGCTAAAGATGCAGATATTCACACATCTTAATAATAAAGGTTATACGGGGACAAACATCACGTGGCACGATGATCAAAGGCAAAGATCAATCCAGTTCAAATGCTTCCTGCACTAATCATGCATTTTCACTTGAAAAATAAGTGCCATATATATATTAATAAATTGAGGTGGGAGCAAGCTTGACTCGACTCAAGGAAAGCTCACCTCGACTCGATCCACTAGCTCACCTCGAAAGTTTTAGCAAACAAGGCAAGCTCCAATGGTAAGCTCGAGGGCAAACAAGGCAAGCTCCAATGGTAAGCTCGAGCTCGAGCTCGAGCTCGAGGAGAGCACGGATGAGTCAAGCCAAGCTTGGCCCACCTCGACTCGACTCGGCTCGATGTACAGCTATACTAAAAACTAATGGTTTGCAAGAGAACAGTGCCTAGACATCATCAATCGGAGCACCTGAAAAAGATTCATAAGCACCTCCAATGTACATATCCAAGAAACTAAACCTCCGCACAACAAATTAATACACATGTTCTTATTATAACAGTTAAACTATCCTAGTGATGTTGTGACTTTCAATAAAATACACCATGTAACAAAAATATTTGTAATCTTTCTTAAACAAATATTTGTAATAGAAAAGCTAGAAGAACATACACTCTTAGAAAAAAGAACGAGGTCTAAGGAAGAAAAAAATTGTCAATTTTTTATATTTAATTTATCTAGGGTTAACCAAAAATATTATGCACACTTCTATTGAAAAGCAGATGTGGCCGATGTTTAAAAACTCGTAAAATTGATTCACTCAGAGTCTTCTCGAGTTGAGCATATCAGCAAGTCAGGCAGATATACTCACGAGCAAGCATGGAGAGAGAGAGAGAGTTTTGGCAATGGAAAGTAAAACATAGTTGACGAGATAAGCAAGTCTAAAGTTGACATAAGCATGAAAGAAAGGAAATACATTGCACCTGTTTATTTTGTTAGAGAAACTATGAAGGAAAGCGCTTTCCCTTTCCTTCAAGACCCTTGGCACTCTAAAAATATGGCCATGTCTCCTGAGGAAGGCCTCCCCTCCTTTGCACTTTAAAAATATGGCCAAAGCAGCTTCTAGTCTAAATTGTTTAGTTGGGTTGGGATTACATTATTGCTATTGGGCGAGGTATAACGTAATGTCATTTTTGGACTCCTCTCCACCCCAAATTTTCTATTGTGGAATGGTTCAAGGCTCTCAGATTCCCAAAGGAAAGACATTGTCCGAGAATTCATTTGTTCGATCGGTCATTTAGATGTTTTTTGCTTTCAAGAGGAAAAAATGACCGGCTTCGAGCTACTTATGTCGAACATAACACGTGGTGTGGAAGCAATTAGCTCAAAACACCCAACTGTTTTCCTTTCTAGCTTTAGCATATGGACATTTTCAATTAAGAAATACTTAAATTTTTAAATACGTTAAAAATACATTAATAATAATACAAAGTTATCAATTCAAGATCAAGCAAATTTGACCTCCACTCGTTACAAACACTTGTATATGTACCTAAGCAACGTATGTTGCCATTGAAATTGACTAGGTCGTTTGTGGTATCCCTTGGGAGGATCTTAATAAGGATAACACAAGGAACTCATCCTCCTTAAGTTACCATGGAAGCTTAAGTGAAAATGTAGTGTGATATAAAACAGTCCCTGACATTTGTAATGCCTACATCCACATCAGAAAAAATATCTGCAGCTTGAGGAGACAATAGAGTGCACAAATATTTAGCAATAACCCCCCCCCCCCCCCCCCCCCCCCCCGGCTCTCTTATTCTCTCCGTGCTATCTGAATAAAAGATAGCCCAATGTGTTGAAATGGACATGATGTTGGCCAATGCAAGGAGGTGTTTTCTATCATAGTATATTTTTCTGGAAGTTCCAAACATCACCCTAAATAATGACTTTGATTCCCAAAAAGAGAGATTAACTACTTTTGATTCTTTCTTAGATAAGTCTGCTAGGCATTAACCCTCTTGCTATGAATGACCTAATTCACTCGCATCACAATCTTTCCAAGGTACACTTGTGACCACTTAAATATTGTTAGGGAATTGTAATGGATGTGGGTTACAACTTGTTGGACAAATTGTGTGGGAATGAGAGGTGATTTGGTGATATGGCTACAGGAGTGGTGAACCAATAATTTTCAAAATGTTAGGTGTGAGTACCTAAGCAAGTGTGAGAATGAGATTTTGAAGAGGCAGAGAGTGGAAACGACACCTTAGGATGGAGGTTCATTCACTAATAGAAGTGACTAGAAATAATGTGGAAGAGCATACTTACCAGCATCCTATCATTTGGCATATCCATCATCCTATTGTTGGTGGAAAGAAATCACTACAACTTAATTATCGCTTCCAATGTACTCCTTTCACTTTGGCCATTGCATATTGTCTCTTCCCTTTGGCCTTGATAAATTGTATGCCTTTCATTTAGAAATGATTGGAAACTTAAAGGGATTCAAAATTTTATAGTGCCAACTGATGTAAAATAGCTACGCATGGTAGGATTTTTCTAGTATATATTTAGATATATTTTGAACATTCTTTCTTGCAAAGTACTTGAACCATTTCACACTCCATGATTATGTAATCATTCTAATGCAATTGCATCAATATCATCGAGAGTCCACGACATGCAAGGTATTACATAATGGTATCAACTAACATACAGCAGACACGATATGGCCCTATAACAACCCTTTTTTTCTTGGGGCGAGGGATCTCATAAATTATTGGTAAATTTCTAAAAAAGTGTGAGGATCCCAAATATGTAGTCCTATTTTTTTTCTTTTTGAGACATAGTTAATGATGTTGGTATCAACTAACATACAACAAACACGATATGGCCCTATAACAACCCTTTTTTTTCTTGGGGCGAGGGATCTCATAAATTATTGGTAAATTTCTAAAAAAGTGTGGGATCCCAAATATGTAGTCCTATTTTTTTCTTTTTGAGACGTAGTTAATGATGTTGTAACTGACCATTCTTTGGTAAGAATGCTATCCATTGGGCAGTACTGTCAACTTTTTTTTTCACTTTTTTTTTTTTCAAAGAAGGATTCTATTCAATCACCCTAAAGAGGGAGCTAAACAGACACTTGATTCGAGCCACACTTACAACACAGCAAAACCGTTGCAAGCCGCCTATCGTATAGCAAAAAAACAACTAACTAGCAAAATTTTACATCTCAAGCACAAATCAAACTTCCCTGAGAAATCACAAGCCCACACGAGCTCTCGAAAGTCAAGTTGGACTGAGAAGTGCTACCCATGCGCGCCAGCCCGCCAGAGACCACATTCACTTCCCTAGGGGAGAAAACAATCTTGACTTCTTTCTCTCTTTTGAACACCACTACTCGAGCCCACCAATACCACATGGACCACTTATTCGGGCAGTACTGTCAACTTAACTTATTGAAACTCGACCAAATAGGCCCTAATGGAACAAAACTCAAGCATGATTTGGCGGATAAGGGTCCATCAAATATAAATACAATAAAAAGAAGATGACAAAATGAAAAAAAATTATCAACTTATTTACTAAAAAGAAGGGGAACTATACAAGAGACCGCTTTATTTACTAAAAATGAAAAAAAAAAAAGTGATGCTTGGCTTCGATTCGTTATATATATATATATATATATATATATATATATATATATATATATATATATATATATATATATATATATAATGTTGTCAAAATCGTTATCGGATCGCAAATTGTAGTAGGGGTTAAATCGTATCGGATTGCAAATCGTATCGTAAATCGTAAGATTTTTAAAAAAATTTCTCAAAATTTCGAAAAAATATGAAAAATATAAATAAATCAGATATATATATATATATATATAATATGTTGTCAAAATCGTTATCGGATCGCAAATCGTAGTAGGGGTTGAATCGTATCGTATTGTAAATCGTAAGATTTTTTTAAAATTCTCTCAAAATTTTGAAAAAAATATTAAAAAATAAATAAATTAGATACTTTAAAACTCATCTTCCTTTTGCCATCAATGTGCATTAAGTAATACCATGTCATAATAGTGTTAAAGGTTTCTTATTCCTTCATTTTTTGTCTTCAATGAAATTTCCCTTTAAAAAACACACAAGGATCCTTTAATAATTTATGCTCTTGTTACCTTTCTTGAATGTAGAATAATGGTGGAAAAGCGACCTTGATACTGTAGACTAACAAAAAAGATATTTTGATTTCTAAACATCATTCCATGATACAAATAAGTCATGCTAATCATAACCGTCCATAAAAACATTACAGGTAGGTCAGACATCAATTTGGTGTTTTGACCAATTAAGTAAGGAATTAAAAAAAAAAAAGCTACATGATTTAATGTTGAAGAGAATAAATATCATTTAATCTCTTATAAAGAAGAAATAAAAATAATTTATCTTTCCTAAACAATTCTTAAAGCCCCCCACCAAGTGAAGCTTAAAGTAGAAGAAAACAAGTATAATTTGAATCGTAAATCCCAGGATTTGAATCATAAAATCGTAAGGATTCATATAAAAAGGGATTCAAGGTAGGGATTCAAATCGTTTTGCTTAAGATTTGACTAAAACCATATATCGTAAATCGTAAATCATAGGATTTTGACAACACTGATATATATATATATATATATATATATAGCCATGTAGTGGCCATATCAGCTCCATAATTGAGCTGATACGGAGCATATCAACCTGTAATAGACAATATGGGTTGATATGGGCCTTTTTCTCCATAACGAACCCATTCAACCCCGTATTCGTAACGGGGGTGACTTTTTCCTTACATATTGGCCATATACAACCTGTATTGGTCCATTTTTTCTTAACTCATCAATTCACCTCTGTATTGTGTAACAAGGATGACTGGTTCATTTATCATGACCATATGTGTTAATTACACAAATTTTAAAAAGACAACAATGATATTAGAACAACTTGGACCTAAAGATGACAACTAATGAGCAATCCTTGTTTGCCACTACATGGAGCCATTAGATAGACTATTAACCATTTCCAATTTACACCGAATGATGATGAGTGGACTTACCATGGCAATAACCACTAGTGCTAGTCCTACCTGTTTAAATGCACCCATGAATGCACTAAGGATTAAGGAAAACCCCATGAGTTGAAGTTGTGAATTTTATAATGGAGATCTAGTTGTTGCTTGGGACATGCCAAATACAAATTCTAGATCTAGATGTTGCTTGAGATCTAGAAGATCACGGATTCTAAGATTTCAGTTAGCCTAATCTAAGCCATATGCCCGAAGGAATCTGTACGCAAAAAGTTCAACATTCTAGCAACCAAGGAGCATCTCCTAACCATCAAATATTGCCAAAACGTCCCATTCCATGCCAAGTTCTTGAAAAGATATGACATATACAGGCAAAACAATCAGGTCCTTGTTACCAGCATCAATCATTCCATGGTAATGTAGCTTGAGTTACCATAGTTTTTCCTAGCGCATCATGAGAGGCTCCCACTCAAGGCTTTCTTTCTTCTTCTTTTTTTTTTTTTGGTTTCATTTTCTTCACTCAAGTCATTACTTGCACCACATAAATCAATCCATGGTCTTCAAATTAAAGGAAAATAAATGTGCAACCAAATAAATAATATAAACCCACCATTTCATCCTTGCACAATGGCCATGCTAATCTTCTCTTTAGTCTTTACCATTCCAATTTTCAAGGATGTCTCCAGAGAGAAATGGTGATTAAGTCAAATCAATAATATAACCCACATTCCTTGGTCTTTATACATATTTTGGTGATCATACAAAATATGAAGGCCCAAGGGTAAATGGTTATTAAAGCAAATCAGTAATATAACCCACATTCCATAGAAATTTCTACATATTTCGCTGATTAAACAAAATATAAATGGGAACATTACACAGACATGGATTTTTACTTTATACAGAACCATAATCACAACGATCTCCTATTAGGCTGATGATTTAAAATGGCATCCAATGTTCTTCACTTAATAATCTAACCTTTTAGAGTAATAAAATAAATTAGACAGCTAAAATAAAAAAAAATTAAAAAAATTAAAAAAAAAAAACGAAGAAGAAGAAGAATAAGAAAAGGATGACGTGGGTTGTTTTGGATGAGCTCATTGAGCAAGCTTTGCTGCTCCATGCGGCTCATGAGCATTGCATGGTAAGTTAATTGGAACCGTCCATCCACTAACTGCTAGTGAGGGCGTGCCCAGGCCCAAAGTTCATGCTGAACAGTTAACTCTGAGCACCGATTGTTGAAATTGAAAGCGGACAGGTGAAAACAGCAAATCTCGATGGTCCACATTTAATTCCACCGTTATATAGTCAGCATCCTCCGTTCAGCAAGATCTTTGGATCTTGACGCATCCAGAGTAGCAACAAGGATATCAACGATTCGGATCATCAAACCACCTCTGCATGTGGGCCCCATACAGCCATGCATGCTGTATGTGTGAACTAGATATGGATGCTGCGACTCTCGAGGCATAGGGCATTGGAACCCTAAAGAGCTGTCATCGTAGAAAAAGCATGGATTAGTGACGACCGGGCGCTCCTCGTTTCTCTGATAAGGATAGAGAGAGAGAGGGTGAGAGAGATAGAGAGAGACGACTACTACTGTAGCCTCGAGAAGAGTTCTTCTTCTTCATTTCACGTTAATTCCGGTCAGAGATTCGTCGTTGGAGATTACTCAGAATAGAAGTATCGCATCATAGTAATTAAAAAAGATCTGCATACAACCCAGAGAGCGCATCCGTATTCTGTACACTTGGGCTTGCACTGTACAAAGGTAAGTGATTTCTGCAAGGGATTTTCTTCTCTCTATACATAGCAAAGATTTATGGAGAAGAAAAGCTCACAACATGAAAGGTTCTTGAGAGAGAGAGAGAAAGAGAGATTTCACCTGAAGAGAAAACGCGGACAGATCCGGTGGTTAGTGAATTTAGCTGTGATTCTATTCTTTTCATGAAGTCCATGGCTTCTTGTAAAGGCCTTGTTAGTTCTTCTCGGTATTTCACCAGCATATTACAGTACGCTTCCTGTCATTTAAGGAAAAACGAGAGAGAGAGAGAGAGAGAGAGAGAGAGAGAGAGAGAGAATTTTAAAAAAGAACCAAAATTGAGAAAGAAAAGGAACATTTCGGTTTGCTTTAAATCAAAGCTACAAAAATCAACGACACTCCAAAGAATTCAATAAAAACTATTAAAGTACCATGAATTGGTCGAGTTCGGGGTCTGTTGCAGCATTGCCGCAGTTGATTGACGAGCGATGTCGAGCTTCGAACTCTCTCCCAATCGCCGTGAGGCGGGCCACTACTTCCGGTGGAGCTCCCACCTGCATCAATCAAACCCAAATGCAAAAGACGAAAACAATCTCTTCTATATTGAATTTTTCCATTCATCTTCTTGTATATATTTTACCTTTTGGCAGCCCATGTATGCTTCCAAAAGGTGAGAATATTGCGGGTGGGCCACGATCTTCGCCTTGATTGCATCCACATCGTTGGAGCTTCCATTCCCTTGTTGTTGTTGCTGCTGCTGCTGCTGCTGTTGTTGTTGCACTGGTCCTCTAACAACAAAAGGGTAGTGGAATTCCTGCTGCTGCTGCTGTTGCTGCTGCTGGGAAGAGCTCCCTTCCATCTTCACTGCAAGAGTAGGAAAGCACTCACCTGATTGATGGTGGAAAGAGCTTACAGGAAGAGATTGCTGCTGCTGCTGCTGCTGCTGCTGCATGGAGGAGCCGCTGCTGTTGCTGCTCTGGACATACACCGAAGGATTGGGTGTATTCGCGGGGACAGCATATATGAAACTACCTCTATTAGTAGTATTCTCACCCAGATGAGAATAATCATCCATTTCTAAAACGACCCAGATGAGGAAAACGGCTTGAAAATCTCGAAACAAAATCACCCAGATGAAAAAACCGGTAGAGGATTTGGAAAACCCTAATCAAAAGATCCAAAACCCAGGATAAAGAAGATGCTACTGTTTCAAGGCATTAACCCTAGTACAGTAGATAGGAAAGCAATGGAGTTGGTGGATTTCCTTTCTTCTTCTTCCCATGTTGTGTGAAAGAGAGAGAGAGAGAGAGAGAGAGACGCGCGGTTGTCGCTTTGTCGTATTCTGGAAGAAGAAAAGAAGGAACACAGATCGCCCGTTTCTTCCGGGAAGCCTATGTAAGCTGCTGGGTGTGGTTTGCAGCTTTTGAACTGTTGTCCTTTGGGCATGGCGTAGTTAACATCGCATACAACAGCGTAATGATGTATTTCGCCTCGGTGGGGCCCACTACAGATTCCCGGGGGGGAAGAAGACTAGGAACTGGATTCGAGAGGACCTATGATCACACGCGCGAAATCGATGCCTGGCCAGGATCACCGCGTAAAAATGAAGCTGGGCTAGGGAATTGACCAACGGTGAAGATTCGACGGTTGTTTTTCACCGTCCGTTTGTCATCTGGAATGACCTACTTTTCAGGCATATTCACAGTGGCCTAGCAATGAACGGCCTGGGTCATGCACACTTATATAAAGTTGGCACGTGCGAAGTAAGCCCCCTCCACCATCTAACTCGCGCGAGTACAATGAGATGGAAAGAAAAGATGGAAGAGAGGTGGCAGGATTGATTGGAGATAGGGGTGAGATTTTTTTCACGGACGCTTTACAGTTCTCTCTCTCTTGCTTTTGTACAGTCGCGAAGTTGTCTGCTTCATTATTAAATGAAGAAATGCCAATTGAATTCGACTGAGTAGACTTTCTTCACACGTCCTGGCATACGTGTGCGAGGTGATAGCTAATCTGATCACCACGTGGATGACACGTGCGCATGCTTGATATAGAAAGGAAGAAATGACCAGATACAGCACGTGTCGCGTGCAGAATGTCTGATCAATATCCCATCCATGGCAAAGGTTATAAAAACATCATGATGACCATACATGGTATGAAAATGGGCCAGATCCACTAATTGGTTGGTCACAAATTCGAACTCTATGGATGGTTGATGAAGTGAAATTTGTGGCCCATCCAACTGAACGGATACCCTTACTAACATACCAGCTAATCATCATGGTGTGTCCCACCTTTTCCAAGGATCGGATATTCTACATGACACGTTGGTGGGAAGGAAATGGCTGTATCAGATACATCCTCATTGCATGCACCAATTTCTACATCGAAAATCTTATGCACTCTGTAGCCGTACCATTAGATCAATTAACAAAAATCACAGGCACTGTTATACCAGATGGATGATTTGGATGTTATATCATTCTTATTTCAGCCAACGGTCAACATGAACCCCATTATTTAGACGGCCATACCATATGCAAGCAGTGGTGCAATGGGCCAGCCAGGCCTGATCCGAGCCAGGCTCGGGCGTAGTGCAGTAGGCCCAAGCTTGTGCCTGAAAGATTGCTTGGGTCAGGTCACATGTTGGCATTGGCTTAGCACAGTAGCCCCAAAGATTGATTGGCAGAAATTGGCTAAATTCTAATTTTTGGCATAAATGCTTGTAACCCATTCATTGATTAAGTGTGCCACAAGTGCACAAAGAAGAAATGAGGATTTTTAGACAGATGGGTGGCAAAACAAAGAAGGATAGAGTATGAAATGAATGCATTCTAGGAGTATAATTTAAAATGTTGGTGAAACTTTACTTGACTCGACTCAATGGAGAAGGCCTGACTCGATTAAAATGTTAAGTCTGGATGAAAACTCGTTCGAGTCGAGTGAACTCGTGAAACTCGACCGAGTCGTTTTTAATATCTTTAGACGTTTGGTTTAAATTTTATAATGAATAATTATTACTAATAAAATGGTAGTTAATGACTTCTCCTCTTCTCGTGTGACTTCTCGGCTTCCCATCCGACTTCTCCTCTTCCAACACGCCTCACGTCTCCCTCTCCTTCTCCCTCCTCTACAGCGTTTTATGCTGCAGGTGAAACACCCGAGCTCCGTGGGGCCAGTGTATTGTGAACGTGAAATCTAATCCGTTCATCAGGTGCATCCTTCGGCATTAGACACCGAGGCAAAAAATCAGTTATATCCACAATTCAAATGGGCTATAATGCAGACAACAATGAGACGGGACGCCAACCATAGGTTTGTTTGTGGGACTTACTATAGTTTCAAATTCCATACAGCCTCGTTCTTCAGATGAGCATCACTCACGAGGAACGGACACTCCAAAAATCAGTCCGATCCAAAAGTAAGGCGTGCCACTGAGCTTGAACATAATGGTTTTAGGCATAATTTTGCATTGTTTATGATAGTGTGGCCTACCTGAGTTTTAAATCTGGATTTCTTTATGTATGTACGGTGAAAATGAGAGGGACTCACCTGATGAACGGATTTGATTTAATAAGCACAGGATTTAGAATCAAATAGAGGTTGGGTGTTTTGCCTGCTGCGTTGCACAGGTTCTGCGGTGGATTCCGTTCCTCCTAGCGAATGTAATATGCGCTGGAATCCTCTACATTCCACGACACTCAACCAAGTTCTATGGGCCCACCAGTTGTACAAAGTAAAATCCACTCCGTCCACAGCTCCTGTCCCTATTCTAGTTCCCGGGGGGCGGGGGGGGGGGGGGGGGGGAGGAAATAATAAGATCTGCAATTAATATAGGTAGCCCACACCAAGGGGTGCAAGGGATATTAGATGCCAACCATAGGTTTGTATGTAGGGTCAGCACAGTAGTTTCTATTAAACCCGTTAATCATGTGTAATTCAATCTGATTAAGTAAATATTAAAAAATCAGCCTTATCCAAAACTCAGGCAGGCCACACAATGTGAACTGTGAGGCTTTAGGAACGATTTTATATTGTTTCTATAGTTGTGGCCCAAAAAATATATTTGTTTCCCAGCTTATGAACGAAATGGACTTACATATGCAACGTAGTGGCCCACATAGCTTTGGTGATCTAGGCAGATGTTTAAAACAGGTGTTGTAGCCAGTCACTTTCACCTCTCTTCCTCTTTCTCTTACTTGAGAGTAAGTTTTATATTGAGTAATTCCCCATCGTTAAAAGAAGTTGTGTCATCATAATGCTCTTTTCATTAGCCAAATCAAGCAAGAGAATAACCCATCAAATGCAAATATATTAAGGAATGAAAAATGAAATTTATAATCATTATATTTTTCATGTAATCAAGGTGAAAATTTTCAATCAAATAGCCTCATTAATTTATTTTAAACATTATGCGATGTTAAAATAATGTAAAAATACATCATGACAATTTTCTCATAAATAAATCAAACAATAAAAAGTGACCATCATTGCAATCAAATGTACCTAATGTAAGATCACAAGTAATTTGTAATAATTACTCATTTACTTTTGGCTATAAGAAATCACTATCAAAAGAGGTAAATTTGGATACTCTTGGCCATATCCAATAGTTCATAGCCATGCATCGAACAATTATTCATGTGCCTCAATGATACCATTCAAGTTGTGGATCGCATTTTAAATGGGTCGTGGAAAAAATATAGAAAATGGTGCCTGTTTGTGCCATTCAATCAAACACGAGGTCACATGTGTGAGCAAGTGTCAATATTCAGTCAACATGAGTGATTAGGAAGTGTGGGCGAGCTAGAATCATACCTGACTTAATGTTTGATTGAATGATGGTGACTCCCGCATCGAGATGGAACGATTAAGATCGAGTTCTAAGACTCAACCGTCCCCACCAGCCACCGATTGTAACAGCGATCAAGCAATTTGTAGAAATATAATGATCATTCCTTCCTTATGGATTCTTTTTGTCATGCGTTTAAGACTTTTCTTTCAGCGTGATAGCTATCAAAGTTTAACAGAAAAAAAAATATAGAAAGTAAATAAAAGCCGAAAGTATTCTTCTATTAATGATTTTTACAATATTGACACTAACGATCAACTTGATGGATGATGATCCGTTCGTTGCCCAATTGCGAATTGAGCTTCGTAGCAAGACAATTGTAATGTGTGGAATGCTCATTTGTTCATTACTCGATCGAAAATCACGGCTTGTGCCAAGACGGCCAATGGAAGGTAGATCTTTAATAATCTGTTTATTGATTGGTTGAAATCAGGCTTCTTTGCGAGATGGCCGGTGAGGTGACAATTTTTTCATGAACTTAGAGGGAACCAAGCACGTGGCGAGCGATTGTGATTCGACTATATATATATATATATTCACCATTTCGTGTGGATCATACTTCGTGTCGAGATGGCTAGTGGAATCACCTAGCACGTAGCAAGAAAACCCTACAGCTTTCAATTTAAAATTAAGTGATCTTCTTTACGATCTAGCGGAATGCCATAGATGAAGTGTGGAGAGACAAACTAAATACTTAAACTAGGGCCCCATATTATGAACAACGATGAGGGCTAAAACTAATGACAAATGTCTATGGTGGACATATAAATAAAGTTAGGTTTGGTTGTAATGGTCTGAGGCCCAGACCTCTTGGTAGATTTCTATTTTTATAAGCTTTTGGGATGTGATGGCCTTACGTAGTCTTTAACATCGTGAAGGATTTAGACGATTGGTTGTACAAATCTTCTTGATTCTTCCATCTCAACATAGCTTATCACATACGACCACGTGTACAAGAGATATACTCTCGCTTGTTCGGATTATACGTCGGCTAAACTCCTACATAAAAAAAAAACTTGCTGAAGTTTGCATGTTACTTGGCTTTAGCATTCGTCGAGAGTTGCCCTTGGCAAGACTAGCATTTAATGCTAGATATAGATATGCTTGAATAAAACTTCAGCATTTAATGCTGAAAAAGAGACTTACTTTAATAAAATTTTGATATTTAATGTTGAAAGAGAAACTTGCTTTAATAGGACTCTTGCTTTTCTAGAAAGTACTTCTGATAGAGCTCTATCATTAAATGTTTTCTCACTTGCACATCTTTAATCTTCCTTTTGAAGTTGATCTACACCACACGTGGCATTAAAGACCATTTGGGGGGGGGGTAGAGGAAGTAGCTATTACCACTGATAATCATAACTGTGTCGGTTTAAAGGAGTTTAAAGTTGTTGGGAGTTGGCATACAATTATCAAAAGGCGGCCTGGTCTCTAATTCAAAAATCTTGATGACATTGTCCATCTACCCAACATGAAAGGTGTATTAAACAAAAGTTGAAGAAGATATTGAAGGTAAAAGAACAGAGTTGGAATTGGGAACATTCGACCATCCCTTTTGCTAAAGAAAGGGTGTTTAGTTTTCCATTTTCTGCTAACATCTCAGATTAATCTATGCTCCATTCCACATATCTCAGCACGTTTGTAAAGCTTACACATTGACACATTCTTCTTATCCTTTTCTTTCTTTTTGCCCTTTTTATTTACTTTTACCTATCCAACACCCTATAAAGTATGCCTTGATGTAATAATATCTAAAGTTTCAGTTGAATTCCTAATAAAACTTGAAAAATCTTGTAAAGTAGAGATCACACGTCGTACTAGCTGAAAAAGAATGCTTAACCCATTCCTTGTCCGTAACTAAGGCTTTTACGTAGAATTTACAGTATAGATCAACAATAGGAGTCACATGAGTGAAAGAATCTTGTGATCCTCTGACCTGCGAGCAATTTTACGATTTCTAGCCAGTCATAGGTTTCAAAGTTTCATTTGGCTAGTGGTGACTTCAGCCTAAATATATTTTATATTTGAGTCAATATCATACACCATCTCACCTATTGAAACCATCAAACGTGGAAACAAACAGTTAGTTGTGTGCCTCTTGCAACGTTCATAACATCCAACTTGTGCAACACAATGACAATCCATCGTGTCGATTAGATGAACAAAAATTTTGGATGGTCTTATCATCATGTGGGTAAAAAAAAAAAGTTCATGTACATTAACCCTTCAAATTTATGCTTGACCCACATAACGATTGAATTGGTCCAATTCCTTTTTTTTTTTTAATTATCATGGTGGGATTAAATTGTTAGACATGTTAATGTCATACACCCATAATATGGTAACACAGTGCACAACTTCACCATCTTTTACTAAAAAAGAAAGAAAGAAAGAAATAGATGGCAATAGTTTGGCATTTCACCTTAGAATGAGCACTTTTGGTACTTTTAATTAACTAAGATATATATTTTTTAAATTTAATTCGTGAAGAATATTAAGGTAAAGGTACTAATTTATTAATTTTAATTTCATTTTATGGAATATTTCACAGATGAAAATACTACGTGGCTATATATGTACTCGCATATGTACATACGTGTCTATGTATCTATATAACCATATTTTTTTGGTTAATTTAAAAAAAATAGATTTTAATTAAATCAATAAAAAAGCTAAAGACTTAAATTTGTGGACCTCATGGTTCTAAAACTTGTTGACCTAACTTATAACTTAGCCATGTTAATTTGACTTAAAGGGATTTAAGCCAATGAATGCGTCCCACATGACCGGTGACCCTCACTTCCTTGGCTTTCTCTTGCTCTAGTTTGGTGTAATTGGAAGGTAGGGTTGACTCAAAGGTAAAAGTGCATTTTCTTCATAATCGTCATTAGTCAAATGATACTTAGAATTTACGATCGGTTAGAAACGATAGAATCACTTAAGAGTTGGGGAATCGTAAGATTCCCGAACTCAAGCGACTCATGTGGTTGATCTGTAACCATAGATTTGAGTGAGGGCCTTGGTTATGGAAAAGAAAGGGGTTAAGCACCATTTTTCGCCTACAAGATATACAGTCTCTACTTTAAAGGATTTAATGGTTTTTAGGGGATTTGACAGAGTTTCAACATTACTGCATCTAGTCGTGCTTCACAGAGTTTACGGGTATACAAAAAAGGAAAATAAACGAAACCTAGCCTTACTTTGCAGGATTTTATGACCTCGGGTGGGCAAAATAAAGTAAAAGACAATAAACAAGTTTTCAACACCTAGGGTTTCCAACATCATGTCGTTCTCTAGAGGTTGCACTAGATGAGGGGTTGCCCTAGCAGTAGGCCTTCTTCTTCACTAGGGGAACCTTTCGTCCTCAACAAGGGCAGTGATCTCTTGTTACGGTAACATATAGAATTGGGTTAGGAGACAGTAAAGGGAAGGAAGCAGAAAGCAGGGGATACAACTTATTCATAGGAAATTTATCCTTCGATTGCACTCATGAAGACCTCAAAGGGATTTTCTTAAGGTATGGGAAGGTCACTGAAGTCTACATACACCAGGACTCTATTTCGCAGCGGTTTAGAGGTTTTGGGTTTGTTCGTTTCCTCTATATCAATGACGTTGATGCCATAAAAGGGGTCCTCCATGGGAGGATGATCATTAGTAGAGCAATAATAGTCGCTGAAGTTAAACCTAGAAAGACCGCACCAAGGAAACCCTCTCAAGAAGCTCTCAAGCCCCCACTGCAGTAAAACCCATTACCACCTAAGCCATCTGGACCCATACCAATAACCTTTCAAGAGGTGTCCACGAGGAGCCTTTCGAAGCCATCCAATAATCCCATTACTATATTGGTCTAGGGCAACGAAATCACCAGAAGAGAGGATGCTAGAGCAATGGCGAATAAGCTTAGAGAGTTAAGCTTTACTCTGGTATAGGTTTATGTTAATAGATCGATTTTTGTCCTTCAGTTGATTGAGGGTCTTCGAGCCTCGAGGTATAATGTAGAGAATGTGGATTTTGCTCATATTGCCCTAGACTGCTTCCTTATCACGTTCAAATCTCATATGGAGATGGTTTCATTTTTCTTCGATAAGGCCCTTGCATATGGATTTTGGGCTTGACTAAGTGGAAGCTTGGTCCCCGGAAGTAGTTTTGGTTTCGAAGGTGTATAGATTATAATCTTCAATATAATGTCCCATGCCCAGATGGTTTCGGTTATCCAAGACCTTGATAGCTCTTTTGGCAAGGTGGTGGAGGTGAATAGCAGTTCTAAATATAGTATCTCACAACTGTTTGTCAGGGTAAAAGTTGTTTTGAAGCCAAGAGTGGAAGTTCATACATTGCTTAACCTGGAGGTGGAAGGCAAGTCATTTCGCATTTTTGCATTCTTAGAGCACATCTCCGCTTAGGCAAAAACAGGAGAAGAAGAGCTCCAATGTCATGAGAAGTTCCGTGGGGGAGTGAGTACAAAAAATGGGTCAAGATGACCTTCCTTTAAAAAACGATGTCCCTGACGATTGCCCCATTGGTGTTCGACAAAATGCCGAAGATAACGTTCACCCCCACTCGATGCTCGATGTAATGCCGAGTCCACCATCAATTGCCACCAAGATGTTTGCAAGGTTACTCGAGATAATGCTGTGACCACTATCAATTGCCTTAATGGTGTTTGTAATGAGGCAGGGGTAGTCTTCCAAGCCCCAACTAACTACAGCACTACCCAGGGTAAAGACATACCCTGTTGTGCTCCTTCTGCTGTCAATATCCCCTGCCAAATCTGAATTGACGTAGCCCTGCAACTCGATTTCTGATCCTCCATAACACAGCCCTACATCTACAGTACCTACTAGGTATCTGAGGATCCACTTCACAGCTTCTTAGTATTTCTTCCCGGGGTTGTTCATGAACCTGCTAACAACTCCTACTGCTTGAGCAATATCTGGCCTCATGCTCACTATAGCATACATGAAGCTCCCAATAGCTGACGCATAAGGGACTTTAGTCATGTAGTCCCGTTCTTCCTGCGTCTTCGCACCTTGCTCCTTAGAAAGCTTGAAGTGGTTGGCTAATGAAATGTTAACCGGCTTAGCACATCCTATGCTGAATCGATCAAGTACCTTGGCTATGTACTCTGCCTGTGACAAAACTAGCTCCTTATTTTCCCTGTCACGCTTTATCCTCATGAGTATGATTTGTTTTGCAGCTCCTAAATCCTTCATGGCAAACTCTCTAGACAATTGTCTTTTAAGATCTGAGATGTCCTCCATGATTGATCCGGCTACAAGTATATCATCAACGTACAGAAGAAGGATGATGTATGACGTATCAAACTTTGTTCAAATAGTAATAGTGGTCTGCATGACATCTCTTGTACCCGTTTCTAGAAATGAAACTGTCAAACTTCTTGTACCGCTGTTTGGGGGCCTGCTTTAGGCCATATAGACTCTTCTTTAGTCTACACACCTTATTCTGCTTTCCTGGTGCCACGTATCCTATCGGCTGATGCATGTTTATCTCTTCTTCAAGGTCCCCATGAAGAAAGGTTGTCTTAACATCTAACTGCTCTAAATGTAAGTCCTCTGTAGTCACTATACTCAAGACCATGCGAATCATAGACATCTTCATTACTGGTGAAAATATTTCAGTGAAGTCGATACCTGCCTTTTGTTGGAAACCTTTCACAACCAGTCTAGCCTTGTATCACTTCGAACCATCGTGCTCTTCCTTCAGTTTGTAGACCCACTTATTATGAAGAGCTTTCTTACCCTTAAGTAGAGTGACTAGCTCCCACGTACGATTAGACTCAAGAGAGTCTTGAGTCCATCTCATCATCCATGGCCTGCTCCCACTTAACTGGCATATCTGACCATAATGCCTCTTCAAAACACTCTGGTTCACCGTTATCTGTCAGCAGTAGATAATGTAAAGTGAGAGAGTATCGAACCTTGGGTCTCCTCTCTCAAGTAGACCTCCTCACAATCGGTGTCTACGGCTCTGCCTCATCACGCTCCTGTGCATACTCTTCCTTTAGCACTGTGACACCCGTGTCCGGTAACTCTTCTAACTCTACGGATTCCTTCTCATCGGTCTTGTTTTGCTTTTGCTCTACATTATCCTTATGCATCACTTTTTCATTGAAGACTACGTCCTTGCTTCTGATGATTTTTCAGTTCTCTGTGTCCCAAAACTGATAGTCAAAATCATTATGCCCATAGCCTATAAACGTGCACCTTCTGAATTTCACATTTAATTTATTTCTGTGCTCTTCATCAATGTGAACATAAGAAGTGTAATCAAACACTCTGATATGTGCAAGGTTCACCTCTTTTCCAGTCCACGTTTCTTCTGGTATCCTACCATCCAATGGTGCTGAGGGAATTCTATTGATGAAATATATGGCAGTATTCACAACATTCGCCCAAAACATATTGGGCAACCCTGCATGTAACCTCATGCTCCTGGCACGCTCAATGATAGTCCTGTTAATGCGCTCAGCCACACCGTTCTGCTGCGGTGTCTCTGGAATCATTTTCTAATGTTTGATTTCATTTTCTGCACAATACTCCCCAAAACTCTTGTCACAGTATTCTCCACCATTGTTCGATCTAAGACACTTCACAGTTTTACTTGTCTCATTCTCTACTATAACCTTCCACTTCTTAAATACATCAAACACATATAATTTGTGCTTTAAGAAATAAACTCACGGTTTTCTAGTAGCATCATTAATGAAAGAGATAAAATAACGTGATCCGCCTAAGAGATTATACCTGTGCCGGTCCCCACACATCAGTGTGTACAAGCTCCAACAGATTCGTCTTTGGAGCTCGTCCTATTTTCTTGAAGCTAACTCTTTTCTGCTTACTATACACGCAATCCTCGCAAAATTCCAGATCAATTGCCTTCAATCCTGGTAGCTTCCCTTTGACAATAGCACTTTCATCCCATTCTCACTCATATGTCCCAACCTCTGATGCCATAACTGCCCATTCACTCCAGTTGATGCGACTGCGAGTGAACTATACGATCCGGAAGTTACATACAAGGTACCTTCATTTTTGCCTCGAGATATTACCAAGGCACATTTTGTGACCTTTCATGCATCACTCGTGAATGTCGTCATATATCCGGTATCGGCCAACTGCCCCACTGAGATCAGGTTCCGTCTCAAACTCGGTATATGTTTGACATCCTTTAACTTCAAGACCGTTCCGTCTTTCTGACTTATGTGAACGTCTCCCTTGCTAACAATACTGCATGGCTCATCATCACCCAGGTAGACTCTTCCGAAGTTACCTGATACATAATCACGAAAAACTTCCTTTGGCGAAGTGGCATGAAACGAAGCACCCGAGTCTATAAACCAAGACTCATTCCGCGCATCAAGAGACAAGATTAACGCCTCTGTGTCACTCTCCTCAGATAGATTCACTGAATCCTTCTCGCCTTGAGAGTTTCCTTCTTGTTTCTTAAGCGCCCTATAATCTTGCTTCATGTGCGCCTTCTTCCCGCAATGCCAAAACCCGTCCTTGTCTTTCGGTCCCTTGGACTTATTTCTCGACTTAGACCACCCGTATTTATTGCCACATTTGTTTGAAGATCTTCCTCTTCCTTCAACGTTTAAAGTATTCCTGGAATCTCCTGAGACTCTCGATGCCTTCCTTCTAGATTCTTCGCTGAGAATTAAACCAGCCGCATCATCGAATTTCAACTTCGTCGTTCTTGAGGAATTGCTCAAAGTAATCACCAAACCATCCCAACTGCTTGTCAAACTTGACAAGATCAATAGCGCCCTGACCTCGTCATCAAAAGTGATGCCAACGGATTCCAATTGGCTTATGACTGTATTGAACTTGTTTAGATGTTCAGCTACGCCTCCATCATCTGACATCTTCATGTTGAATAATCGTTTCATGAGATGAACCTTGTTAGACGCCGATTGTTTCTTATACATCGTAGCCAAAGCTTGCATTAATTCTTTTCTGGTCTTTACTTTAGATATATTAAAGGCGACGCTCTTAGACAAAGAGAGTCGGATCGTTTCTAAAGCTTTCCGATCCACTAAAGCCCTATTTATCATCTGTCATCTTTTCTGATTTTTTCTCTTTTCCTTTTAGATGAATATAGATGTCATTCTAATACAGATAATCTTCCATCTGCATTTTCCAGAAGGCAAAGTTTGAACCATCAAACTTCTCAATTCTAGTTTTCCCTTCTTCCGCCATCGCTCCCACTTGAACTAAAACCAATAACTCTGATACCAGTTGTTGCGCAGCACCCCAACAACACCGGTGAACCGAGATCTAATTTCTGGTCTCACTCACAAACGATAAACAGGAAGAAATATAATCTAAAAGAGTAATTCAAATAAATCAACAAACCACATGACAGATTTTACATAGAAAAACCCCAAACAAGGGTAAAAAACCACGGTGCAAACTTTTACTATGAAGAAGACAAAGTTACAAGCAATACACTTACCTTCTCCGATGCTTCCATGCACATAGATGACCCTTTTTGCTAACCCCTCACCTCTTTCTCACCTTGGACGTATAAAAACCCTAATCCCATAGCCTAATCCCGGATTACACCCCTTTTTATATTAAAATTCAAAATTACAACTCAAAATAGGAAACCTTGTACTTTAGTTCGCGGCCGATCAAGTGCCTAGTTAGGCTTAGTCAGGCGCCTCGCCCAATACAGAAAACGTCCAGCGAGCAACGGGTGAAATTACCCGAATATCGGGCGCTTGGTCCACTTGACCGTCGGGCGCCCGACTATTCCCAAAATAGTCTAGAGATATCTTGTCTCTAATACGTGAATATTGGGCGCCCGGTCCTCAGACCGTCCAGGCGCCCGACCACCTCTTGGTCAGCATTCCAGTGTGAATGGCTCCACACCCCAACACCTTGCGAATGTTGCAAGGAGTATTACTAATTCCACATGCGCGTGGGGCCATACACATACACAGGCAGGCACAAATGCATATGACACACATTTGGGATTTGACATATCCATAAGTTGGAAATAATGTCAACATCTTCTGCCTAAAAAAATCAGATAATTTATCACTTCAGGTGAGCCAAAATATATAAAGTAATTAAAAGTTAATTTTTTTTTTCTAGCCATTCATTTGTCTTGATATTTTGTGCCCCACCTAATGTATGAAATTGGGTGGTTTTTGAGACAAAATATGTAAATAGTGTAACTCATCTTATGCATAGTCAAATCTTATCGGGTCACATTGCTACAAATTCTACAACTTTTATACACCTGTGTAGCCTTTTTTTAGTAGAAAGATGGCCATATTACCTGTAAGTTTATTGATTTGGGAAAAAATTATATACATCTTACATGAATAGGAAGAGCCAATTATCCCCACAGCAACACCCGGATCCATAGCTCAAGTGGTAGACTGAGTGAAGATAGCCCTGCTTCAACAGTAAGATCATGGTATCAATTCCCAGAGTAGGGGTGGCTAACATTGCAGTGTGACTAACAGGGGTGGGTGGGCGTACTAACAATGGGGTGTGTACTATCCCAAAAAAAAAATAAAAAAAATAATAATAATAATAACAATTCCTGCAACAACAAGCATAAAAGGCAGCACTAGCAACATAACAACACAATTACAAAACAAAGCCCAAACAAGACCAAACATTTAAACACCATACCTAGGCTGCTGATAGATACAGACAGCAGACACATCGCTCGTGGCAAGCTGAAAAACTACCACAACAAGCAACAGAAAACAGCCTCAGGAATTCACCTGCTTACACCACAGATCTCATATGCGCCACATTCTAAACTCTTATTCCCAGAGTTATCACGCGCCCTTATAAGTTTTCCATTGCTACACATCGGACAACTATCATACACCTGCCTGTAGAAGGTATTACACATCCTACCATTGTTATTCACCTGGTAGTTAGACAGTGTCACCTGCCTGTAAAATGTTATCACACAGCTTACAGCACCTGTTCACTTGCCTGTGGAAGGTTTTTTTTTTTTTTTTTTTTTTTTTTTTTGAGTTAGTCACACAACTGCACCCTACCTTGTTAGACGGGCAACGCAGGATGCACCCGCCCATCACTGGGGTAATTAGTGTCTCCTTAGCACTTGAACTGAGACCTGCTATTTTAACGCCTAAGTATCTTCCAGCTGGGCTTGCAGGAGAGACCCAGCCTCTAGTAGTTATTTACCTACATACCAAATATATACCTCTTATTTGAAGATAAGTTCATTTGATAATGGTATAATCGTGATGGGAAAGTATGTTCTTCTTTTGGCAGGGCATCTGGGGCACTGCCTGGAATAAGGGCCATGATATGACTCAATCTCAAAAAGAAAATGAGGTGGCCCATATTTTGTCCAAGTCAGCAACCAGTGATCACTGAGAATGGAATCATGCTATTTGAAAACGATGGGATGCCCTAAAAATACGATCCAACCGTTAGATGCTTCCCTATAAATGCGTTTGTTTTTTGGATGGTGGTTTATTGTTTTCTTTGCTGTGCCTCACCTGAAGTTGGATCGATCTGATTTTAAGTCGTTCCATTTTCACGGTGGGACAACCCTGACAGACGGGTGAGATTTCATACAAACACCATTGTAGGCCCTACTCGTCAATTAGTTGGACGTAGTTGTTCGAGCATTTCTTTAATAGCTAAAACCTTTGTGGGCTTATACTGAAAATATCTCCATTGACAATAGAAGTATGCCACGTGTATGGTGGATGAGGGGTGAAGATTGCGTACCGACCCCAGGACCTAGCTAGAGCCGGACGGTCTGGCAGGGACTCTGTGGAGCCCACCATGATGTATTTATTTTATCCATTCCGTGCATCCATTTTTATAGATCATTTTAGTGCCCTAAGGAAAAAAAAGAGGAAGATCTAAGTCTTGAGTGGGCCACACCATAGGAAGCAGTGGTGACAATGATGCCTGCCTATGAAAGCTTCCTGGGGCCTAACGTCATGTTTATTTTCCATCCAGACTGTTCATATACGTCAGACAGACTTGGATGAAGGGAAGAAATAAATATCATCTTGATCCAAAACTTCTGTGGCTCCCATGAGGTTTTCAACGGTAGGCATTCCATTAACACTATTTCCTGTGGCGTGGTTCACTTAAGACTTAGATCTGCTTCCTTTTTTCGATCATGTCCTAAAATAATCTTCCAAAATGGATGGATGGCGTGGATAAAACACATCTATCAAGATGAACCCTCCATGGATAAACGAATACGTATGTTCCACCGTAGTCACGCTTTTTGAAACATGGCTTTATTTTTTCAACTATAAACAGTGCGAGTGAGTGAGGTGAGAGGATATGGTAGTACCCTCTTTCCAGGGTCCACATGAAAGTGCGGGTTATATAATTCAGGACCGTCCGTTTAGTCGAGGGAAAGCTAAGATAATCTATGGACCGGGTTTAATGATTGGTGTGAACTTGAATCATATAGACAATCCGTGATCGGACCCACTGTATGGACCGTACTAATCGATGCATTGCTCTGGCAGGTGTAGTGTGGAGAGACAGTTCTACCGTACTACGGTTCTACCAGTTCTACCGTATCACGTGCAGAAGTAATGCTTTCCACGACCCCGCGCGCGGTAGCGGAACGCGTACTGGGTAAATCAGTACACTATAGCGTACTGAGTAAACTCTGTGGAATGAACCATGCTGTATGTATCTTATCCATGCTGTTCATCCGTTTTAGAATCTCATTTTAGGATATCACATCAAAATTGAAGTATGTAAAAATATCAAATGAACCACACTACAGGAAACAATGTGAATCGAACATCTACCATTGAAAAATTCTTGAGGCCTACATAAGTTTTGAATCAATATGATATTTGTATTTTCTCCGCATCTAAGTCCTTTGTGATCTTATGAACGGCTTAGATGACAGATAAACATCACTTTGGTCCTTAGAAAGGTTTCAACCGTGGACGTCATTATCCCCGATTTTTCCAGTGGTGTAGTCCTGGTATGCTTCAATTTTGGTATCGTACTTAAAATAATCTGAAAAAACGAATGGACGGTGTGGATAAGAAAAATACACCCACGGTGAGCCAATAGAGTTCACTCAGTAGGCTATAGCGTACTGAGTTAGTACGCAATCCGCTTCCCGCGAGCGCGAGCGCGAGAGAGAGATAAACCGGGAAAAGAGCCCCCTGCTAGTGGGGGCCACCATCATAATACCCCGAGACTCGCGCGTTCTTCGTGGGACCCACACGCCCTCCCCTCCGCCCTGCTGTCTTCACGCTCACTGTCGTCAGTTACGATGAAGCGAAAATAACCATTCGCTAGCGAGTAGCCATCTGAGTCCTACTCCACCCACCGTCCAACGCGTGAATATCCAGCTGTGCGTACGTGACACGTGTATTGTAGATCGGGGTTGTTCATCTTGTGGGCCCAACATTATCTCTGGACACAAAGTAGGCACGTCATGTCATAAGGTGGCCACACATTTTCAAGAAGAGAAAAGATTTTAATACTCCGGCAGAGCATGATGAATGATACACAGGCACTTAAAAATTATTTAAAAATTGTACCGCCGGCATACAAGTAGTCAAATTAAACTGCGTTCATATTATTTAACTAGCGTAGATGTATCATGAACAAAAATTTAAGTCATCTGATTAGATTGATTGACATTCATCGGACGGCTAAAAAGAAAAAAATCAACGGTCCTACTTTAACAAAAAGTGTCCACGAATCAGAGGTTAGGATTGTGAAACTAATCTGACCTTAGGATTGTGACTTGGCAGTAGTATTCTACTGAATCTTCGTGGTTTACTCGAGTTAATAAATGCCACGTGTTCAATTTCTAAGTACCTGCGAATCAAGTGTCGTACGAAGCTGGAGCATCATATAACTGGACGCGGATCTGGTGGTGTTGCCCATACCAACCCCCAAGGGTGGTGGGGGGATCTGTTGGGGCCCACTTTGTTGTATATGTTTTATATCCACACCGTCCATTCGTTTTTTCAGCTCATTTCAGGGCATCGAGTAAAAAACGAAGCAGAAAAAATCTCAAGTGGACTACAATACAGGAAACGTTGGGCAATGACACTCACCTTTGAAACCTTCCTAGGGCCCGCCCGTAATGTTTATTTTCCATCCAACCTGTTGATAAGGTCACACTGACATGCATGAAAGGAAAAAAAAAGGCAATATCAGCTTTTGTTGCACCCAAGAAGATTTTAATGGTGGATGAACATTACCACTGTTTCCCGTGGTGTGGTGTGGTTCTCTTGAGCTTTCGATCTGATTCTTTTTAGGACTTACACTCTAGAATGTGCTGAGAAAACGGACGGACGGCGTGGATATAAAACACATACATCACGGTGGGCTCCACAGCGCCCAACATATCACCACACGACCACTGGGAGTGGTGTGGGCATTACCACCCAATCCGCGTCCCATATAAAGAAATGGATGGTCCGAAAGAAGCGGATTGCGTCCTGCACCCACTCGGACAGTAATCCGTCCAGGCAGGGGCTCTGTGGATTCCACAGAGATATATCATTTTTATCTACGCCGTCCATCATTTTCTGAAGACCATTTTAGCTTAAGGGCCAAAAAATAAGGCAGATCGAAAGCTAAGATGGACCAAACAACAGGAAGCAGCGTTGATAATAACACCCACCGTTGAAACCTTCCTAGTCGCCCCCATAATGTTCATTAAAATCAAAACTTGTTAATATAAGGTCATATAGACCTGGATGAGGGAAAACACAAATATCATCGTAATCCAAGACTTTTGCGGTTCCCAAGAAGCTTTTAACGGTGGTCGTTCAATCACCCTGCGTGGTTGAATTGATCCTTGTATCTGCTCATTTTTGGACTTATAGACTAAAATGATCTAAAAAAAAATAATGGATGGAATGGATAAAACAAATACATCATTTTGGGCCCCACACAACCCTGCCTGGACGGATTATTGTCCAGCGGGGCAGTACGCAATCCACTAGTAATGGCTTTCTCTCTCTCTTTCTCTAACCCTTCTTTTTAAGAGACTGGACATTGGTGGAGGACAGACCACGGGACTGCGGTCGGACGTCACTCACTGTCGCCTATTCCCTATGCAAAGCTACCCATGCACCATCATATGCTACGTGACCCGAGTTTTTACACAGCCTACTCTGGTTACCAGTTTCATGGTTGTGGACCCCATTCTTCGATAATCCAGACCACTCGTCCGCTGAGTCCCATTCTTCGATAAACCAGACCACTCGTCTGATGATTCCAAAGACTAACACAAAGTCCATTTTCAGTTGAACTTGGACTATTGCTCTATTTCTAACCGCACATCTCTAGGCCAAAAATCAAATGATTAAGATTTTGACGGCCTTTTAATGAGATTTTAGGCATTGGTCGTCATGACACATCAAGCTGCTGGACTGAATGTCCGGACTATGTGCTTCCCTTCGAGAACTGAAAGAGAAACTATCACTTACTGGCAATTGGACCAGTACCTTCTTTCCAGGCTCCAGCTAACATGTCACGTGCCTTGGAGATCGTTATCATGCAAACGGTAGGTACTTTCATGAATATTGCCATTCTCTAAAATCAGCCTGAGGCAATCACTAAGTGGGTCCACACCTTTATATTGAGTCAGTCAGTTGTCCATTGATTTCAAATGGGTCACCCACCTGATGAGCAGAACTGCCTGATTTTTGTCCTTTCATGATGGGACCTGCCTTTTTCATGGTACGGATGGTTAACACAAGTGTATTCCAGCGGGACGTGGATTGCGTCCAAACTCAGTATGGACACAAGGCGTCCAAATCGAGCTGTGGAGGGGCACATCGTGTGATGTATCTGTTTATTTACCCCGTCTATTCCTTTTCTATTCTACGATCATTCCAAGGCATGAGACCAAGAGATGACCCTTGCATTTAATGCGGCTGGGCTCATCATTTAGCTGTGGCCGACCTCAGCATTGGATCTGCCTCATTTTTAGTCTCATGCCCGTTCGGTAGATACATCACGGTGGGCCCCTCAACAACTCGGTTCGGATGCTATGCGCCCATACTGAGTTTGGATGCAATCCACATCTATTCCAGTTGGGGAAGGATGGTACGGTACCGCAAATTGCCGTACGTTGCCTGTTTGAACAGGGTACAATGGGCCAGTTTTGAGTGGGCCTTGCTAGGCCCTCCCAGCCTGATACTTAAAGCCAAGGGCAAGGGCCTAATATCCAAGCCCAATCTTGCAATAAGCTGACTGGGCCAGAAAATTGATCAAACCCTTATTTCTCTAGCTTGAGTGTTTCTAATCTTCGTAATGATCTAGTGGTCTATATTCAAAATGCATGGGTTGCCTAATCAAGAACTGGAATGGTATATTTGTAAGATTAACACATTTACATGTGAAGTGGGTGGGGCTGGGCTGCACTTGCTCCGTAGGGCTAAAATCACTTGACTTGGAAGTCCAGCATGAAAATTGATTGGGCCATGTATGCAAAACCCAAGTCCAGCCTATCAGTTTCCTATTCAATGCTTTTGCCGCATCTTACAGTACATACTCATGCACTAATAGAATTAGGGCCTGTTTGACACCTGGAAACTGTTTCGAGCTTAAAATCTGGATTCCAGCATAATCCAATTTTAACTGGTGTGTTTGGTGGCAAGTTCCGGCTGAATATGATTACGTCTGGAAACCAAACTTGAATAGAACCGGGATTAGTGGAAATGGTGCGGGCAACCATTTCTGCGGAAGGGAAAAGAGCCAGAAGTGAGCATCACCACCTCCATGTATGCATTTTACATCTACGTTGTATTTGTTTTATATCTCCACGGTCCATTAATTTTGAAATCTCAATTAAGGGCATTGGACAAAAAATGAGGCAGATCTAAATCTCAAGTGGGCCACACCACAGGAAAACAGTGTTGATTGAACGTACACCATTAAAACCTTCCTAAGGCCCACTATAATGTTTATTTGCCATCCAACCTGGCCATTTGTCTTGCGGGACTACAATAGGCCAGGGGTAAGGTTCTCAGCCGGATCTGAAGCTCAAGTGGGCCATGCCACAAGCAACGGTTGGAACAGAATCTGGATTGCACCGTTTTTAACCAGACAACAAGTTATGGATGAAACCTGGGTTCTTCCCTAGTTTTTGCAATTTTGGATTCCAACAGTGGAATCTAAATTTTCCCTGGAATATGGGTTCTGCAACCAAACAGGCCTTATAGGAGGTAACTAAGCAGCCCTTGTTCAGGGACCCACATCGAATAGATAACAACCACAAATCACATTCCACGATTTGAAACATTTGATTGATGGACAGCTGTTTAAGGCTCTTTTGGTAGCATGGATTCGACCTGTGCGAATTTGCTTTTTTTTTTTTTGGGGGTTTATTTTATTTTATTTTTTTGTTTTCTGTCATTTAGCAATAAAGGATTAGAGGGTACAAGAATTTGAGAGGAATGATTTGCAAAAGATCTCTTTTTAAACTTCTACCTCAAAGTTATGATTTCAAAT